>JAMAKR010000017.1:189-299262 GCA_023628425.1 Chaetomiaceae sp. PYS4301M | reverse complement strand
GAGGCAGAGAGAGGCAGAGAGAGGCAGAGAGAGGCAGAGAGAGGCAGAGAGAGGCAGAGAGAGGCAGAGAGAGGCAGAGAGAGGCAGGGTCTACTCCGACTCGTTATCGTTTCGCGCTCTTTGACGTTCTTGATGGGACTCTTAAGTGATCCCCGTGACTGTCCAACCACGGCAGTAGACAAGTAATACGCAGTCTCACATACCAGATTGTTCCCTGGCGGTTCATTCACTTCATATAGGAGAGGCTACCGTGTCTGTTGCCTATCACTTCACTGGCGCTGTTGCATTTTCGCTTCCGCTTCCGAGTTTTGTACTTCGTCCCAGCCCCATTCAAGTGGTCTCGGCTGAAACTTCCCGTCAAGTCAAGTGAGATTACGGTAGGGTCTGGGTCTGATGAGAGCATTCGTCTCCTTCCTCCAGAGGTTTGAGACGACGGACATGCTCACGCCAGCTGCTGGAATTGAGGTTCATAGTGAGGAGTTGTAGCTAGCCATGGACTGGATTGTAGCCGTCCCCAACAGCGTCGCTTATGGTCAGCCTCAGCGTGACCAACGTGGTCTCTGTGGGTATGGGGGTGGAGGGGGAAATATTTGTGACTTTCTTTCCGCAGTCACTAAATTGTTGGAAGCCAGCCTTGCATTTCACCACACATGGTGGTAGTAGTTGGCACCCGGGGTGACCAAGGGCGGGAAACAACCGAGAAATCGCTCCTGAATGAGAAGACCCCGTGGTGAAATCGACGTAAAGGAACAAGGTGTGCTGGAGTTGAGTCAGCATTGGCAGAGATGTGCCGCTACGTTGTTGTGAATACCTATGTTGCAGCGCTGTGGAATTGCTACTCTTGAGGCATCTAAGAGAGGAAACGCCGTATCCGCCGTTTGCATCTACTCCGTATGGCCTTTTTTCCAGTCGTCTGATAAAAGACATAAAGCCAGCTCAAACGATAGTCCCGCTTGGTAATGTCTAGGACGGCGAGTGGTGAATGGGCTAGTGGTGAGGCGGCCTGAGACAGTGGGGAGAGTTGGGGAACATTGGGTGGATGTAGTCGAATGCAATCACTTACCAAGCCTAAACCAACATGGCGCCATCTAAACCTCACTTGGTGTTGGAACTGGGACTGGTGGCAGTAGGAAAATGTGCTGGACGTGAAACCTTCTGCAACGTGAGGAGCAGTCTTTGCGGTCACGAGGCTCGCCGTCATGATCATGAGCAGGAAAAGTGTAGTGCTCAATCGGCTAATGGTAAAGGTTTCCTCCAACATAATAATATTCAATCTGGGAAATGAGAAAGACCGGTTCCACAATGCTCATGGCTTCGAGAGACCTGCAAAGAATCGGTCGCGCCATTCCGTTAACTCAGTATTGGCTCTGGCGTGGATGGAGCAGCGGAAGGAGACCAGCAAGGAACGCGACAGTGAGTTGCGACCGACACACCGAGGGATTTGTGATTGTGAGACGTAGGAAAGTATAGGCTTCTACCGTAGGATTTGACCTAGGCGGTCACTCGTTTTCCAAAGGCAATGATGCTTGTCGGGTGGTCACTGTAGTTTCTTCAGGGCTGGCTGTTCTGGAAGTATCGTTTGGACATATCATCGCGTGGTTTTTGGTTTGGCTATCTGGGGGCATTGCAGGCCAGTCGGCCTTTGGGCATTGATATACAAGTTCCGCGTTGCATGTTTTCAACGGCGGCCATCAAAGTGGCCAAGTGGTCTAAAAGGTGGCCGCCGGAAATGCCTCAGGGCAGGCTCCCAGCGCGCTCTCGACGGAGAGGGCGCTGGTTCGAGCCCAGCCCTGGGGTAAAAAAATATCGTTAAACCTTGGGTGGTCAAGGTTTCGTAGCCGGGTATCTCCCCTGACGAAGGGGGGGTTAGCCGGTGAGCTTTTGGCTTTTTCTCTTTCTGTTTTGTTCCCCTCTGGGAGACTCCATGTGTTCAACTCCATTGCGCTTATGCAACCGAAGCAGTCTTATTCCCACGGGCTACCATGAGAGAGATTGGGCGCAAGGAAAGAGGTTCGCGACAGAGTCGAGGGGATTCTTTTGGAAGGAAGACGTCCCATAGTCCCGTGCCGTCAGCCCACACACCATTATCCAACGATAGCGCCTCGAAATCAGCATGATTTTTCCCAGTTGGTGCCCGTACGTAAATTGCTTCTTGTTGCAGTTGACTTTCGCTATCGTAGCTCGTTGCTGGACACAACCAACTAGGCTGGGAAGAAACTGAGGTAAGATGGAACAGAGGTGCTGTAGAAAAAACATCATCACATATGATTACAATGAGTAGTTTTATTTTGATATATCATAAAATCCCAGTCCCCTTCTTGCATCTTCTTCTCGTTTCCCTCCCGCCTTCTCTGTGTTTATTTACTTCCTCCTACCCAAGTCTCAGGGGAACCCTAACCCTCCAATGTGACTCAGATCAGCTTCACAACAAACCTTAACCTGAATCAGAACTCCCGCCAATTACAGACCCACCTTGATAAAAGTCTCGGCCCATCATCACCCCAAGCTCCCTATTGCAGCCGGACGCTTCCGAACTCCATCCAACCTGGAGCAAAAAGCCAATTGCAACCTCTCGTCTCCGCCCAACAGACCTCACCAACAACGCGACCGACCGAAACACCCCCGTCCTTACCACAACGCAGGTACCCCGCGCGACAAGCAACGCCCCCCCCTAGAAGACAACCCCCGAAAAATGGCAGTCTTCCCAAACCGCAAGTACCGGCCCGCGTCCGCGGCCAACACGTTTGGCGCGCGGTACCGGGCCATGATGGCGAAGCGGCCGTTCCTACTCTTCGGCCTGCCCTTCATGAGCGTCATCGTGGCCGCGTCGTTCGTGCTGACGCCGGCCACGGCAATCCGCTACGAGCGGCACGACCGCAAGGTGCGGCAGATGACGCGCGACGAGGAGCTGGGCGTGGGCAAGGCTGGGAGGAGGGTTGATATCCGGGAGGAGTACTACGTACGTTTTGCTTTTGCGTTTGTTTCTCTGCACATTTTTCTGTCCCTTGCCGACTCCCTTTGGCTTTCTCACTCTCCGCACGCGGGCATTTCACTCCTTACTCTACCTGCTGGACGGATTGGCTGACGGATCGTGACTGGCAACAGAGATTGGCCGCGAAGGACACCGACAACTGGGAGCAGAAGCGGGTCAAGAGGCTCAAGGGGGAGAGCGATGGCATTCTGTGATAGGGCCGAGGCACCGATTGCGACACCAGGAGGAGGACGGATATCGCCGCGTTTGCTCCACCGCCGGATGAAAGGCCGCCCCTTGGTGGTTTTGCGGGGGAGCTTGAACGATCTGCCCATCCGCACCGATTGCCAACAAGCAGGGATCCAGCCTGAATTGGGGCTCAATGCTTGCGTTGATCTCGATCGATCGATATCGCCCGCTGCGGAATACGGGCCAGAACCAGGGATCTGCCCGCCGTCCATCGGACTTCACCACGCCTTGTCGACCGCACTCGTTCGGGGGCGGTGCACGTATCCCGCGACAAGTCCCTTGTGAAGGGGAACATGGGATTGGCTGGGGTGACAAAAAAAAAGGGCCGGCTCCTGGGGAGATGCTTTCAATATTGAAAGTCAAAAGCAAGAGCAACCTGGTCACCGGTCCCGGTTGCATGCAGCGGGGTTTGAGAACGGGAACTTGCAGCATCGGTCGGCCAACGCAGGCAGAGATGGCCAGGGGCCTTTGCCGACTTGACGCAAACAGTGCATTGGTTACTGTGGCTGTACGGAATACAGGACAACCCGTTTTTTCTGCAGTCCCGGTTCAACGATTCCGGCAAGAGCAAGAGCACAGAAACCATATACCGATACGGGCCGTAGCAGGGAATGCATCAAGCAACCAGCTTTGTCTGTGCCTGATGGGCCCAGCAAGAGAATGGGAGCACCAGCCACCAACTCGGACATCGTGTTTGACGTCTGCTCGTGTGCTTCTGCCATGGTTGAGTGACGACGGCTCTACGCCCTCAGACGCCCTTCGTGTTTCAGCAATGCGTCACGATGGAAGCTTTGCCGCCAAAGAGAGCTCTTGAAGATAAGGATCCCGAAGGGTCCCGTCCTCGAACTTTCGACGGACGGGAGCTCATTGAACATTCGGGCCTGTTCGGCTTGTCACGCAACGTGGCCAGCAGGTGGCAACAGTGAGTTGCGCCACTGTTAGCCAACAGCGATAGCTACGCACGTGCTACGTTACCGCAGCTTGTTACATAGAACATTGGGATATCTCCCGGCTTTTCATGCGCTGGCTCGACTCGTATTAAGGTTGCCGTTGAACATGTCCTTGATTCGTGGCTGGGTGGGCCGGTAGATGAAGAGGGGTCGTTCACTCTTCAATGCTCCGGGCACACGTGTAGTCGGAGGGCATCGCCAAGTGGTTCTCCAGGCTGCTTCTTGCAGAGGGTGAACTGCGGGGTGTTGAGCGTTGCCAACGAACGATCAGTCTTTGAATCCACCAGGCGGACAAGGAGATGGGTGCTTGACGTGGGACCCTTGGAAGAGATCTCTAGCCAATCGAGAACGATCGTCTAATCCCAACCAATCAATCCAATGTTTTACACGATATCTCGACGATGCCTTCTGGAGCCGTCGAATGCCGGATCGGAACCTTCCCGCTCACTAACACACACAGTGGACGGCGCACTTTCTCCGATCTGCATTACCCGCCCCTGGCTGCCCGCTATCTTCTCCTCACCATCCATGGGGGTGCTATCCGCCCCATCATGAGCACCGGGATGTTGTTCCATGTTTGCGTTCGCCCTGGCAGAAGTCTGAGTTTTGTCCCCACCATCCCCTCCATCCCGCCGTGTTTCGACTGCACGACAGAGATGCATGCCGAGCGTCACTCTGGGCTCCCATTCGCACAGACTCACCCCGCAATGCCGTAGCGATCTACGGATCAACCGCATTGCTGGAACAAGCCATGGATGATGGTGGCTGATGCTGATGCCCAAGGTAGGAAACCCGCCAATCATAAACCGCAGCACTGCCATGTTGATCAAGAACGAGAGGAGGGGTTCTTCACTCTCAAAGTGTGTGTGTGTGTGTGTGTCACTGTGTGATGAGGTCCCATGAGCAAATGCCACGCCTGCGGGTTTGCCACACCAGTCACCGCTGGCGGAGCAGAGAACCAAAAGTCGGTCGGAGATTCGCGGGCGGTGAAAAGGCAAACACGAACTACCTTGGCTGAGCTTGGCCGCGACCTGAATTTTCGTGTTCCTGTTCCTGCGATCTACGATTTCCCTCCCTCTGCGCCCTGCTGTTCCCTGTCGGTAGGGTTCGTGGCGTGCGATCTTTAGGTTCGGCAGCCGTTGAACAAGACCCGTCCAGCGGAGCTTTTCTCCAAGAACTCCGCCCGTCCCCAGCCCGCCGAGACCGCTCAGTTCAGGTCCACGGGTCCATGCTTTCAGAAATGCGCGGGCCGACTCGGGTACGGGATGGACTCTCGAGGTCAGGTCAGGATCTGCCAAGACGACATGATCGCTGACGAACCTTAACGCCAGAGGGGCAAACCCACTGTCGCAAAAGCGCAAACCAAGCACTGCCAAGCCCCCGTGGACAGCTCCACCAAAGCCGGCTGGGCACTTGCAGGCAAAAGGTGGGACGTTACATTGGCTCCGACAGGCCTGTCCAAGTGGTCCCCACCACCCCGGGCCGCCCAGAGTCTGGGCATTGTCTGGGCAGCGGGCGTGGACAGCTTTCTTCGTCAATGACGTCGCCTCTTCCCACACCCCAACTGGAAGCCAAGCACCGCTCCAGGTCGGCTGCCATACACTACGACGCTGTAGGTTACAGGGCTTCTGAGTTGCGAGTTACGGATGCCTCAACCTGCGGTCTAGTGCTCGTCTTTCTTTCTCCGATTCTTTTTTAGGCGGCACGGGAACTGAAAACGTGGTTTGTGGTGTCTGCAGCAACCTGTCGTCATTTTGTTGGTTCATGGCCGACAAAGTTCTTGCTTGCTGTCGCTGAAACTTTGCTGCCTGCCTGCGTCTTTGTTTAACAACAGCTGCTTGCCTGCTGATGTGGCCCTCTGCCCTCTGCCCTCTCTCACACCGAACGAACCATCCATTCATTGCCATGGCATTTTCTCGATCGCGACGCCTGTTTGCTTGGCATCACTAACGTTACCCCTCCTTCTCCGCGCCCCCCTCTCTGCTCGGCTGGGCACCTGGCCTCTCATGCAGCTCGGCTGGGATGGCTCATGGGCGTGCAGCTTACGACGTGGGGATCACCCTTCCATCCACCCCCCACCACCCCTCCCCCCTTGCCCTCCCCTAGTCAGCCAAAACCCAATCGTCACCCGATCTGTTGTTTCTCCCTTATCGGCGGACCTTGCATGTTCCCTGCAAGGTACACACCCTCCGTCATGGACGCGGGCGATCGGTAATCAGAAAACCTGACACCAGGCGCCAGGTACCAGGGGAGGGAGGGCACCTTCGGCATGCAGCATGTTCTTATAATATCCCGATGCATCCGTCGTTGGCCCAGACCCGAGCACAAGCTTGTCTCGAATTCTTCACATCTCAGACTCTCATTCCAACAAAGACATGCCTTTAGCTTTTCGTTAGCTGGGCTCGGCATCCGAAACCAACGAACAAGTCCAACTGAATTACATACCAACGACCAACTGGTCTCGACACACTCGCACTCGCTCTTTCTCTGAGCAGACTCGAAAGAAGAAAGGAAACGATATAACCAGCCACCTCACTGCGTGATGTTGTGCGGCATTCACTCTCCCTCGACCCATCAACACCCTCGCTTCCTCCGCAGCTTCCGGAGCCACAGGAGCCTCAGGCACAGCGGTCGCCACGACGACCACGACGACGACTCCTCCTCCATCGGCAGTCTGGGAAAGATGCAGCACCGCGGCCGCCAGCTCAGCAACGCCAGCTCGCTGGCCTCGTCCCGGCCGTCGTTCGACTCGGGAGTCGGGGGCATGCGACGCCCATCGACGGCCAGCAGCCGAGGAGACAAGTCGATCGACTGGGACTCCCTCCGCATGAACCCACCCACACTTGCTCCGGGCGCCGTCTCACCGCTCCACGATACCGTCGAGGAAGAGGAGACCACCACCACCACCACACCCACACCCAGCAGGCGGTACCAACCGCACGAGCTCCGCCAGGCCCGCTCAAGCCACAGCAGCCAACCCCCCCACCACCAACAATCACCACCACCACCCCCCTCCTCCACCAACACAGTAATCTACAGCGGCTTCGACTTCGGCTTCCACCCCACCACCACCACCACCCCCGCGCACATCCCAACCCCAACCAGCAGCAGCCACTCCCGCACTCCGCGCGGCCGTACCCCCTCCCTCACGCCCAGCGACGCAAGCAGCGAGTGCAGCCTTAGCCTCAGCAGCAACGGGTACGGGTGCTCAGACTACCACGACTCGCCCCTCGAGGAGATGGGTCTGTGTGCGGGCCTGGCCCCGGCGCCCGCGCCCCGGTCTGGGCCGTTGGCGAGGCCGAGGCCTCGCCCCCGGGTTGGGGCTGACGGGTCGGGAGTGGGGCTGGATGATGAGACGGAGTGGTTTATGAGGAGGGGAGGGTGGAAGAGGAGGGGGATTGTTTTTGATGTTGGTGATGGGGAGGGGTTGGCGGGGGAGGAGGAGAGTTTTGAGATTTGATCTTTTTTCTTTCTCTTTTTCTTTTCTTTTCTTTTCTTGGTTGTCTTTGCTACTACTTCCTTTTTTAATCTTTGGGATACGGGTTTGGGGGAGCATGGTCAGAGCGTTGCATTTGCATGGCCCGGCGGCGTTGGATCTTGGGTTTTGGGTCGGTCTTGGGTCTTGGGTCTGGGTCTGGGTCTGGGAACTTCAGGGTGGCATGGATCCTGCCACCAACAGGGCAGCATCCGCATTCATCCTTCTCATTTTTTTCTTGGGTCTGGGTCAGCATTTACCGGAGTCAAGGATGGCCGGCGGGGGGGTTATACACATACAACGATACCACTTGGGGGTTGCTGCTATACCAGCAGGATTATGTACATAGGTACCTTGGTCGAGGAAGCCAAGGAGGAAAGAAAGTCGCCCGCAGCGCTGGCGAAACATCAATCTGATCTGAATCTGATCTCAATCTGATCTCAACATGAGGGAACTTTTGGTGTTTTGTCCCGATCTCCCAGTTCCCGAGCTTTGGCATGGTCTGGATCGATCTTTGCCGCCTGCCTTATCGTCATCATTAATCGTCCCGGAGCAGTCTTCCGGGTTGTAGAGAGCAGGTATGATTGGTAGACATCGGATGAGATTGACTTGCTGCCTGCCGTACACTCACAGCAGTTAACATTATCACCATTGTCTGCTCATGGCCTCTTCAGGTCTCGATCTAGATTCTTGGATTCGGCATTTGCCGTTGTGATCTTGGGATCGAGGAAAATCGATGCTTGGCGTTGACGTTTGGCGTTGGGCATCGAGACCAATCAATTCACTAATCGAAATCCGGTTAGGGCAATTGGGAATGTTTCACACACGCCCTCCATCCCAGCTTCTTTTTTTTGCCCTTCCCTCATCCGGCACCTGTCAGTTGTTTCCTACCCCGCAATTCCCGCCCATCCCTTGCAGCCCTCTTCTCCTCATCAATCTTGCTCGCTAGCGAACTCGTTCACGTCGCATCAGCCCCACGAGGGCGGGTTGCATTTGAGGGTCACGCGTGGCCATGGGTCGAAATTGCGTTCAGCGCTGCAGGTATGTACCAAGGCACAGCTTTTGATGTCGATCTCTTCAGATAACTACGGAGTACTCCGTACTGCTGCAGTAGCTGATGGGGTGAGTAATACACAGTAAGTCGAAGAAGCCCAGGTTCCAGGACAAGTCGACCAAAAGTTGGGCAATTTGCAACTCTCCACAGTCCACAACTCGCGTCCCCAGCCTCCTCCAGAGCTCCGGAATCCAGGTACATTCCTTGGCCTTTTTGTTACTTTTTCATCACGCACGGAGATGTTGCTGCTCCACTCCCCACCTCTACGTATTGTACGCAGGAGTGGATGTCCACTTCTGGAAATGCAGGACAATGGAGCAAGTTCATGACGACCGTTTGTATTTTTGAAACCTTTTCGGTGGGTTGCACTCGGCATCCAGGTTGCCGTATCTGGCGACCGGCCGGGTTGAAGAGGAGGAGCGGTGTGGGCTTCGTGAGGGGAAGAGTCATCATGATCACGGTCGTCATTCTCACGCTGCATGGTGTGCACACCACACCAAGCTTCGTTTCATTGACACACTCCAGGCCGTTTACGAAGTCACGTCGACCAGGGCAGAGGGTAGTTGGCGAGGTAACTACTCCGTACAATACCTGGTAACCTTGTGTGTGTACTCCGTAATCCCTTCATTTTCCCTTCCCGGTTTTTCTGCTTTCGATTTTTCCCCTTTTTTTTTTTCATGGCAGCCTGGCCCACCGCATCCAGTCGCACAACTCCCCTGTGGACAGCCGTGTGTCATGTCGTCCCGCGCATGCCGGCCACATTCGGCGTCGTTACCTGCGAGAGGCCGAGATGATGACGAGCACACCCCGAGCTGACCAAGGCAACAAGCCGATCAGTCCCGAAGCAACCGAAACATTCTGAGAGGGGGATTCGGGGCTGGGGTTCAAGGTTGTCAAGTGACCACGACTGACCAATATTGGCGTTGGGCTAAACCTGTTCCTGACCACACACAGCGCCACAGGCACACACTCACACCCTCCTGCAGGAACAGACTAGGGCGCGGGGTGTGGCATGCATGGCATGTATGACACGCAGACACCTTGCCCGATTCGACCAAACCTGCGTGCGCCAGAGGCCGATGACGCTGCCGAAAATGGAAGCCCATGGTTTCTGCAGGGAGGACAGCATGCGAAGTGGATGGTTAGGCAGGAATACATATACATATTCCGTACATCTACGGATACACACCCACACCCAAACCCAAAAGAGTAACCCACAGCAACTAACAAGCGAATCTCGGAAGACCCAAAAAGGAAAAAGAATCCAGACCACGCCAACACCAACACCAACGTCAACACCAAACACAACACCAAGGGTATCAACCTCAAGATCAATTAATACGCCCCAGGCCTCTCAACCCACGCAGGCGCATCGACAACAGCCACCAGCCGCCGGCCAGTCAGCACGGGGGCGCCGGCCTTGAGGCTCAGCGAGGAGAGGCGTGCGCCGCCGGGCTGCAGCGCCCAGATGGCGATGGCGATCGTGTTGCTGCCCTGGTAATTGAGGATGCCCTCGGGCACGGGGAAGGAGGTCTGCGGGCCGATGTGGCTGATGTAGCGCCCGAATTCTGCAGGGCTGGTCAGTGATTTGCGGAATAGGTAACGTATGTGTGTGTGGTTTTCTCCGTCAGGTTCAGGTGACGCGATGCGGTGTGGTGATGAGGTGCCGTTTGGGAGAGACAGAAAAAGAAAAAGAATATCAGAGTGGGGTTGAGGCATCATTGCTGCTGCTGGTTATGCAGGTACCCGAGACATGGGTGTGTCAGATGTGAGATGCGATAATGCTCATACTCAGCTGGGTGGTGGTGCTGCTGATGTCTCGGGGGGTTTTCCGGTGGGTTTTCAGGGGGTTTGTGTGTTGTGAAAGGAAGGACAAGGCAAGACAACATCATCGCCGTCATAGACGCCCGATGGTCATCGAGGAAAAGAAAGACAGCAAGAAAAGAAGAAGAAAAAGAATGCTACAGCACTTACGAAACCCATTCACCCACAAAGTCGCCCGATACGATCCCGCCCCGAGCGGATTCAGCAGCCCAAACCCCGGCCGAATCGCCGGAAACTCAAAGCTCAGCGGCACATCCCACTTCTCCTTGGGCAAATCCAGCTTCATCTCAGCCGTCCAAAACCCAACCCCCGGCTCCCCAACCCCCTTCATCGGGCTCCCACGCCCAAACCTCTCCACCGGCGGCCCAGGCTGGTGATACCCCATCCGCTCAACAAACAACCCCCCCTCATTCAACGGCCCCCTAACCTTATCCACATACCCCTCCCCCCCAAATTCCCCGTCACCTTCCACCTCACCACCGGCTGCCCCTCCCCACCCCCCATCCCAAACCCATACTCCAGCACCCCCCCGCGGACGCATCATCTCATCCCCGCCCACCAACCCATTCTGCGCATTCCCCATATTATCCACCACCACCGTCACCACACACTCCTGCCCAGCCCCCAACTGCTGCCCCCCAAGGGGAAACGTATCACGGTGCTCCGACGCAGTGGCATTCCCCGCCCAACTCCCAAGAAAGACACCGTTCATCCACACCGCCATCGCGAACGCCGTCCCGCCCTGCGTGTGCAGCGTGAAGGAGGTTTCTGACCCGGTGGCGGTGAAGTGCCCGCGGAAGATGAGCGCGCCGCCGGCGTGGAAACCGTAGTCTGCTACGAACAGGGAGGTGGGCGTGAGAGGGGGCTGGAGGTAGGTGTTGTTTGTTGCGGGGTTGTTTGCGGCGGGCCAGGGGGTGTCGGAGTAGGATTGTTGGAGTTCGGGGAGGGCGTTGAGGTAGTGCCAGTTCAGGGTGGTGAGGTCCGGGAGGGGGAGGGTGGTCGGGGGTTGGAAGGGGATGGTCAGGGAGCGGGTGTTGTCTTGGTTGAGGGTGTGCGGGACGACTTCGTCATTGAGGACTATTGTGGAGGCGTCGGTGGGGACGCCGTGGATGGTGATGTCGACGCTGCCGAGCTGGGCTTGGAGGTCGAAGATTGTGTTGTTGTTGAAGTCGGCGCGGAGGCGGAGGATTTTGTCGGCGTAGGTCGCTGAGCGGACGAGGTAGGGGCCGCTGATGATTAGGGGGGGAAGCCCTCGAGGTCGGTGACCCAGTATTTGTAAGCATCCGAACGGACTGCGTTGTGTTGTACGTTAGTTTGGGATGGTTTGTTTACTCTTTTGACAATCTGCAGAGGGAGATGCACTTACAAACGATGCGGATATATAGGCGCCCAGCATGGATGGACTGGGGTACAGGGGAGATCCTCCACTTCGCAGTTGTGTATAGGCCGTCTCTCTTCAACTGAATACCGTTCGTGGCTGTCGTGATCGTCAAGGCCGTGGTCTGTTTGAGCATGAGCTCGTGTGCCTCGCCCAGCTCTCCGTACAGCACCAAGACGGCCCGGTCTTCGTACTTTTGCCATGTAAAGATCTCGGCGGTGCAGTACACGAGGAGCAGGTCGTCCATCGGGTAGTCTGTGACGTGGATCCAACTGTCACGTCCCGGCATCGTCAGAGTCCCACCGAGTTGCGGGATCGTCAGCTGCCCCTTGGACGTGGGCAGCGTGTGGGTGTAGTTGACGGCGCCCGCCACCCTGAACTCGGTCTTGTGGGTGATGAAGAACGAGCCCTTGGGACCCTTGACGCCCGTGATGGTGATGTCCTGGTTCGGGCTGTAGACGCCCGTCGAGGCCTCCAGGTCAGGGGTTGCCTCGAGGTAGCCCGGGGACACCTTGAAGAACTGAGCTTGGAGCTTGAGTTCCGAGTACTTCTAGCGGGCAACGGAGCGGTCCTCGGCAATGGCCTTTGTCATTGTTAAATTTAGCTCCATGCATTACTCGATAGGGAAGGGGCTCATACTGCAGCATAGTCGTAAGAGGTGTATCCGCTATCATAGCCCAGATTTCCCCAGTTCGTTCCGCCGTAGACCTGGCAGTGTCAGCTAAGTGGCACTAGGGAACCCGTTTTGACAGACGACCATCCTTACCATGTAGATGTTGAATATCCTGACGCCAGCGGCATAGTTGCTCTTGGTAAAGACGCGGGTCTGTTCTTCGTCGAACCGCTGAGAGCAGCGCTCAACCCCGGCGCCGCCCCAGTAGTCCGGCACGCCGCCTTGGAACTCCATGACGGCGTACGGAGTCGACGGACTGACTTTCATGTGGACTTTATACTCGGTGTCTCGGATCGAACCCATTTTCCAGTCGATGTCGTTGCAGTCCGCGTGAAGCGGGAGCAGATCGTGGCCGTACAGGTCAACCTGGCCCACGCCGGTCCCGGGAGCGTTATGACCACCGGACCAGGCATCGTTGTTGATGAACGGCACGACGATTCCAGATTTCCGTACCTGGTCCTCCACATATTGCATATATCCGGGGTCTGGAAAGTTGAAGCCGATCAGGGTTCTCGAGGTGCTGGGCTCGTCAGCCAGCCATACTGCAAGGTTTGAACTCCTTTCATCGCCTGTCATACCTGTACTCGTTCTCGAGCTGGTACAGAATAACCCTTCCGCCATTGGTAACCTGTTCCTTGGCAATAATTGCGGCAATATTCGTCACATAGCTGGGGGTTTGAACCGTCAGTCAGGGGCCCAACTACCATTCTCCAACACACACCGGGGCATGATTCAACAACTTACTTGTCGGTAGCCGCCAGATAATCCACATCTGACGTCCTCGGGTGCCCCTTCAGTCTCTGAATCCACCCAGGCAGTCCGCCGCCGGTAACCTCTCCATCTATTTCACACCCGTCAGCATCACCACATCCCCGTCCCACACCAACCATCAAACACAACGACGACAACACCACACAGAAAAAAGATCGCCAAAAAGAAAAGAGAGAAAGAAAAAGAAAAAAAAAACTTACTAATATAAGGCCCCGGCCTAGCAACAAGCCACAACCCCAACTCCCTCGCCGCCTCAAAAAAACGGCGCCAGATCAAACACCCCCTCCGCCCTAAACTCCCCGGGCTTGCCCTCCAACAACGCCTATGGCACGAAAAAGGAGACGGTATTTAGCCCCATGGCCTTCATCTTCTCGAGTACGCCGGTCCACAGCGACGGGACGGGCAGCCGGAAGGGGTGGAATTCGCCGCTGAAGAGCATGGTGCGCTGGTTGAGGAGGAAGAGGGAGGTGTTGTCCCATGTTGGGGGGGAGGTGGTGGTGGTGGCGTCGTTGGTTTTTGGGGTGGGTTGTTGGGGTTGGGGTTGGTGTTATCGTTGTTGTTGTCGTGGTGGGAGGGGCGAAAGAAGTCAAAGGGGGAGGCGAGGGTGAGGGTGGTTAGGAGGAGGGTTGTCGGGGGGATTCTCATGTTGGGTGGTGACACTCAGTAACAATAACAACACGCTGGAGGGCGTCGGGTCGGGTTAAGGGAAAGTGAAGGGAGAAAGGGAGAGAGTAGGAACTGGAGCCCGTGGGATTCTGAAAGAGCCCCAAGGGATGGCATGGTGCAGGTTTAGTACTTTTGATGAGAGATGGGACACACCTGGACGGGATGGGTTGCGTGTATGCAGGTACCGTACGCTTAAGGAGCTGTAAATGCTGGTTGGTACAAAGGCTGGTGTCACCATTGCCGTGGTGCAAACCCCTCGAGGTTTGGTGGTAAAAGTCCTGGTTAGTAGGTTGCAATCCCACGGACGGACTTTGGACGGTAGCCACGGTTCAGCACCTTGGTATTGTGTGTCGAGGGTGTTTGTCCTCTCTTCGCCGAGTCCCACTACCAGGTTCGGAGTTGAAGCATTGTTTGCTCAACCCCTGGATCTCGAGTGCTGAGTTTAGCAGCACCGTCTTTCCTGACAAAGAAAGCTGCATGATCTCTCGCTTGCCCGTTCTATTTTTTTTTTTTGCACACGACAGGTTGACTTTCTGAGCGGCTCTCCATCTTCGGTTTTGCCTCCCTGGGTTCTCAAGTAACACGGGTCGCCTTTGTGTATGTTGAGATCAGCGAAAGCTCTATTATTGGGATACAGAGAGAGAGACCGGTCACCTGTTCGACCAAGGTGTTCAGCAACCATTCTATACCGACTCTCCATGCCTTCTATTAGAACACACGGTAATCAGTGACGGTAAGACGCACAATTGTGAGACCATGTAAAGGCTCGACACGCTTCGCTGTGGACACGAAACAAGTTGCATACTTCTTGCAATGTGTCTATTGCAACATGCACCTCTCCTCTCCATGGTACGGGCCGCTTTTGATGGACTTGTATCCTAAATTGCTTAGCGGATGGTGGGTGGTTTTGGTGCGAGGATCCGATCGTCACCGTCGTTCAAGCGTCGAAGCAGTCGGTTTCCCACCCCTTATCCGATGCTGCGGGTGTGGGATTCCCAGAGGTCTGACAAATCGGGGCAGATGGTCCCTCGCTAGACATTAACACCGGTCCCTTCAATGGCAACTTCTCCTCTTCAGTCTGGTCCTCGACCTGGTCTCGCCACTGGGTTGCCGCAATCATGTCGACCGGTAGCCCATCCCGCTTCCACACCCGGCCGTCCTTCATGACAAAGCTGACCTTGCGCAACGCCTTTGGGTCTTCCCGCGGGTCGGCATCGAGTGCAATGATATCCGCTCTGTTCCCCTTTTCCCACCACCCAAACCTGTACCCACTGGCGTCGGCACCACACGCATACCACCCCGTGTAAGTGGCCGCAACCAGCACATCCTCGAGCGGAATCCCGGCCTCCATCATGATCTCCAACTCCCTGACATTCAACCCGTGGTCAAACACCCCCGTATCACCGCCCACCGCGAGCCTCACCCCCTTATCAAACGCCTGTTTCACCGCCTTCTTACACCTCTCAAACTTCGCCTCCTCAAAATACACCTCCGCCGTCGTGAGGGTCGGCACCCAAATCGTCTTCCCCTTAACCATCTCCTCAACCATCACGCTCATAGTAGCATACGAATCCTCAAACACATGCTCGACACTCGTCACCCCCGCCTTAACCGCCATAACAGCCGTCACAGCCTCCCCAGCATGCGCAGCAACCGGCGCGCCCGCCCACCGGGCCTCATCAACAATCGCATCCATCTCGGCCTGCGTAAACAGCACCACCGCCGGGCTCCTCTCCCCCCTGTCCGGCGGAAACAGCAACCTGCCCCCAGGCCCAGGCACATCCGGCGGGAATCTCATCGTCCGCCGGCGATAATCCGCATAGAACTTGATCACATCCGCACCATCCGCCACGCGCCTCCTCACCGCCCTCCTAACACCATCCACCCCATCCCCCACATCCGCAGCACGCGGCAGACTAAGCCCCAACGGCCCCCCACCACCCCTCACAATAAAATTCTCCGATCTCATCTCATACCCTCCCGTACTAGCAACCGCCTCAGTGGCGACAAACAAGCGCGGACCAGGGGTCAGGCCGCGGTTGATACAGTCACGCAGCCCTGCGTCGGCGCGGCCGAGGGCTTCGGTGCCCAGGTCGCGGTAGGTGGTGACGCCGGCGAGGAGGGCGGCGCGGGCGTGGTTGGTGGCGCGGACTATGCGCTCGACGGGGGATTCGTCGCGCATTTGGTGGGTGTGGGGCCGTTCTCTGTTTTTTTTATTATTATTATTAGTCTTTTTTGTTTAGATGACCTGGCAAAGTTGGGGTGATGAAAGGATGGGTGGGGGCGGGAGGGATGGGGAAAGGTGAGGGAGGGGAAGTTTTACGGACTTGTCTGCGTGGAGGAAGATGTGGGTGTGGGAATCGACCAGGCCGGGGAGGACGACTTTGCCGCGGAGGTCGATGTCGCCTGGGCCTAGCGGTGAGGGGATATCGGGACTGTTGCGGGTGTAGAAGTTGGCGATGGCGCCGGTCTGGGTGTTGACTGCGATGGAGACGTGCTCGAGGAAGACTTTGTTGATGGGCTCGAAGACGGTTGAGGTGTGGATGGTGACGGTGTTGGCGGCAGGCATGGTTGGCGTGTCTTTTGGGAGGGATGGGACGGTGGATGGGAAAGTGATTCGAGGGAGCTTTTGGATCTTTGACATGAGCTGTGATGAGGACGCCATGGTGGGTGTTGCTGCTTGGTGCGAAGGGCAGATGTGTTTGCTCGATGCTGGAATGAAATGGGAAGCCTAGAGTTTTTTGTCCCCCAAGCTGAGAAAGACTGGAAATTCGTATTTAAAACGTCCATGGAAAGGCCACTCTACTTCCATGATCACCTTCCTTATTACTAACAGCAAGTAAGGCATGTCTGGCTCGGGCTCGGCAGGCACCTTGATGGCCAAACTGGTCGGGTCTGCGAGGTGACACGGATCTGACTGGTTTTAGTCCAATGAGGGCCGGGAGCATCCATAATAAAAGGTCGCGGTCCATCAAGGTGCTCATCTGGCCACCTGCGAGCGCATTTTGGCTGGTCGACTTCCGTGTCTCCTTATTTCTACCCCATCCCGGTTGCGGTTCCTGCCTCCCAAGGCAAGCAGCTCTCTCTGCATCTTGCCGGATTGAGCTTGTATGCGTGCTGCGGCTTCAATCTATCTGCATTGTCAAATGCTAACAATTAATGCCCCCAACCATTCGCTCATCGCCGCATAGACACATCATAAAAAAGAAGCTCGGATGATGTTGGGGGATGGTGATTGGAGCAGGACGAGCCTAAGTCGAGGAATCCTCGCCTGACAGGGGTCTTCCCCACGGGCAACCGTCGAGTCTTGGCAGTTCGGCAACCCCAACCCAGTGCTAAGCCCTATGGAGCCGCATGGTCCAAGCTCCCCCAGAGTGGATCTGAGCTCGACCTCACCTCAGATCACTTCAGGCAGGCAGCCAGTCGTCAGGTAATTCACTGGGAAAACAAGGCAGGCGCAACAACACAGCAACTCCCCCAAACTCTCAAAAAGACACCACAAATTTCTCAACTTTAGCACCGCACAAAGCGGCACAAAGTCAAAATGTTTCGATTTGTGAGGACACTTTTAATAAACACGTTTGCTTGAATGAGGCCAGCTTCCTCCTAACTTGGCAATGAAAACACACTCAATCTAGCACAAATCGCTCGACATCATCACTCTCTTCCACAAGGCCGCGTCGCCGGCGTCGGTAAGGGTGGCTGCCGCTCTGCGCCAGGCGTCGGCCGCTGCCTCGGAGACGTCGACCGAGGACCAGGCCCAGGCTGTGCGCCGACCCGAGTTCCAGCTCCAGGTCACCGAGGACCCCCCGACCGCCGACCAGCTGCAGACCATCCTCGACTATGTCGGCAAGGACCACGTCGGGAGCGTCGTCAAGGGCGCCAGCGACGCGAAGGAGGCCCTGAGGAGATTCAAGGAGAATGCTGATAACTTCCAGCGGCCCGTGGTAAGTCCCGACTTCGCTCCCTACTTTGATGGTTGATGTTGTGTACATTAGTGGCTGACGGTGCAACCCAAGGTCGTCGACTGGAACAATGGGAAGGCAGCGGCGGGCGATAACGAGTCGGAAATTCTCAAGCTGGTCAATGCCTTGCCCAAATAGGTGGCTTGGCTGGTGATTTACGGCACAGGCCTGGTTGGCGTTCCTGCTTTGTGTACGATTCCCCTTTGGCTGCTCGTTGGCAAAGCTGCCACTTAGACAGATTCCTTTGCCCTTCGCGGCCCCTCTTCACTCTACTGTAACTTGAATGGCAGTTTGTATCACATGGCTTTCTGACGATGCTTTCACTTCTTGTCCTGTGTCCGGTGTCTGGTGTCCCATGCCCGCTTGATCCAAATGCCGGGCTCGGTGGATGGTTCAGGGGGAACAGGTGACAATGTAAACATGGGGGATTCGTGGACCCGTGGGAGAAACCCGGCCGTTTGGGAATCCGGTCAATGGGAGGAAAAGGTTTCTTCTCACTGCCCTCCCCCATTGTTCTGCCAATTCACTCCACCGCCCACCCCCAATGCAGACCACCTTTTTACTCTGCACCCTCGAGTTTGCCCGACTTTCCAAATTATTTTGTTGCCAGAGAGAAAAGCCTACTTCCCTCTCTTTCTTCTCCCACCACAGACTGTGAGCTTTACCACCGACCTACACTTTCCACTCCGGCCCAGTCTGTTTTCTCCCATCACTCTCTTTTTCGCAAACCACCGACTTTGGTTGTCGCCTCCTCAGCTTTGACGGAATACAAACCAGTAGAGTCTATATTTCCTCTCGCTGGGCGAGGTATTTCGACTGCCATTTCTGAACTCTCTGGCTTCGCCTTCAGATCGCCCTCTTCACCTTTTCTCTCTCTTCCGCTCCCCATCTTCTCCATCCTCTCACTCCATCACCTTCGACCTCTCTCCTCCCGCTCACCTTCCCTCTCTACTTACCCCTACCTCTCCGATCTTGTAAGTTCAGGCCATCTTTTCTCCCAACTCCCCGGTCGCGTTCGGATTTTGTCGCTCCCAGTCTACCGCGCGTTGAGATCTTCACGGCTAACTCAATGTTTAACAGCAGCCCACCTCATCCAGGCTGATACCACCCCCGCGATGGCTCAGTCTTTTCAAGGCGTGCGCATGCCCCTCCACTCTAAGACTGGATGGAATTGGGGCATGTCTGCCAATCAAACAAAAACCCCCCAGCCTCACATGGGCTTCTACTGGAACCTGCCCGACAACGCGTCCTGCGTCTTCTCCAGCAGCAAGCATACACGCTCATTCGGTCGCGGCATTGCCGTCACTCGTGACATTGTCACTTGGAACGATGACCAAGTTCGTGCTGTGGCCAACAAGTTGCGCACCAAGTATTACCAGAAGACGCAGACACTCGTCCGCCCCAAGACATGGGAGGATCTGTACCGGTACTTTGACACGGTCGATCTCTGGCTCAAGGGATCGTGGAATCTCTGGCGGGTGCTCCACTTCATCTGCGACGAGAATGACGGCCTGGTCGTGGGCTCAGAGCTGGACCCTGCCATCTGCGAGGAGATCGAGAACTGGGCGTACGACTGGTGTACCCACGAGGCAAACCGCATCAAGCTGGGCACATTGACTTTGAAGCGCGATCCCTTGAAAGTTCTGTCGCCAGCCGATTGGAAGAATCTCCGTGGTTGCAGTGCCTCTGTGCTCAGCATCCTCCGCAAGGCGTTCGACTACTGGCGCGACGTGTACAAGGACTCGCCGTTCCCGGAAGACGATGACTATGACCATGCCGCTGATCATGACCGGGTCTGCGATCTCCCTCAAGTCACGCCGGCTGCTAGGGCACAAGATGGTACGTACAGCACTGGTCTCCATTCAATGAACCAAGAGTTGCTAACTAGAACCCCAGACAGCAGCATATCGTCGCCGCACTCGGAAGTGACGAGGGGTCGCGCAAGACGTCGGTCCAACTCGCTCCCACCGGCACCCCCCAGCAATGCTACTGGCATTCTCCCATTTACGTACACTCCAAATCCGGCTATCGTCATTGTGAATGGAACCACCCCCCTCAATACGCAGCGCCCGGTATACAGCTATGGTTCCAACCAGAGCAACGTCAACGAACCCCCCAGGAAAGGCCATCACACTTCCAAGTCCGGCCCTGTCTCTGGACGTCCTGTCGGCCATTTCTTGATGACACGGGGCGCCGGTGTCGAGGACTCTGGTCCCTCTCGTCTACCCTTGCGACCACCGCAAACCCCTGAAGACAGGAAACAGCTGCAGGTTGACGCTCCAGCACTCGGGGCCAATGCCGAGTCCAGCGCCTGCCCAACGGATAGCGCCTTGGCTACGGGCATTGCCACTGATTCGCACTTCCGATCTGGCAGTTCCCACTGCCTGAACTTTCACTGCTGGTACAACACTCAGGAAGCCACCTTCGACCCCTGCCCTTGCCAGCGCTGCACCGAGAAATCTCGCTCGGTCCACGTTGGCCGCCTTCACATGAAGGACGGAGTTGTTCCCAAGACTACATGCCAGCTCCTCAAAGACTACTTTAGCCGATGGGGCCATGTCGAAGATTGCACTCCTAGGAGGTCACACAACACCCACTACTTCTATGCCTTCGTTCAGTTCACCAGCGAGGCCAGTGCGAGAGAAGCCGTCAAGGCCGCGGGTGGGCGAGCCATCAACGTCCCCGGGTTGGCTGGAGCAAGGGTGTCCCATCCGTTCTTTTCCAAATACTACCAGGGTCTGCCGCCCCTCCCTCGCGTTGGAAGCAACGAGAGCCCTCCGCCAGCGGGCGTTGTGGGCTCCCCGCACCGCGACGGCTCCAACTCGTCTTCCTTGGGTAAGGGAGCCTCACGAAACTTGAGCCACCGGCTGTCACGGCAGCAGATTGTGACTCCGCCGAGACGACAGTCCCAGGCTTCTTGGACACCCCGCTGGAGCCCCAATGCCGCATCCCCAAGCACGGCAAGGACCAACCCACAGCAGAATTGGAGCCGACACAGCCCTGGCCGTAGTCCGACAGCCCGGGCGACTGCCAGCCACCAGCCAACCGGCAACCATCTGAACCAGCTGCACCCGCCGCTCCAGGTCAATGGCTACCCGCCTCCTGTTCAGCACGCTCACGGAGCCTGGACCGGACACCACCCTCACGGCAGTCCTTCTTTCTCCCTGCCACCGCCGCTTATGACTCATGGGTCTCCGCCGCATGCCCATTTCGGACCAGGCCCACAGAGCGGCTGGCCCAACATGAACATGCCCACCGGGCCGGTGACCTTCTACCCTTTCCCGCCCCCGATGCCCATGTACCACGGCCACGGCCACGGCCCCAACCCGGCACCCGGTCTGCACGGTTTTCCGGTTCCACCGCCGCAGCTTGGCTCTCAACACCAGGTAGCTCATGGTTCCCATTTCCAGAACCCCTTCCTTCAAACTGAAGGTTTTTCCAACGTTGACCAGACCCAGCCCCCTATGGCACATGACGGCCCGGTTTTTCCCGCCCATAATGAGCCTACCAACGACGAACAGTCGATGCAGACCAAGCCGCCCTCGGACAACGAGGCTATGGAGGATGAGGTCACGCCCGTGGAGAGCTCTGATTCCTCTGCTAACAGCTCCAACGGAAGCATGGGTATCCGCGTCCGCCTGCCGAGCAAGCCCGCTAGTCTAGAATCCGAGGAGTGTCCTAGCCTCACTCCCAGCGCTAGTAAGCTGAAGAGGGACAGCCCAGCTCGGCAGATTACCTTTGGGGATATCAATACTCCCTCGTCGGTGACTTGTGTTGACACGGAGCCCGAGGAACCTGTTGTCCTCATCGCGGACCAGAACAGGGTCGGGGGCAACAGCCCCGTTCGGCGCATCACCTTTGGGGACTTTGTGCCTCCTGAGGCACAGGAACAGGCACAGGGCTCTCCTGTCAATGAGGAAGCAGACTGCAGCAACCAGGCTCAGCAGCACGCCAGCAACGGCAAGGACCAGGCCGACAAGAAGCAGCCATCCTCAAACGGCGACAAGCGAGGTCCCCAACCAGCCACGTTCGAGTGGCAGCTGGACCCATCCTCAGCGCGGCGCAACTCGGGCGACATCCGACTCGATCCGGACTTCAACAACGGCACTGTGATCCGTTACCCACCACGAAGGCAGCGGGTGCCCTGGAACGAGGACCACGGCCACGGCTTCTCCGGCTCATGGGACCGAAACCACCGGTCTTTTCCAGCGGTCCAATCTCGCCACGGCGCCAGCGAGCAGCCACGCGCTGGAGCACACTTCAACCCCCACCCGACGCACCAAGGGATGCATCACCACCCCCCGAACGGCGCACCCTACCAGCCGTCCTTCAACGAGACACACCACCAGGGTTCCCAGCTCAACGGCCCAAACCCGCATCATCCAACCCACACTCACCACCAGCACCACCATCCCCAGCCGGGATATCACACTTCCCCCCCAAAGCCCCCCACCCACCACAACCACAACCATAACCACCAGCAACAATATCAACCCAACGACCACCCAGCCCCGTCATCCTCCAAGCCCCCCAAACCCAAGAAAAAGAAAACCAAACATCCCAAAACCAAAGGAGCAGTCACAACCTCCCAGACAAACTCCCGTTCGTCGACTCCAGCTCTCGCTCACGACCCCACTGCGAGTTCCGGTCCAGGTCCGGCTGTCGAGCCAAACAAGCCAGGTCCAGGTCCGAGATCAAGTTCAGCAGTCGGTGTCAATGCCAACGAGGTTGTTAAAGCCTGTGGTGGTGGTGGTGGTGGTGGTGGTGGTGGTGGTGGTGAGAATGGGAATGGGAATGAGAATGAGATGCGTGATGTGGCTAGTAAGGGGGGGGTTGAGGATGATCGGGAGGGGAAGGTTGAAGTTGTTGGCGAGGGGGTTTCTGAGCTTGGTGGTGCTGATGGGAAGGATGGAGATAATGATCAAGGCGGGGAGGGTCAGGGAAGTGGAGGCGGGGATCACGACATGAAGCAGGATTTGGCCGACAAGAAGGAGACGAACAACAATACCGGCAAAGCTAACGGCAACGGCAACGGTGGCGTCGTTGGTGGTAATGGTGGTGCATTCCGAGCACACGCCGGCGGCTCACTGCGGGTGCCTCGACATCGCAACTGGAACAAGGCGGCGACCAAGCGGGTGGATGTGAGGGATGTTTTTGCGCGGGAGGAGTGAGACCTTTTTCTTCTCCCCCAAAGCAAGTCAAAACACACACCCCACGCCCGACCCCTGAGCGCAGTCGGCAGCACGAAAGAAAGGGGAGGAATTTTATGGGGTTGAGCAGAAATACAGCATACCGACCGCCGCCTCTCAACCAGCGCACGGAATAACAAGAAGAGCGTGGATTGATGAGATGGAGATGGGTATGGGGAGGGACATGACATTCACAACGGGTTATGTTTTTGCTTTTTTTTCTTCTTTTTTTTTTCTGCTCAGGAACGGCCGCGCTCATGGTTGCGGAAACGGCAAACAGCGGCGTCATCAAGAAAAGGACTGAGATACAGCCCCCGTCCAGGCTTGGTCTTGATCAACAAAACAGGAAAGGATAACGATCATGATTCTTCTGGATGGGATCGGCTTTGGGTTTGGATTTGGCTCTGGCGGCCAAGTGGCAGTAAGAACTGGATTTAAGGATATGATCTGATTCGGTCGTTTCTTTCCTTTCTTTCTTTCTCTTTCATCCCGTTGTTTCCTTTTTCTTCTTTTGGCCGCTCCAGTCTAGGTCGGGTGGTTCGGTACGAGGGTTATGACGATGATGACGGGATGCGCTACGACGGAGCATGGTTATGAGGATTATGATGGTCATGACGATGATACCCCTTTCGCTCTGCTCACCGGGGCGGTCTACGGAAATATGGCTTGGTGTTTAGGTTGGAGGGGATTTGCGCTTGTTTTTCGAGTTGATCATTTGACATTTCGGTTTGCCATTATGAGGATCCCGGTTGATGATGATGGGCTATGATGACGACGATGAGTATGACGATGATGATTGATGATGGCGTGGTGCTGGGAGGACAATACACTGGCTGGCCGCGAGGCACGGTTGGAGTTAGGTTGCCTGGTCAGAGTCTCTGGGTTGAGTTGGGGTGGTGTGCGTCCTCAGGGGGAGGACGGGGTGACAAGGCACAATGATGCATTGCAATGTATATGCTTGTTCTCACGAATGACGAGTCTGTTGGCAAAACTCATGGAGCCTAGATCTGCAGATATGGGCTTGAAGTTGTCGCCAACTTGAACAGCACTCAAGGCCTTCCTTATATTCTCTCAAAAGCATGGCCATAGAATGAGAGGGGCTCCCAAAAATAAGGTATACAAGAATAACACATCTCACTCAATGTTGGAGCCCCGTCCCCAACCCCCTACCCCAAGTCAAGTCCGTCAGAAAGTATAGACTGCTCACCAGCACAGCACACATCTCTCTGCCATAATGCCCGGCACAACTCACCCAGCAGAACTTCCCCAAGGACCATTCCACGACGTAAACCTACTGTATTCTTAATACAAGTGTATACAAACAACAGCAAACCCAGCGTGAACTCAGCGTGCCCCAGGCAGTGCGCCTACCACCCACCCCTCCCGCACCCCCCCCAAAACACCAATGCAGAATGACAGCGACAGAAAACTCCTTTTCTTCATGGCTCAAATCCGGGCATCCCATCCAGTCACCACTCTCCTATCCTCCCCACCTTTCCCACCCCCCATCCCATCTGGTACACGTCGGCCCCCATTTCCCATGCTTAAGCTACACCGCATGGTATCTTCTTGAGACGCCAGCACCCTCACCAAAGCCATCCTCTTCATTACACCGACCGGCCTCACTCTCGCCCCTCATCATTACCTTCCCTTCATTACCTCGTAAAAGGTACGTACGTTGGCCGCATTCGTGATCATCTCCTCATCTCCTCCAACCCGCCGACTCGACAAGGGCACAAGGAAAGAAAAAAGCTCCCTTTCCCTCCCCATCGACATAGCCAGCCAGCAATAACAAAGAAAAGCGTTGAGTCACGCTCACATGACGACGCACTCGCCCTCCTGCTGCTTTCCGATCTTGCTGCGCGAGATCCTCTCCCTGGCGCGGGGGCCGCTCTTGCCCGACCGCTTGAGGTCTTCGAGCCGCTCTCTGGCCTTGGGGAAATCCTGGGCTGCGAATCAAGGTATTAGTACCAACCATGGCCCAGACAAGACACTCTGCCCCATCGCCTCCTACACTCAACAAGAAGGAAAAGATAACTCACCAGCAGCCCTCCAATACCACCTCTTCGCATCCTCCAAATTCGCCGGAACACCAATCCCCACCTCCGTAAAATACCCCATGGCATACTCCGCCTTACTCAACCCGGCCATAGCCGCCTTCCTCGCCCACAAATACGCCTCGGTATCACTCTGCTGCAGCACGCCCTCACTACCAGTAAGATACCAACCCGACAAGGCCAGCTCGCTCTGGTGCTCCTCCTGCATGGCGGCGCGGCTGTACCACATAATTGACAGGCGCGGGTCGATGGGGCAGGCGAGCAGGCCGTACTCGTAGGCACAGCCGAGGCGGAACTGGCTGAACTTGTAGCCCAGCTCGGCGGCCTGCTTGAAGAGCTGGAAGGCGTAGGCCTCGTCGCGGAGGATGACGTCGTTTGGTTCGGCGCTCTCGTACAGCAGGGCGAGTTCGTGGAGGGCGTGCGGGTTTTCCGTGTCGGCGCGCTCCGCGGCGCGCTTGAGCCAGCTGATGGCCTCGCGCGGGTTGCGCGGTTGGCCGAGGAGGCCTTTGAGGAGGATCATGCCGACTTTGTACATGGCCGGGGTGTCGCCGAGCGTGGCGGCGCGCTTGTACCACTGGATGGCTTTGAGCGGGTCCTTGCGGGTGCCGCCGCCCTCGTCGTTGCCGATCTCGCAGCAGACGGCGGTGCGGTACGCCGCCGCGGCGTGGCCCAGCTTTGCGGAGGACTGGTAGAGGGAGAAGGCGTGCGCGTTGTCGGGCTCGCCGCCGAAGAGGCCACGGCCGAGGCAGTCGGCGAGGAAGAACATGGCGTCCGGGTTGTTGGCCTTTTCGAGCTTGCGCAGGATCTTGTTCGCGTCGACGAGGTATCGCTCGCGGGACCGAGCACGGGCCTTCGGGTCGGGCACATTGGGCACGAGCACGTCGGCTGCCTCGACGAGCTTCTTCGCTAGACGGAGGGCCGAGGCTTGGTCGGCCGCGTCGTTCTTCACTACGGCACGCAGGTGTTCGAGCTCCTCGATGGTCACCGGGGCTTCCACGGGCTTCGCAGGCCCTGCAGGGGGGATGTTCGCTTGCTGGGGCGGCGGCGGGCCCTGGGGATAACCACCTGCTGGCGGGGTGGGCGTGTTGGTGCTGTAGCTGTTGGCAGTGCTGTAATTCCGCACTGGCGGCGGCCGGTCTTGGAGGTTCACCAGCGATCCGGGCATGTGTCCGGGCCGAACAGGTGCAGGATGCGAGGGTAGACTGTCCGGGTTAGAGCCTCCCTGGGCGGTGTGTATACCGGGCCGGTAGGGAGCCGGGCCCGAAGGCAACCCCTGGGCGGGCGGCCCTTGCTGGCCTGGCTGCTGGGTTGGCAGTGGGGGGATGTCGCCTGCCATTTCAAACACTGCCGTCTGTGAGTTGCGCAGGTCAGGCTGAGACTTTGCCTTGCTGACTTCGGGGTATCTGCCAGGTCCACGCTGAGCCTGCTCCTGCTGACCAGGTGGCATATGTCTGTCGATTGAGCTCCGAGGTCCTTGGGAGGACATGGCATCGAAGTCGGGAACCTCAGACGCGGCCGAGGGAGGGTTCTGAGCGGGATGGCCTTCATTGGCACCGTAATAATCGTAGAAGTTATCAATGGACGAAGGGCGGTCTTGGCTGTAGGCCGAGTCCGGACCGGGCCTCTGCGGCGGCTCCCGGTATCCCTCAGGGGGAGGAGGGCCGTTGCCATTCGGGGGGTATATCCTGGGAGGCGGCTGTCGCATGCCTTGGGCAGTGCTCGGTCTCTGCGGCATGCCCCGAACAACAGGTCCGTTGTAAGGTCCGCTCTCGCGGCGCACCGAACCACCTCCTTGACGCAGGTCCATCTGGTCTCTTGTCGGCATCGTCATGCTTCGGGCCGGAGGGCCGAAACCTTCCTCAGGCGGCCCATATCCGGGGCCCGGAGGAGGTACACGTCGTTGATCGGGGTAGTCCTGGGGGTGGTAACCTTGGGGTGGGCCACGGGGAGGTCCCATCGGGCCGGGTCCTCCGTAGCCGTTAGGAGGAGGACGCATAGGTCCTCGCTGCTGTGGCGGGCCGTTCGGACCCCGCGGGCCGGGCCTCGGTCCAGATAGATCCAGGCCTTCCATCTGCGACATGATCTGCCGCTCTTGATCTTGGGCGGACATCCGCTGTGAGCCAGGAAACGAGGGGAATGGACCACCAAAGCCTTGATCTCCCCCACCACCGGGACTGGGCCCGCCCATGGGGGGTCCTCTTCCTGCTGGGGGAGAATTAGCAAAGGCGCGGCGACAAAAAGTCATAACTCCATGAAAATCAGCGTCAGGTACTCACCACCAGGATCCGAGTTGGGGGCGCGGTCAGCCGGACCTGGTCGTCCACCACGGCCAGGCGGAGGGTAGCCGCGGCCGCCAGGGCCTTGGGGATAGCCGCCACCGCGAGGCGGGTAGGGACCTCCGCGGCCAGCGTCTCCCGGCGGAGGCCTCATTGGCCCCCCTCTTCCTCCAGGCATCGGTCGTCCTCCTCTTCCGGGGCCATTCGGCGCAGCGTCATAGTATTCCTGCTGGTAGTCTTGATTCGGAGGTCCTCCTCTTCCATAGCCTCTGTCATCGTATTGTCCGCCGTAGCCCTGGTCATATCCGCGGTCGTACCCGTTTCCGTAGTCATCGTAGCCCTGGCCATATCCATCTTGATACTGATCGTACTGCTGCTGCTGCTGCTGCTGCGGTGGATATTGTCTTTGCGGGGGCGGTCGCTGTGGTCCCGGTCCTCCGCCGTACGGGCGACCCCCAGGGCCGCCGTCGTATTGTCCGTTATAGGCCATGAGGCTTCAGCGTCGTGGATGCTGTCGGTGACTTGGTGTTGCTCGTGTGTGTGCTGCTTGCTTCCCTGTCTCGCTCGCGGGAGTGAGACGTCTCCGAGGCGGCCAGACGGGCGTGCTGCCTGAGTCGTGTTTCAAGTGTTCAATCGCCGCGGCGGTCGGTCCCCGTCATGACACGGATGGGTAAGTCGTCGGGAGTCGGGAGGGGAGATGCTCAAGATTTTTCGGCAACTTGAGCGCCGAAGCCGAAGCGGAGCGAAAGACGATCGGGGGATTCGGCGGCCTCGAGGTATCCACCGCGCAACAGCGAGCGGGCAAATGGTGGAGAGGTCGTGACGATCGTCCAACGTCGTTCCCGGCGGCGGAGGAAAAGAGGAAACCCGGAAGTCAGAGCACAAAAATACGGGGTCCCTGAGCAACACCAATGCGCGCTTTCAAGATCGTGATGGCGAATTGGCCTGCGGGACGCGGGCTGATGTTTGTGGAAAAGGCGGCAGTGAAAAGGATCACGACCCTGAGGCAGAGGAATGCATTGTGTCTTGTTCGTTAATAATAAACGTTTAAGGTAGCTGGTAGCTGGCTAAGTTAATAAAAGCGGTTCTTCCGTGGCCGATGCACCCCTCAGGTTAAGGTTGGATGGGGGAGGGCCGGCTCGGCGGGTGGGCTTTGACTTTGCCAACGCGGGCGGCGGGGGGACAGGCCATGCAGTCTGGAGCGGGTGCGGTGCGAAAAGCAGCCAGGGGTCGTTTCCATGCACACAGCAGCCAGGGTCCCAACACGACATGGGGTAATTACCGTACTGTATGCATGTATGCACATACAAGTACTGCAGTATGCGCTGGAGGCTGCATGAGGTGTGCACAGCTAATATCCCTTGATTTCTGCCGAATCAAGCCCCCAACAACCTAGACTTAATTTCTGGAGACTCTGTCAAGGCCAGCCAGCTGTTAGCTTAGAGCCATCGAAAAGTGGAAGGGCTGTTTTGCTTCCTCGAACACGTCACGGCGCATCACTGGCCCTGAGCTGAAACCCGGATGTCAGCTGCCCGCCCCGCTGTGCTGGGGTTTCAATACCATCTGTCTGTCGCAACAAGGAGGAAGGCAGGAGCCCATTCCTTCCATACCGACTCTTGCAGTGTATCCGTTGGCATGTAATTACACAACCACCTCGCAATGAAAGAGTCGGTTGAACAGGCGTTTCCCTTCCAAAGCGTGGTTCCGCGGGTGATGATCAGCGGCTGATGCGCTTCCGGAACAAGGCGGTCCCAGGTTTTGTTGCTCTTGCGGCTTCTTGCTGGCACCTTTGCATGGGAGATCGGCTTCTCCTGCTGAAGGGCCTTTGTCGCACAGCAGACAGCAGTGGCCGACATCAACAACCAAAGAGAGCATTGTGTTGGGAGCATGTCTGCGACCTGGCATGATTGGGCTCGGGCTCCTTGGACCCCTGTGAAGCCCATACGCGCCACATTCTCCTGCCGTCTGATCTGTTCTCGACTGGCGTCCAGACGGGCCCATCGATGCGGGATTAGGCCGATGTTGTGCAGCGTTGTACAGATTACAGCGGACAACAGGCTGTTCAAGGGGAACAGCAGGGCACGCACCTGCAAGCCAGCGGCGGTGATCAAGGCTCAGATGGCTGTTGGGCGCCCATGAGGTACGGAGTCCTGTTTGATTGTTACGCTGCCCAGGGTGCAGAGGTATTCAGGGTAAACACACGCGCCCAGCTCTTCACATCCGCTTCCCGACGTCAGAGACCCAGGCAGTATTCGAGGCGAGGGGAACTAGTTCTTGGTTGGCAGCTCGACTCATGGTATCCGCGTTGTCGACGAGGAATGTGTCGTGTAAGAAACTAACTTGATGATAGGGCTCTTTCACGTCAAGTGTAACGGATGGATCTGCATGCAGAAACACTGCATCGCCTCGGTGAAATTAAATTAGTACGAAAAATAGGATCAACTACCTTCTCTTTTTGAGGGCATGTTGTCAGCCTCACTCAAGCGGCGGTAACAGTGTCGCAGAGTGACATTCCTTCGATCAGCGTTCAACAAGGAAACTTTCAAGAAGAAACATGCGGAGAGTTTGGTCGAGCGAATGAGGGGCCTGAGACGACGCGACAGCCATCGAGTCGCTCCGACTGGTTGACAGGGCCATTTGCAGCACACCCCGGTCCCAGCCAGTTCCAGTTTGCCAAGCTTGGGGAGTCGTCAGCTGGCTGCCTCCCGGGACAACGATCAGCCAGCTGCTTGTCGGCTGCAAAAGTCTTTCGGAATTCGGAGCGACCTCAAGTCGGTCGTCCGCATTCTTTCTGCCGCGTCTGGCCGCCCTTCGGCGCTGACCTCACCAAGCCTGGTGACCTAAGGTGGTGAGGCGCGAGTTGAGTTTGACGAGGAATATGCTGGGAAACATTGTTCTTATCAAAGCAAACCCGGACTCTTCTCCTACTCCAAAGACAGCCTTGAACAGTAGAAGAGGTATTTACTCTTTCAAACATGGCCAAGAAACCAGTCAACTGGTGGTTGTGGACCAAGATGCTCGTCGTGTGAGTTCCCTCTCACCCCTATCATCAGCATGAGCAACTCGTTGACAGACAAAAAAAAAAAAACAGCGGCGGTGCCATCTGTGTCGGCGGTCCAGCATTCACACGGTGGGTGCAGCCCACAGACGAGGAGCTCTTCCAGAGGTACAACCCGGAGCTCCAGAAGCGGAGCTTGGAGCGCAGGCAAGAGCGCCAGCAGGAGTTTGATGACTTTGTTATGAAACTCAGAGAGTACTCCAAGTCAGACAAGCCAAGTGCGTATTTTGACCCATATGGAGAGACTCTTGCAAGCAGCAGAGGCTAACCAAACCGACAGTATGGACTCTCCAGGCGGAGGCGGAGGAGCGGGCAAAGCAGGCTGCTGCCGCTGAGTCATCAAGGTTGGCTGAGGAAGTCAAAGCCAGGAGAGAAGCGATGAGAAAAGAGGCCGGGCTTCCGGTCGAATCTGCGTCATCCGGGGGAGGTCGGTGATCGGTTCGTATCGGGAGTGGGAGAGGGGATGTGGGCGAACGGGCTGTACGATGTGGGTGCTGTGGACTGTACACAACATGGAACATGGCAACGAGGGATCATGGGAACAAAAACCAAGCGATTTGTACAATTTGTAAGATGGTTGTTGAGGCTGGCTTAATCGGAACCCAGGGCGGCATTGAGGGTATTGGGAATCGGCATCGAGAATTCACCACTTCTGAAGCCAAGGTCTCCGTTTTATGCAGTAAAAGTGTGCAAAAGGAGGAATTTCGGCGATATTTGATGATATTGTGTCACAATTGGTTCAATATTGACATTTGAACTCAAAGAATCCAAGGCACTTTGGTTTATCAACAGCACTGCCAAAGGCTGCTGGCTTCAAGAAAACCTCACGGTGAGGCGCTCGGTGAGCTCGGTCAGCGGTTGCAAAGTGGGGTAAAAGTTATTGCGGCAGCGAAAAAATATCAGGGCCCCGGCGCACACAATTTCTCCAACCACTGACGACCGGACAAGGCTTAAGGCATCGCGGGCCTATCACGATACTCCGAGGTGAATCCAGGACCGAAATTATACCCGACCGAATAGAGTACGTCTCCCGTCGCCATTTTCCGCAGCCCGCAACAATTGCTTCCCCGTGTTGCGACCAAGCCCTGCTGTGCAGTGCTGTCTGTGTGCGCCCACCCCGGAGCTGCCCTAGGCTGACTGATTAACCCCAAGCTCGAGCTCACCGAGTCGTCCCCGGCAATCGCATCCCCCCACCACAACCCGATCACCACACCTCCCAACATGGCGGACGTTCAGGAACGGCTGAAGAAGCTGGGCGCTTCTGCCCGCATCGGTACGTTTGCTGCCCCTCTCCCACCTCTCCCACCAGTTCCCCGCTTTCGGATCGGCCGACTAACCCACCTCGCCGCCCAGGGTATGTCTAGACAAAATGATGACTTCGCCGACACCGCTCCAGCACCAACCTGCGCTTGCACGAGACCCGAGATTCTGACGAGAGTTTGTGACGAACAGTGGCAAGGGCACCCCCCGGAGAAAGGTGAAGCGCGCCCCCGCGCGCTCCAGCGGCGACGACAAGAAGCTGCAGCAGTCCCTCAAGAAGCTCAATGTCCAGCCCATCCAGGCCATTGAGGAGGTCAACATGTTCAAGAGCGACGGCAACGTCATCCACTTTGCCGCTCCCAAGGGTGCGTACCAGCCATGACGGATACAAAAACCACGAGAAGAGGTGAATGCTGACAAATCGCGCCCCCTCCAGTCCACGCGGCTGTCCCCTCCAACACCTTTGCCATCTACGGCAACGGTGAGGACAAGGAGCTTACGGAGCTCGTCCCTGGCATCCTGAACCAGCTCGGCCCCGACTCCCTGGCCTCGCTCCGCAAGCTCGCCGAGAGCTACCAGAACATGCAGAAGGGCGAGAAGGAGGCTGACGATGACGAGATCCCCGACCTCGTCGCTGGCGAGAACTTCGAGAACAAGGTCGAGTAAACGGCTTTGATTTCGGAAAATAAAACTCTACCCGCAATTCTGGTTCCCATCTGCCCTTTGCTCGTTTTGTTTGGGAGGGACAGGAACGAAATTGATTTTCCGTTCGCGGACGGTGGCGTCATCGGTATTTGTTGCATCGGGCCCCAAGAGTCCAGGCCGGGAGGGGATTCGGAAGGAACACATGGAGATCCCAAAATTCCCGTCAAACCGCTTGGAGATATAACGTGACCATGTCGAAGCAGCTGAAACTATGACTGCTCTTTGCGTTTTCCGATGTCAGGGCCCCAAGTAGATACGATATGGGTGCAGGGTATTATGTGGTCAGGAAATTCACAGACCGAAGCCCCCATCGCCAACGTTTCGAAGCCATCCCTTCAGAGCTTCTGCTCTCACCTCCTCTTTCACCCTCCTCCTCGTTGCCAGCAATTCGCCCTCTTTGACTCCATCATACGTCCCGCTCCCCAGCTCCGTCACTATCCCCTCATCCCCCAGCAGCGCCGCCACCTCGGCCGCGGCAGCCCACATCCGCCTCCTCGACGTTGCGCTCGCCCCCTTCAAGTCAAACGCCTTCCTGCCCTGCAACACGCCGCCAATCAACCCCTCCTCCACCTCTCCTCCTCTTGTCCACGCAACAGCAAGGTTACTCGCCGTCACTTTGATCATCGACTTCTTCTCCTCCCCACTCCCATCACCATTCCCGTCGCCACCATCACCGCCCAAGATCCCCCTCCGCGAGAACTCAAACTCCCGCCCCGTAACCTCGACCCGAAACGGGCGGAACCCATACCCCTGGCTCTCCCCCTCCCCCTCCCCATGCCAGACTCTCCCCCGAACAGGCTTCATCCTCCCATCCGAACCCACCCCACCCTCGACCTCACCACCACCACCAGCAGAAAAACACCTTCTCAAAGCCCCCTCACAAAACCCCGCCTCGGGCAAAACCAAGCTCTCCAGATACACCCCGCCAGGCGCGACAAAAAGCGACACAACCCCGGACAGCAGCGACGTACACTGCTTCAGCGCGAGCTTGTCGCTGCAGGACTTGGAGTGGGTCGGCGGGGCGTCGCCGCGGGCGGGTTTGCGGCGGACGATTCCTAGGTGGGTGAAGTAGCCTCTTCCTAGGAGTTGGATCTCTGGTTGTGGGCGGGGCTGGGTCAGGGAGGGTTGTGGAGGGGGTTGGGGGTGGAGGTGTGTTGTGGAGGGGGTTTGTTGTTGGGGGGATGGGGATGGGAGGGGGGAGGGGGTTAGGGAGGGGGGTGTGTCCCAGGGGGTGGCGTCGGCTTGGGAGGAGATGATTAGTTCCATTGAGGCGTCGCCGCCTGGGGTTTTGGGGGGTGGGGAGGTTAGTTGGTTATGTTCTTTATGAGGGAGTGGATGGTTATGAGAGTCTGGGGCGAGGGAAAGGGCGGACGTACAGGGGGCTTCGGAGCAGTACATGTGCAGGGTGAGGCCTTCACGCCAGGTGAAGGGTGGGCTGTTCCGGGGTGAGGAGTGACCTGTCAAGGATGAGTTGAGGTCTGCTTTGGGGCTTCGCTGCAGAAAATCGGATTCGGCAGTTTCGTCCTGGGCCAGGCGGCGGCACTCGTCTAGGATAAAGCGATTGAAAGCGCGAAGGGTGAGAACCTCGGCGTGCCAGTCGTGGAGGGCTACGCCGTTGGCCTGGGGCAGCTTGGAAGCTGGGAGGCATTTCATGCCGGTGCTGTGAATGAGTTAGTGTTTTGATGCCGCGTGAACAACGATGACCAGGGGACCTCGACTCACGCCAATGCCACACATTTCAAAAAGTTCGGACCTAGTCTCGAGGTTTCAAGTCAGCACACACATGATTCCGAGGGAGATAACCCATCAAGGTACGTACCTTTTACAACGATGCCGCTCAGGGGCACCCATTCTCGAAGGCCATTGTCGCGGACAGCGGGTTTTTGTTTGGCCGGGAGCTTCCTAAACTCTGCTAGGACAGCGGACGCTATTTCATCAGCTTCGCTCGCCATCTTGGTTATGCTCTCTCGCCAGTGTTTAGGGATGGTTGCGAGGGAGCCGCCGTGGGTGTGGCCGCATGAGGTTGATTAAGAAAATACAGGGTTAGGGTTAGATGGTGGCTGAACCAACAGTTGCTTTGCACTTTCAAGAACCCGTATGATAGTCTAACTCCAATTCATCAATATACACTACCAGGCATCTCAGAGAGCCTCTATTTCTATTCCACGAAAAATGCATGCCAAGTTCAGTTCAGTCGCCTCTCTCCCGTCCAACAATCGAGGTCGTCATTCGGATGTGGCTTGTTCCTGGTTGTCAGCACACAAGCCACATCGGCAAATGTGGGGCGGCGTGGCTCGCACCGCAGCCTATCACAAAGCAGCCCTATCCCACAACCTGCACCAAAGAATTTGGCGAAAATCGACCTGGAACCTTGGACTCTGAGGAAGCATCCCCGACAACGACAACTCGACAACCACCGCCAAAATGAGAACGTACGACGATTCTTTCTCCGGCCAGCGGATCTACCCCGGCAAGGTACGGATTGCCCATCCCCTCGATTGCGACCGACGGCGAATTTCCCACCCCAAGTCACGCAGCGACGCGACACCCGGCTCCGCGAAGTCGAACGACGCCAGACGAGGACCGGGGTGGGAAATTCGTCGACGGGGTTTGGAAGGGAAAGACTTGGGTTTTTGGTTGAGAGAAAGACATCGTTTCTGACCAATGTTTTCGCAACTACAGGGTAAGCTGTACGTCCGTGGCGACAGCAAGGTCTTCCGGTTCCAGAACGGCAAGTCCGAGTCGCTCTTCCTCCAGCGCAAGAACCCCCGCCGCATTGCCTGGACCGTCCTCTACCGCAGGCAGCACCGCAAGGGTATCTCTGAGGTACGGTTTTCTCCGCTCCTGCACCCATACACACATACGTCCGAGTCCGAGAAGAGATGGGAAACGATGGTAGTGGGGGAGGGATTAAGCATGGTGATGACGACATGAGGGGGGGGGAAGGGGGGAGTGTACCGGACGACGAGACGGGGCCAACAGACAAAAGGAAGAATAACCCCAAAGACGGCCTGCTGACCCCCTCTACAGGAAGTCGCCAAGAAGCGCACCCGCCGCGCCGTCAAGTCCCAGCGTGCCATCGTTGGTGCTTCCCTCGATGTGATCAAGGAGCGCCGCTCGATGCGCCCCGAGGCCCGCAGCGCCGCCCGCCTCGCCGCCATCAAGGAGAGCAAGGAGAAGAAGCAGGCTGAGCAGGCCGCCAAGAAGGCCGAGAAGGCCAAGAGCGCCGCTGCCGCGTCCAAGGGCCAGGCTCACGGCCGCATCGCCAGCAAGCAGGGCTCGAAGGGTGCGCAGGTCAAGGTCGCCGCCAACACCCGCTAAGGTGTCGGTCTCTTTTGGTGGTTGCTTGGTCCGGGAAGGGGTGCGTGTTCTTTTTGGAGGCAAATGGGAAAGCCAGGTCACGAGAGGAGCACAATAGATGATGAATGGTTATCTTGCGGTCTTTGCCTGTGAGGCCGGAAGGGAAAACGCTTGGAGTCGGTCGGTCGGTAACTCGGTTTTATACCTGCTCAGCTCTCTTAAAGGGTTTCTGCTCTCGCAAACAAGTTTGTCCAAAAGCAAGCTTGTTTTCTGTCTGCAAAAAGGGGGCCGGTCGGTTGCATGGATCCTTGCGTGACGGACGGGTATGGGGGCAGACATTATGCTTGGGTTAGCTCACAGAATGCCGACTTTTGCATTTGCTCTGAAAGCAAAACAAAACCCGAGCCGGGCGAGAGCGGACTGGGCATGGGGATGATGGGGTGTCCATGAGGCTACCTCGGGTACTTTAGTTACTATGCTCTCTCTGAGACGGGCTGCACCTCCAACCTCGGTTCCCTTCCCCTCCCACCGCCTCCGAAGAGATAAACACGAATCAATGACCCTCGGACTCTTCCCGTCTCAAATCACCTCAGTGACCCCCACTACCCTCTCTCCCTTCACCCCACCTAGCTGCAGGGAAGGAACTCAAAGCTTAGCCAAGACACCCTCGGCCCCAGAGTTCGCGATGCTCCCGCGCGTGGTGTCGGCCTCGGCGTAGACGACCTTGCCGTGGTCGATGACGACGGCGTACCGCCCCGTCCGCTCGCCGTTGGTCCAGCCGATGCTCTTGCTGAAGTCGGCGTTGAGGTCCGACATGAAGAGCTAGGTACAGAGTGAGTTTGTGTGTTTGATGGGTAGGCAGGTTTAAGTAGAGTAAGGAGCAAAAAAGGGGGGTGGGGTTTGATTAAGGTGATTTAAGCCAAGGGAAACGTACAATCGACTCGTCCTGGATGCCGTTCGCCTTGCCCCACGCCGACATGACGAAGGGGTCGTTGTAGGCGATGAAGATGACCTGGTCGACGCCCTTCGCCTTGAGCTGGGCGAGGTTGGCCAGGTACGAGGTGATGTGCTGTTCTTGGCAGGTCGGGGTGAAGGCGCCGGGGACGGCGACGAGCACGACCTTCTTGGTTTCGAATTCTGTAGTTTTTACTTTTTGTAAATATGCGTTTCTTTTCTCGTCTTGGTGGTTTTCTTGGGAGGTGACATAACATACCCTTGCTGGCGTCGTACTTGATGGGCAGGCCGCACGCAGTCAGGTCAAGGCTGCCGGTCGGGTGGATGTAGGCAAAGGTCACGCCCGAGGGGAAGGGCGAGCCGGCTGTGAGAGGGGTGGCCATTTTGTGAGTGATTGTGGTTGTGGAGGTGGATGTGGTGAGAGTTATGTTTGAGTTTGTTTTTCGAGTTGCTCTTCTTCAAAGTTGTGTTGATGCTCGGGGGTTTGGAGTTGTTTATTATAGCGTGGTGGAGTGCTAAGGAGGGGTCAATTGGATGAGTGGATCCGAATCCCGTACATACTCCGTACGGAGTACAGAGTACGGAATACTTCTACCTGTAAGCTTCCATGCTTGTCACACACTTTCCCAACACAGACTGGAACAGCGTAACATCAGACACAAAACCAATGAGTTCCTTAGGGGTATCTGCGGGCATTCAATGTCTCCCACGCCCGGCAGTGGGGTCCTGGCAGAGACAACTGCATTGCGCCATTGGCATCGTGGATGAGCCAAGTTTCAACGGAGAAAAGTGTTAAACTCCGACCTACGCCTCCGTCTTCGGAACGCGCGGCTCGACAGTTTTTGCAGGCAGCGCCAGACGCAAGGTGCTTTGAGTTTGTGTGCCGCTCCGATGGACGGCCGTGCTTTTCGGGATGGAAATCCCGTGGATCGCCGGTCTCCGAGCCGGCTCGATACTTGCGGTTATTTTCCGGAGTGGGGACCGGAGAGTCCGGCTGCCCCGCCGGGTCTCCGGGCTTGTCGTCTGATGGGTCGACTATATTCCGTACAATGCTATTCTCAGGTGACGGAGTGAAAATACGCCGAGAAAGAGAAATGGCTTACTCATGCCCTTCATTTATGGGCTTGTAGCACTCTGTATTGCTTTGCAAGGCTCGTCCATCAAAGGGCGCACTGCGTCATCTCGGAGTGGATCCTCCTTTCGGATGTCGCTTCGTTGTTTGAGTCGAAATCAGATCCCGACAGACACAACCGTACGTTGTTGGCTCGAAAATCCGTTGATATAAAGACACTCTCACTATCAACTTAAACAATATCATTCACTTTCAAAACAAAACACACATCTCGGATATTCTCAAAACCTATCCATGGCCACCGAGTCGAAGCCCCCCTTCCCCCCCTTCACGCGGGAAACAGCCCAGCAAAAGGTGAAAGCCGCCCAAGCGGCCTGGAACACCAAGTAAGCAATCAACGTTACCTTCCCCCCTCCCCCTTTTTCAATACACCTTTCCTGCTAACACGCCTCTCCAAGAAACCCAGAGGCCGTCCAGTTCGCCTACACACCAGACTCAATCTGGCGCAACCGCGACACCTTCCTCCAGGGCCGCGAACAGATCGTCGAGTTCCTCCGCAATAAATGGGCCAAGGAAGGGGAATACCGTCTGCGAAAGGAATTGTTTGCGTTTACGGATGACAAGGTCTGTTTTGATTGCTACTTACTACTACTGCTACTGCCTTACCTACATCATACTCGGACTCTACTTTGTCTAGAGGACTGAGTTAGTTGCCCCTTGGAGAAGGAGACCTTGAGACGCTGACACGCCCATCCCTGGATCGAACAGATCGCTGTGCAGTTCTGGTACGAGTGGAAGGACAGCGAGGGGCAGTGGTGGCGCACGTATGGGCTGGAGGACTGGACGTTTGCTGAGAATGGATTGATGCGCAAGAGGCAGATGAGCGGGAATGATGTTAAGATTGGCGAGGGCGAGAGGTGGTTTAGGGATGGGGTTGATGTGGATGCGGTTGAGATCAGTGAGAGGCATTGGTAGCGGGCGTGTTGGGCGAGTCAAGTTAAGAATTGAGTCGAAACCTGAGACCTGAGAGGCGAGGCTTGAGAATGCAATGTCAAGCTTGGGTGGAATTGACAGACGTCAACTGACTACCCCTTGGTCTTGAGAGATAAATGGTATATGCTCAGCTGGTGCAGTACATATGCCGAGATTTCCTGGCTCTCGTGCTTGTTGAAGTGGTCTGGAAAAGGCACTGGAGTGTGCCAACGTGTAGACCTCGAGAAAGAATTGCTGGACATTCATGGGTTTCCGTCGCTTGTGTCGAGTTGCCCGAAGAAGAGAAAGGGGCCGACCGGTCGTTTGCATCCTAATATGGTTCCTCGCATCAAGGCAACAACACCTACCAATGGCAGTGGCAGGCGGTTTGCGTCGAAACACCTTGTCTGTTGTTGACTTGCATCGTTTCCGAAAAACAATCGCCGACTTGGCGCGCACTGGAGCCCGAGTTGGCTGAGAGGTCAATGAGATAGTTGACGGTAGACAACAACGTGCGTTTGTCTGGGAAAAGAAAAAGCAAGCGGTAACAAATGTCGCATTCTGAGACATGCATCGAGTCCAGAAGCGTCCCGAACAACCGGGGGATTTTTGTGGTTTGTGTTTTGTAAGGTTCCAGACCTGCAAGGCGGGGATGGCGGGGGGGCTAAAGCCCGCCTGCGCTGCAGCCACTATCACGACTTTTGCCCAGGTGTGGTGTTGAGCTCAGGAACGCGGCCAAGGACGGAAACACTGCTCCAAGCAATAATGCGACCACCCAAGTAATCGGGCACCCAGGTGCTGGGTGATTTGAAACGTTGTTCTAAAATAAAAGCCCTTACCAAGTCTTGCACAGCAACATCCCCGATGGCCGCGCCCTGGCGCGCATCCCACTTGGCTTGCCGAGATCGAGATGGGATTTTTATCTTCGATCGGGATCGATCCTGGGACGCATGTGAGATCGCAAAAGCGCCCACGGCAAAGACCCCTGGTTCGCTCATTTCGATGCTGACTTCTGCGTTGGGCAAGCCGCATCGGCACAGGGGCCCCAATCCGGAGTCTTGGGTTGTGCGGTGGGGAGCTGATCTGGCGTCTGGCCTGTCAGAAGCCTTAGTTGTGCTGCGGGCTGGCTCGGACCGCCGAATCAACTCCAGGCTCCAGCTCCCTGGTTCCTTCCCACCATCAACCATCCGCCAGGGCATGCATGGATGCAATTTCTCATTTTCCCGCCGATCTTGACCCCCCCCTCCGCCCGCCTGGTATTGCTCATATTCCGCTTTGCTTTGTCTCTGCAAGCGCCAGCGGGCAACCATGGACAGCCGCAGAGAGCCGGGAGAAACTGGCCGGCAATCCTCCAGGACTGTGACCAGAAGAGTCGAGAGCCGGCTGTACCTCGATAGTTGACACTTTGTTTCCTTCAGCAACTACCAGGAATCGTCAACGTCGGTGTCCTGCCTGATCACAGGAGACAAGAAGTCAAGTCCAAACATAGCAGGTGGATGGGAAGCCCATGCCGAGCTGCATCTCTCCAACCCACGATTCCAACCCGGTCAGAGCCGACGTCGCCCAGATAAAGTTAGGGCACTGGTTGGTCGCGCATGCCCACCAACCGGACAGTCGCCATCCTTGGGACCGCACACTTGGGCCGACAGGGATCTCGATCCTGTTCTCCTCCTTGCTCCCAGGGCATGGTCGAGTGAGTGAGTTAGTGTGTAGAGACCCCCGCGCTGGCATGCTTCTCACAGCTGATGGGGGCTGTTGCAAGGCGGGCGTACAGATTAGTGTGTGTGCGCAGCCCACAACATGCTGGCATTGTCGGCCTTTTTCTTATCCCCTCTGCCGCCCTGTTGGCTGTCGAATGCTACCTCGACGGGAGGCATGCAGGAGCCAGCTCCGTTGATGAGTCCCTGGTCTTGAAAGTGTTGTGTCTGGGCCTCTCTCTTCCCCCCATTTCCATTTTAACCAAACCGCAGAGCCCACCGACCTTCTTTTCTCGCTGACAAGCGATCCTTCTTAAGCTTTATTCACAGCCTCTGTTTGCTTCTTGCCGCCGGGCCCTAACCAACCTTCGTTTGTCTCTCGTTGACCTGTTTTTCACTGTTAAAATTATTTGAAATCCATTTTCAAGTTTCATCATCATGGGTCTGCTCCCGCTCACCTATCGCCGCCCGTCGTATGTCGAGAAGCCCGGGTCTGTCTCCAGCGAAACCTCTCTTCAAAGTCACAATGAGAGAACATCGGGCGAGTCCATGCGGCCTATCAGGTCGGTTGGCTCTGGGGGCTCTGGCAGCACAGGCGGAATCCCTTCGGCCCTGAGTTTCGACAGAATCATGGAGGGGGGAACCTGCCCAGTATGTCCCTTCGTGCCATCGTCTCCCTACGACGCCTGGGCTTGTGTTCTTGTACCCAGTTATTGACAAACCGACAGCCCTGCACGATCCGCGACTTCATGAACTACTTGATGTATGTCGAATGGTCAGCAGAGAACCTCCAGTTCTTCCTCTGGTGCCGTGACTACGAGCGTCGCTTCGCCGAGGCCAAGACGGCAGATCTCTCGCTGGCCCCCGAGTGGACACAGACGATGGAGGACGACGCCCTCCTGCGCATCAAGAAGAGCCACGCCGAGAAAGCTCGGAGGGTGCCCAAGGAAGCCGCCGACATGTTCAAGGGCACCGACTTCGAGAGACGCACCGACGGTGGGAAGGGAGGCGTCGCTGTTACCGAGTCGTCACAGTTTGTGGACCCCCGTTGAGACTCATCCCTGACTTTTTAGACACACTTCTAACGAAGATATTCCATATGACAGGACTCTCGCCAGCCAGGCATTCGCATACGCAGGAGTAAAGGAGCCATGTAAGCAAGCACAGGCTGCCTATTCTCTCCCCACTCTCCCCACTCTCCCCTACCCACAACCACCCAACTAACCCAGCCCACCACCAGTCACGATCCAGCCGTTCCGCAAGGAGATCGACCGCGTCATCGCAACATACATCATGGACGGCGCGCCGCGCCAGCTCAACCTCTCCGACTACGAACAAAAGGCTGCGCTGCACGCCCTCTCCTTCACCACGCACCCGTCGGCCTTCCGGCTGATCGCCCGGCAGACCGAGGCCGTGCTCCGCCAGCAGGCGCACCCCAACTTCATCCGCTGGAGCATCTGCAACGGCAACCCGGCGCGCGTCTATTTTGCGCAGGGGCTGGGTGTCGGGACGATCCTGATTGGGTTTGTGATTGCTTTGGTCTTGACCCTGTCGAGTGCTGCGAGGGGTTACCGGGCGCTGGCGGCGATTGCGTGGGTGGTTGGGTTTGCGACGTTGATGGCTGGTTCTAAGGGGATGGTATGTGTTTTTCTGTGTCTCTATCCCCTCGATATCTTTTTGGATGATAAAAATCAATATACTAACCTACCAAACCCCCTGTAGTGCGTCGTCCTCCACGGCCTGCACCACCGGCACGTCCGGCCCTGGGAGCTCTTCGTGTCGGACCTGGACAACAACAACAACAACCACCATAGCGACGACGACGCCACGAGTGCCGCCGCCAAGATCCCGTTCGACAGCTTCCGTTCGGCCAACAGCTACGAGGACGAGCCGTGGGTCATCAAGTACCGCAAGCGCAACGTCATCCGCAAGATCTTTGACCGCGAGGTGTGGGTCGAGGAGCCCGCGCTGCGCCAGATCCAGGACACTATCTTTGTGCAGAGCATCTTGTTTGCGGTTGTCTGTGGGGCGGTGTTGACGGCTGTGTTTGTTGCTGTGCCGGGTGGGAGGTTCTTTTAGGGGGTTGGAAAAGGGGGTTGGTTTGTTTGTGTATTATTTGTGTTTTTGTTTTAGATTATACGTGGATGGAAGACTCGCCTCGGATACTACGCCTTTGGAGGTTCTCTTTTGTTACTTTGTACGAGACGACGGAGAAGTAATGTTATATATCGTACATTATATTTTATATTTTCTTCAATGCTGTGTTTAATGAGTTTGCCGTCCGAGGGCCTCCTGACTTTGAAGACCCTGCTAGTATTCCGTCTGAAAACATCGACTGTCGTGTGACTTGGACTGAGTGGGCTGCTTCAGGGTCTGGTCTTGGTCAGCGGATGTCGAGTCGGCTGACGTTGACCGAGACGCAGCGAGACAAAGGCGCCAAGTCCGTCTCAACCCTTGGCTGGGATTGGCCACTCACGCCTCCAGTTTCCCCTTTGGACCACAACCTCGGGAGAATGGGGAATTTTGGCGGGGCATTCTTATCGATAACCGGTTCCTTGGCCTTGGTCCCTTCTTTTTTGGCCGGTCGCAGCGACCGAAACTCAGCGGGATGAGTTCTACAATGTAATTCTGAGCATCCCCTTTTTTATAAGCCTTCACTGCATTCGGCCTCAGCAGCGCCGAAACTCCACTTCCAATGGACATTCCTATGAGACCTCCCTGATCTACCTGGCCGTGATCGCCCTCTTATTCCTCCCCCTCCCCCAGGCAAGCCGGGTTTTTTGACGATGCCGAGCGAAATCTACCAAGCCGACCCTCCACAACGGGCCTCTCCGAAAGAGGCCCGGGAGCAGGATCAGAACAGCCTCCACCAGCAACATCGCCGGCACGCGTCGGACAACGCCGCCACGCCCTCAACATACACCGGTCGTCCTCGCACCGCGACGGCTGACACGGCCGAGATCGACGAGACCCTGAGCCACCCGGGCTCCGTCCGCATCAATGTCAAGGGCGCCTTCATCGTCGACCAAGACACGGCCACGCCCACGACACCCGACGGCCGTAGCGGGTCGCCGGGGCGTCACGAGACAAAGGACATCCGCCTCCCAAACCACACCGCCGTGGTGAGCCATATTGCCATCGATGTACGTGTGGTCACACCACTTACCCTTTTTTTTTCTTCTGTTCTCTGTGCCGCGATGATGTCATCGTGCTTTTGCCGCCGCCGAGAAACGTGGGCTGACATTCAGCCTTGTCGCAGATTGGTGGTTCCCTTGCCAAGCTAGTCTACTTCTCGCGCGAGGCGCATTCGACCGAGCCCGGCGGACGGCTCAATTTCCTCAGCTTCGAGACGGACCACGTCGACGAATGCCTCGACTATATGCGCCAGCTCAGGGACAAGCACATTGAGTTGAACAGCAACAGCAATGGCAATGGCTCGTCGTCCGGGCGCCCCACCAACGAGCTGTGCGTGATGGCGACAGGGGGCGGGGCGTACAAGTTCTACGATAAGATTCGCGACGTGGTTGGGGTGGACGTGCTCAGGGAAGATGAGATGGAGTGCTTGATTATCGGGCTCGATTTCTTCATCACCGAGATCCCGCGCGAGGTCTTCACCTACTCCGAGACAAATCCCATGCACTTCGTCGAGCCCGCCGAGAACGTCTACCCCTACCTCCTCGTTAACATCGGCTCGGGCGTGTCCTTCCTCAAGGTCTCCGGCCCGCGCCAGTACGAGCGCGTCGGTGGCACATCTCTAGGCGGCGGCACCCTCTGGGGCCTGCTCAGCCTGCTGACGGGCGCGCGGACCTTTGACGAGATGCTGGAGCTGGCCTCGCAAGGGGACAACTCCAGGGTCGACATGCTCGTCGGCGACATCTACGGCACCGACTACGGCAAGATCGGGCTGAAGAGCACGACCATCGCCAGCTCCTTCGGCAAGGTCTTCCGCAAGAAGCGGCAGGCCGAGCAGGAGGCCGAAGACAGCGGCGGCCAGCGGCACAAGGACCACCAGCACCCCGACCACCGCTCCGAGCGCGAGCCATCACCCCAACCCCACGACGGAACGTCACAACAACAAGACGACGCCGACGAACCCGCCTTCTCATCCCACGACGAATGCCGCCCCTTCGGACCCGCCGACATCTCCGTCTCCCTCCTCTACGCCATCTCCAACAACATCGGCCAGATCGCCTTCCTCCAGTCCCAGATCCACGGCCTCTCCCATATCTACTTTGGCGGCTCCTTCATCCGCGGCCACCCGCAGACCATGAACACCCTCAGCTACGCCATCAAGTTCTGGTCCAAGGGCGCCAAGCAGGCCTACTTCCTCCGCCACGAGGGTTATTTGGGCGCCGTCGGTGCCTTCCTCAAGAGACAGCCCAGGAACTGGGGGAGGAGGGGTAGTTTTGACGAGAGCGCCGTGTCCTCGCCGCAGCCGCCACGGCAGCAGGTGCCGCTGGAGTTGAGGCTCAGGGCGAGGAGGACGAGTCGAGACGCCGGTGCTGCGACTGCGGCCGTGGAGGCGGGGGCGAATGGGGTTGCGGCGGCATTGAATAGTGATTGTAACGGGGCGCCGACGACTTGAGGGAGCTGGTCTTGTCTTGCCGTCTCGTCTCGTCTCGGCTTGGGTGTTTTGTTGTTGTTCGTCCGTTTTTTTCGTGTTGGGTTTTGTGTGCTGGGATGGGATTGGTTTTGTTCTGTTCTTTCTTTTAGCGTTGTGTGTCTGTCGTGAGGGTTTGATACATATTCCCCTGGGAGCACTGTTTTTGTCTTGAGCGGCTGGGTATTTTGTTTGCTGCCTGGGTGGGTTGTCATCATACAGCAGCGATGTTGGGCATCGTCTCAGCGGTAACGTTATTTCTTTGCAACATCCATAGACTTTTGAGTAACAGCGAAACGTTCTTGGCAGTTTAGAGCTTGAAAAAGATACCCACGAACACTCACTCTCATCCTCACTCCCACTTGCACATTGCAACTACAATGGTGTATACCAAGGAGGGAAAAATGGTGTGATTATCACGCGTAGTCTGCTCTTAGAATCGATCTTATTTCTCTAAACCATCTCGTCCCCGCCCCGTCCGTTGTGCTCTCCCTCGTCAAATTGTACAACCGCCATGCCACAAACACAGAGCATGCTCCGCTGCAACCAACTCAGAAACGCGCCGAAAACCAGCGATTCTTGTACAGAATCCAAGACCAGTCAGTTATGCGTGCAATCACATCCCGCATTGCTTTCCGGGTCCTGGCTCCCCCAGCTTCCTCCCATCTCCGCTCCATCCCTCAGCTTGAAACCACCCTTCCTTTTCACTTATACCCCCCTCAAAATGCCAAAACCGCCCGGGCTGGATAGGGCCAGATGATAGAACCCAACCCAACCCCGAACCTCGGACCTCAGATTTCATCCCCATCCCAACCAACGTACCCCACGTCAAATCCAGCCAGCATCCCCCTTCTCGGGTTTATTATCTATGACTTGACAACAACGGCCTCCTCCTTGGTCGCCTCCGCCTTGTCGGTCAGCTCCTTTTGCGAGTAGTGGTACATGCCGATACGGGAGCATTGGACGATGCCGACGATGCCGAGGAAGAAGTTGACCGCCGCGAGGCTGTATTGTATTATTTCAAGTTAGAACAGAACCAGGTGGAATCATGGGAACGACAGAAGAAAGGGCAGCAGGGAAAGCAAGGGGGAGAACGCACAGGTAGTTCTTGGGCTTGATGATGAGGCACCAGCGGGTCCAGATCAGGCCCGTGGCGGTCAGCGCGCCGTTCTGCGTCAGCGAGAGCTTCTCGGCGGGGCGCGCAAGGTCGCTGATGCCGGCCAGGACGAGAGCCCACTTCATCACGGGAGCCCTGTTTGTTGGTTTTGTGTTAGTCACTCTGGTCGGTCTCATTCGCGGCGGAGGACTGGGGGAAAACAGAAGGGCGCGCATTCTTACCAAAAGTGCACCGTCTTCAAGCCGACGGGGCTGTCCCACATGCGCTTGGCCCACGACTGGGACGCCCCCTCGCCGGCGGCTGTGCTCTGGAAGCGGGCGCCCTGCTTGGGGCGGAAGAAGAACTGGCGGGCGCGGAAGGCCGGCCGGGCCGCGCGGAAGATGTGGCTTGTTGGCGACATGGCTGTGGTTTTTTTTATATGTTGGGATAGAAGAGAGGTTGTCGGGGATGACTGTCGCGAAGCGGTCCGACGGGGGATTGCGATCTGGAAGGTCGTCGCGTGGTCACCCTGAGATGTGGATTGGGGGGATTGTTGAGAGGTCGGTCGGCGGGACTCCGGTTGTCGGCCGGGGCAAACACGGCGATAGAGTCAAAGAATCGAAAAAAGGACTGTGGAGGGTCGGTGGTTGGTTTGTTAGCAGATGGCGATAAGATACTCGAAGAGGGGAATGCGAAACATACAAGTGAGTGGAGAGGAGTCAAAGGCAGGCCGCGTCCCAATTGTCCAAAGTGTCAATGGGAAATTCTGCAATCGCTCGACAAGGATGGCCACTTTCACCGACGAAGATGGCCGCAAACAAGATGACAGCCATGACGGGTCTGTTGGGGAGTCCGGGGTGGAAAACTTTGGGGCCCGTGCGACCGTTTGGCTGCAGCGCGCTGCAGCTTGTGCAGCGAATTAGCACACGATTTATGCACGCCTGCTGGGGCTTTGCGGCTTAGTTATGCAGCCTTGTTTGTGCAGTCAAGCACAAGCCTCAATTTCATCAGCCTCACTTGCTGCGCGGTCAGGAAAGCCCGCTTCCGTGCTTGCCTCGAGTTCCAGGTCCCGACTTCGACGTCCAATTGAGCCACCATCTCCCCGCCGGCACGTCCGTGGACAAAACCCAGCTCAAGATGTCGGGCAGATATGTTTTCACCAACGGCCTGAAGGAGCTCCGGTTCCTGTTCTGCCAGACGGGCGAACACAGCTCTGCGACGAGGTGCGTCATGTCATCTTCCTATCCGAGGTTGACGTCGAGGCCGAGCTTGCAATCGAATCACCAGTTCTCCGTGCTAACGAATGCCCGACGCGCGCAGGTCCTTTCTCACACGAGCCTACCCGATCATGAAGAAGAACAACCCCGCGACACCCATCATGCTGCGGGAGGCCCAGGGCACGCTCCCCAAGGTCTATGCGAGATACGGTCCGTAGCGTCGAGATGCTCCGTCCACAACCTGGGTAACGGCTATGCTAATATCCATACAAATACAGCGTTCGGCAAGGAGAAGAGCGAGTCATTACAAGGTACGATCTGGCCCGGCCTGAGAGCCCAATTGCAATGGGTCTGGAACAGGGGCTAATCACTATTCCCACAGGACTTTCGGACAAGGAGATCGAGGAGGCCGTTACGAAGCTCGTCAAGGAATAAGGGGCCGACGAGGAACTGGCGCGGAAGTAGGAGAATGGGCATTGTTGCGGACAGAGCGGCATGTTCATAGAACCGAGATGCGTGTACATACCTACCTACACCTATAACCCCGAGACCTCTGCGCCCACCCGATGTTCGATTGATTCATCCACGCCCAGCCACAGCCTTGGCAAGTCTTTGTACATACGATATGCCCCGGACTTTTGATTTCTGCTGAAGTTTCCGCCATTTTGTTCTAGAGCTTACCTACCAAGTGCTCGCTGCGGTGGCAACAGAGAAAGGGGGTTGGTCTAGGCAGGCCAGGCAGGTCGGCTTGTCGAGGCCTCGCCTGACCAATCCTCTTCTGTTGCTGGTCAGAGCTGACTCTATTGGGTGAGAGCCAGAATCCGGATGATCCAGCCTACGCTTCCTGATTCGGGTAACAACAAGCATCCTCGCTCATCGAGAGACAGACAGACTATTTGGATTCGTTGAGGTCAGGATCAAAGAAAAGACGCCCAGTCGTTCTTTGGGAGCATGTTTCGCCACCTTGAACCCTAACCCTACCCTATTTGCGTTCGGGGTCAAAGGACCAAGGTCCCGTGAAAAGGCCCAGGTCCCCGCCGCCTCCTCGTAAAGGAGTTGCCGGAGGGTCCGACAAAACCATCTCTCTGACACAATCCGGCCTGCCTCCTCTTCTGGATCAGTACCCGTTGCCCGCTGCCCGTCGCCATCATGTCGAACCTCTTCCGAAGCCGACACTCCGCGCCCAAGCCGCTGCAGGACCCCTCGGCGTACTCGTCGCTCCTGGACCCTGGCGTCTCCGCCACGCAGCAGCAACAAGGCCGGCGACGCCGCGACAACAGGGCCTCTCCTACCGAATCTCACTCCCGGTCGTGGCTGGCCGTGGTCGAGAACCGGTCGACGTCCTGGACGGCAGAGAGACCGCCGACGCGGAAGCTCGTCAAGGACATGAACGGATCCGGACGGCCGTCGTTTTCTGTCGACCTCTCGGACAGCGACGGTGAAAAGGAAAAGGGCATCGTGCGACGCCAGCTTGCGCGGCTGAAGGTGCTGTATGATAGTAAGAGAGAGAAATGATTGGTTCTCTCATGACAAGACAGGATGCAGCGAATGCAGCCGACCTGACGATATCGAGCTATTGGATGCGGGGTGTGTCCAGTGTGTGGACGACAGCAGAGACCGGGGGTCTGCTTGAGCTAGCTACCCCGCCACGACCATGACGACCTGGACCCTGGCGACCCAGGATTCCATTCACTCCAGCCGAACATTGAATCTCGAAGCAGTCGTGTGAGACGAAAGCCTTGTCTTCCGAGAAACAATTACAATCTTTCCGAGAACAAGTTCAACGTTCCAATAACGCCAAAAAAAATAAAAAAAAAATAAAATGAAAAAAAGGGAAAAAAGCTTACCTTATCCCGGCATCTCGGTATCGGCGCCGGCGGGCCAGGTTCGCCAAGACAACCCTGCATGCGGGCCTCTGCCGAGCCGAGAAGTGCCCGCGACCCTGCCCCCCGAAACATTTATTTCCGGCAACACCGCCCACTCTCCCGGCCGGCTCGCCAGACCTCAAGCAACAAAAGGCTCGACAACCCCGTCCCCTTCCAGGCGTGAGGTTGCTCCGAGGGCCAGGTGTGAAGAATCGTTTCCAAGACTCACCATTCCCACCAAAATCACCTCAACCCCAACCTCCTTTTTTCCCTCCAACTCAACTCAACCTCGGGCCGTCCTGATCCAATGCCGGCCTGGGCCACAACCCTCCGGCCTCAGCCGCCGTTGGGCAGCAGCACCGGGCTATACCTCACCCTCGGAGCAACCGCAGCCGCCACCCTCTCCGCCTGCATCTACCTCCTCACCACCAACCCCCGCAGCAGCAGCAGCAGCAGCCACCACCACACCAAACAAACCCCCATCCCCTCCCCGCTCAAAACCCACCTCCCCCACCTCTCCCCCACCGAAATCACCGCCCTGCCCTACCCGCCCGACGTCCTCCCCGGCAGCCGCGACGTCGACACCCCCTACGGCACCATCAAAGTCTTCGAATGGGGCCCCGAGCACGGCGAGAAAGTCCTCCTCCTGCACGGCATCAGCACACCCTGCCTGGCGCTGGGCACGCTCGCGTGCGAGCTTGTTGAGCGGGGGTACCGCGTCATGCTGTTTGATTTGTTTGGGAGGGGGTACTCGGACGCGCCGGTGGATGTGGCGTATGATGTGAGGTTGTATACCACGCAGGTTTTGTTGGTGTTGGCTTCGTCGCCGTTGGCGTGGACTGGGGATGAGGGGTTTCATCTTGTGGGGTATTCGCTGGGTGGGGGGTTGGCGGTGCCGTTTGCGAGGTTTTTTCCGAGGATGGTGAGGTCGGTTGTGGTTGTCGCTGGTGGGGGGTTGATTCGGTCTGGGCATGTGAGCTGGAGGAGTAGGATGTTGTATTCGAAGGGGGTGTTTCCGGAGGGGTTGTTGCAGTGGTTGATTAGGAGGAGGTTGACGCCGAAGAGGGACGGGGGGGCTGTTACGGAGACGAAGATGGCGACTGAGGTGGTGGGAAATGGGAATGGGAATGGGGGAAAGAAGCACAAGAATAGTGATGCGAGCGGGGGCCATTCGTTTGATAATGCCGTGCTGCTCGCGAGTAGGCCGGAGCATACTGTTTCGGGGGTCATGGGGTGGCAGCTGCGGCATCATGAGGGCTTCATCCCGGCGTTTGTCAGTAGCATCCGGTATGCGCCCATCTACGACCAGAAGGAAGACTGGCACGCGCTGGGGCGGCTGCTGGCCGAGAGGAGGGAGAGGGCCGAGTGGGAAGATGCGGGTGGTGAGTTGCCGGGGCTCCGGGGCGGGAAGATGCTCCTCGTGCTAGGGGCATCGGACCCGGTGATTGTGAAAGAGGAACTCATCCATGACGCCACGGCTGTGCTGGGCGAGGACGGGTTCGAGGCAGTGTTGCTGGATGCTGGCCACGAGGTTGTCATGACCAAGGCCGCCGAGGTGGCTGCCGTCGTTTCCAACTTCTGGCGACGGGGTGGGTAGAGAGGAATGAGACGGGGGAGAGAGCGGAAATGAAAATAGACTTAATAGACTCCAAGATACCACCATATTATTACCATTCTTACATACTTGCTCTTCACTGCAACACCTCAATCGCACATGAGTGTGGAACACCTATCGAAGGTATGTTCCCTGGTGGAATGACGGGATGGAAGTGAGGTTGTTCTAAGGTTGTGCAAGAGGGTTGAGATCAGCAGCATGGGCCCACCATCCACCAGAACTGGAAGCTCTGCTGGAAGGTGCCGCCCGCAGATGCACTGAAAATCCCTGTCGCTGCGCTGAATGCCCCATTGGCCGCCCTGCGCCTGCTGCAACCCACCACCACCTGCAAGGCTGAGCGGAAAATTCCCAAACACGGTGCAACCGATCTCCAACTTCAGCACCGCGACGGGAACGATCTTGTCACAGCTCCCCCAGCAGCAGGTCTGGCAAGACACCCAGAAATTAGCACCAACAACCTCTCACGAAACCCTCTTACACCAAAAGATCTCCACCCCGCCAACAACCAGCGAACAACAAAAAGAAAGAAACCATGACGACCCCAACGGTCAACCTCCCAGGCCCAATCTTCGCCAAACTCTCCCCCCACCCCTACCTCCTGCGCAACCTCACCTCGGCATCAGCAGCGGCACCCAACGCCCTGCCAACCCGCACCAACGGCCGCGCCTCCCAGGAAGCCCGCCCGATCCACATCAACGCGTCCTCCCTCTCGCACGCCCACGGCAGCGCTCTCGTCCGCGTCGGCGACACCACCGTCATCTGCGGCGTGCGCGGCGAGCTGCTCCCCGTCGAGCGCATCCCCCAATTCCGTCCGCTCGATCAGACTGCCACCACAGAGGAGGGGGGGGATAATGCTGCTGGAAATAACGGGAGTGTCGGCCGCGGCGAGCTGAAGGACTACGACCTGCTCGTGCCCAACATCGAGCTGGCGACGGGGTCGGCCCCGCAGTTCCTCCCCGGCGTGCCGCCCACCGCGCTGGCGCAGACACTTTCGACTAGGGTGTACTCGCTGCTGCACTCGACGGGGATGGTGGAGGCGGCGGATTTGAGGGTGTGGTACCGCCCTTCGGAGGAGGGGGGGAAGAAGAAGGGTGGGGATGTGGAGATGCGGGAGGGGGAGGAGGAGGTAGAAGAGATTGAGGAGGACAGGGTGGTGGCGTATTGGGTGCTGTATGTGGATTTGTTGTTTTTGTCGTTTGATGGGAATCCGTTTGATGCGGCTTGGGCGGCGGTTGTGGCGGCGTTGAGGGATACGAAGCTGCCTGTCGCAAGGTGGGATCCGGATCGGGAGTTGGTTGTGTGCTCGCGGAAGGAGAGCAGGAAGTTGAATGTCAGGGGTCTGCCGGTCGCGTGTAGCGCGGCTGTGTTTATGGAGAAGGAGCACAGCGAGGGGATTACGGTTGCCGGGGAGGGCAGGAATTGGATTCTGCTCGACCCGGATCGGCTGGAGGAGACCCTCTGCCGGGAGGTGATTACTGTGGTGGTGGACTGCAGCGATGGGGAGACGAGGATTAAGAGCTTGGAGAAGCAGGGCGGGACGGTGCTTGGGAGGGAGCTGATACGTGGTTATGTGGGGGTCGCCGAGGCAAGATGGAAGGAAGTTAAGCGCGCCATGGGGTGAGGCTGTCTTTTTTTCCTCTCGGATTTGAACCTGAAGGGAAACTGCCGAAACTTGGCTACCTGCCACATAACTTCTGGCCCGCGCGAGAGCACCCCGGCCTTCCTCAACACTACCACCTAGGTGATGGAAACAAGCTGAAGAGGACTTTGGGGCTGTGTCCCGCAAGGTAGTTGAGCAGGCAGATGTTTGGAGCGGCCATGGTCAGGATGCTGAGAAGATCACTGGCATTTTGGCCAAGTCTGGGGATAATGGCGTATTGGAAGAAACAACAATCCTCGAGGGTTGGCTTTGCCGTGTGGGTCAATCAAGGCAAGGCATTGCGACGGCATGGGATAGGACGAAGGGCCGAGTCGGGCTCGGATCTGACGACAGCCACAGGTGCAGAAATAGCTTAGTGACGAACGGCCGCAGGAGGTCTGGAAGGGGAAAACAAGGTTGAGCATGGCATCACTGCCTTGCATGTTGTACATTTGCAATGCCCATCGGCGTCTACGTGTTTATGCCCGACGCATGGTCGTGTATCATGTCGGGAGAGGCGTTGAGATTACAGAGACACATGTACGGATGTACAGAATACACGAAAACAACCACATCGACAATGGGCAGACTATGAGACTGTCACAGACTGTCTGGGGGCTGCCCAAACAGCAGTTTGCAGCCAGAATCAGAATGTGTCAAAACCTTTCGACCCGCCCTTACACGTGAGATTCCAGAGCAGGAGATACAGGGAGACAGAGTTGATCTGGCGCTCAACTCAAAAGGCCCTAATGAAAGGTCCCCCACCATCCGCAATGCCTTTGTGCGAAGCAGCAATTGCGTGGTTCGTTGAGCGCTGATTTCGAAAAGAGAAATTTCCTGCGAATGCTCTGGAGCTTGGCTTTTTGGCTCTGTCCCAGGCACAGAAAGCGTCCGTGCGCAAGCTTGACCGGGCCGAGTATCTGCCGGTCATCTCGCAGGACCCACCGTGGGTCCATCTGCTCTCGACCTCAACTTCATTCAAATTTTTGCTGCCTGCCATTTCCTCCATCCACCAGCTCACAATTTTGCATCTGCACTCTTGCGAAAAATCAGCACCTCCAAACGGGATCTGCCCGCAGCAGCCCGCTTGCTCCATGTGAAAATGGAGTCTCTAAGCGACACCCTTTGGGATGTCGTCATCAGCGGCACCGGACTGCAGCAGTCGCTGCTTGCCCTGTGAGTCTCGTCGGCCTGCTGACGTCTCGGGTTGCCCGTCTGACTGACTTAGCTTTTCCCCTCCCTGAAGAGCCCTCTCGAGGTCTGGCAAGAAGATTCTGCACATAGACCCCAACGAGTTCTATGGCGGCCCGGAGGCGGCATTCAGTCTGCAGGAGGCTGAGCAGTGGGTAGGCCGTGTCTCGGCAGGCACCGGCAGCAGTCTCTTCAGGTCCGCGTCCACCGCGCGACCTGAGAACGCTACCGCCCTTCAGGCATCTCGAGCTTACTCGCTGGCTCTCGCCCCGAAGCTGATCCATGCGCGCTCCGCACTGCTGTCACAGCTTGTCTCCTCGCGAGCCTTTCGGCAGCTTGAGTTTCTCGCTGTGGGGTCCTTCTACATCTTCAAGCCGTCCGAGGATCCCTCCCAGCAACCCGCTTTGGCCCGCATCCCCTCCACCCGCGAAGAAGTCTTCTCGACAACTGCCGTCTCTGCCAAGGCAAAGCGACTGCTGATGAAGTTCCTCAAGTTCGTTCTGGATTACGAGAGCTCGCCGCAGCTGGAAACCTGGCAACCGCATGCCGATGCCCCACTTGTCGACTTGCTGCAGCAGTCGTTCAAGATGGACGCAGAGCTGCAGACGTACATCATCGCCCTCACACTTTCACTCGATGGCAAGATCAGCACCAAAGACGGGTTGGCTGTCATCCGTCGCCATCTTTCGTCAATGGGCGTCTACGGGCCGGGATTCGCGGCTCTTTACCCCAAGTGGGGTGGTCTCTCGGAGGTCTCCCAGGTCTCGTGCCGTGCCGGCGCTGTCGGTGGCACCGTATACATGCTGGGGAGCGGCATCAAGGAGGTGGAGACTGTTAACAACGAGGTCAAACTCGAACTTACAAGCGGCGATACGGTCAAGACTCGGATGCTGGTGCGTGCCGACGAAAGTCCAAGCGGCCAAAACGGGATCAACAGGCTGGTGGCTGTGATAAGCTCGCCACTCCGCTCGCTTTTCGAAGCTCTCCTTGAGGGAGCTCCACGACCAGCCGTCGCGGTCATCGCGTTCCCAGCGGGTTCGCTGTCGACATCAGATGGGAAGGCATCTGAGCACCCGGTCTATCTGTCTGCTCACTCCAGCGATACCGGGGAATGCCCTGCCGGTCAGAGTAAGTTCACCCACATATTCCATTAACCCTTCGAGTACATGATGATCTCCATTTTGAATACTTATCTACATTGTCTGAGCTTCGGCACTGACGTATAACACTTCTGACATTCTGATGTACTCATCTTCAATTGCATTTTTTCAGCATCACATTTGCCAGGATTAAGGCTAACTGAAGAAAACAGCTGTATTATACTTCACTACTCCCGCGTCGTCAGCCGCACAGGAATTCTTGCAGCGGGCCTTGGACGCGTTTGTCAGTGTAACCGGCGACGAGCAACCCCCTCAGATTTTGTATCAATTGCAGTATGAGCAGCTGGCCGGCTCCGATACGCCGTCGGTGGAGGGTCCGGTCTTCACTTTCCCCACCCCGTCTTTCTCTCTCTCGTTTGATGACTCGACTCTGGGGCCGGTCCGCGACGCTTGGAAGAGAGTCATGGGCGATGCTGCCGTGGAGTCAGAGTATCTGGCGTTTGAGGATCGAGAGGGCGTCATGGACGATGATGATGTATATGAGTAATGGGAATGATGGTAAGGGCGGCTTCTTTCTTTTTGTTCACTTGGTCTTAGAACAAACTAGCACTGGTGCATTATCCGTGGACGCAATGAAATGAAAATGAATATCATGAAGAGGAAGAAACAGCCGTGATTTTCATGAGCTAATGATGGATGCATAATTGCCAGCCGTGAACCACGTGATATCAATATGCCTGCCCGGTCCCGAAACCCACGAGTGTCTTCCGATGTCCCAATATGACCGGTATGTGCGCCCCTGCCCCGGATGGGCGAACCGATCCGAGAATGAAGATGAGGGAAGGCTGGTGCTTTCGAGCTTGCCAGAGATGTGCAATCATCAGAGAGAAAAAAACATAGAGAAAAAAAAAAGAAAGAAAAGGTCCCCAAATCCCACCCCATTAAGAGACCCGAAGTCGAAAATCGCCTTGCGCCATGGCTCCGGCGCCATTGCAATTGCAATGGAGATAGAGATCGTCAAAGCAATTCCTCGCTCGTCCTGTAAGTATGTATATTATGCACCCCTATCCCGCCCATTCAGTCAGCCTCCATGATGATCCCCTCCATACCTCCCTCCACAATTCCCTCCATACCCTCCCCATCCTCCTCCATCCCAACAGCAACAGACCCAACACCGTCCGACGAGAGGATCAGCATCTCAACCCCAAGACGGATGGTTCCGAACGGCTCGGTGCCGCCCTGTCCGTCCTGCCTGACCCTGATCACGCTCTTCGTGGCCAGCGACAGGACGTGGTAGAAGGCCTGGGCGACGACGGCGCGCTTCTGGTCGTCGGGGTTGAAGAGACTCGAGAAGTCGACCCAGTGTCTGTTGTTTGCTTTTGCGTCGTCCTGCTCGTTGGGGTGGTGGCTGCCCTGCTCGCGGGCGATGGACTCGACGTAGGTCAGGAAATTGCGTCCTTCGCGGTCGAGTGCTTCGCGCATGGCCTGGGATGTGGATTCGTTGTCGGCGGGAGCAGGGAGGACGGGGTCGGAGGGGTGGGAGTTTGCGCCGCCTGAGTGCAGGGACACGAAGCCATCGGAGCCGAGGAAGGGGTCGTCATCGTCGCTGAAGCGCTCGATTTCCGGGCCGGGGATCACGAAGCTGCCGCGCCCGTGCAGGGGGCTTGCGCTGACTTGTCTGCTGGGCGGTTTGCTGCCGGCTCCCTTGATGGAGGAGCTGGGGATTTGGGACGAGGGCCGGTTCCAGGGCACGTCCGACGGGATGTCGGGGAGGACGGAGCCAGCGCGTCTGCCGACTTCGACCGGGGGGAGGTCCTCCTCGTCGCCGAAGATGAGTGGGAGGGCGTCGTCTTCCTGTGCGGGTTGCGGTTGGGCGTGTTGGGAGTCTTGGTCGTCTTCATCTTCTTGGCTGAGCCGGCGACGCACGCGGCGCTCGGCGTCTTCCTGCTCAAGCTCGAGGGCCTCGAGAGCTGGGCGGCGACGCCCTCGAGGTGTTTGGGTACCCTCGTTGTCTGGGTGCGTGATGATGATGCCCAGGAGGCAAGCGTGGAGCCCTTCGCCGGCAAAATGTGGCGCCAAGGGGTGAGGGAGACCCGGGACACCGGTGGGAGAGCCGACGCCAGCAATGCCGCGACCAAAAATCAGGTGGAAGGCGTTTTTGCGGGCCTCGGCAACTGTGGTTCCATGCCGCCGCTCGCCGGAACGCTCGGCGTTGGCGAGGTAGTTGGTGGACCAAGACTTGAGTTCTTGCCGGGTGACTTTGGTTTGGTCGTCAGGTGCCAGGACCGGACGGCGCCGTTGGCGCCGGACACGCGCCGGAGCTTGGACAGAGTTGGTTTCTTCTTCGATGATGACTTGGTGCTCCTCTTGCTCCTGCGCAAGTTCCTCCTCTTGCTCCTGCTGTTGCACCTGCTCTCCCTCCTGCCAAGCAGGAAGGGGAGGGTCCGAATGAAAGATTTCCCCGTTGTTCATGACCACGTCGCCCTGGTCGTCGAATATGACAAGTTCCTCTTCCTCATGCTGCACGCCATCTGCGCCTTCCTGGTTTTCTGAGTGCGGAAACCGAGGCAGCTGGGGCTCTTCAGCAACCGGGAGGATATTTCCATCGGCGTCGATCTCGATGCCCCAGTCGTCGAGCGCCGGAATCTCCTGCTCCTCGTCGCCAAATCCCACCAGACCGTTGTCTTCCTTGGCCGGAGTCATTGTTCCTGTCCTAAATGCTTCTGCGATGACCGAGTTTCCGCGACCGAAGGGCGACTGCGAGAGGTCAAACACCCCAATAATGGAACGGTTAGAGCTGGAGAAAGAACCATCCGTCTGAAGAGGAGAGAGTTGTGAAGAGGTTTTGCGCGAGGCCTGGCTTCCCTGCGGAACAACCAAATTGCCGTCGTCGTCAAAGTGAAAGAAAGGAAGTTGCAAATTGAGATCAAACTCTGGGTCGTCTTCCAGGATGAGCTCTTTTCGCCTGTATTCCGGTTAACCACACTGCCTCTGCTCATGGAATACGCTTTGGAACCTACGTTGATTTCCCTGCTTGGGGATCCAGAGCATTGCCGCTTCCACCCAGGGCGTTGTAGAATGCCCGCATATGGGCTTGAACCCTCTCAGCATCGGTAAGCACATAATGGCATTGCTGCGAGTACACTCTCGACAGCCCGTAGAGTAGGCTGCCTTGGAGGCGCAGCGCAATTGGCGCTCCCGGCTGCAGGATGGTGTCGCATGCCTTCTGTACGTTTACCTCTTGGATTGCCTTTCGCGATATCTTTCGGTTTGTCGACCTGATTCCGATTGTAGATACCAGCCTATATACATTAGTCTGTCAGAAGTTTGTATGCAGTAAAGCTTTGACAACAAACTTACCAGACTGTCGCCACGCCATACGCCTGGCTCGTGAGAACTAGATATAACGTTTAATTCATGGTCATATTTGACGCGCTCTCAACCAGATGCTTACTTTCGTGACTGTAGAACATGGTGATTTCGGATAGCCGTGCCGGCCACCTTCTCCTCGTCGTGATGATGTGAGAACTCCCGCGGAATAGGGGCTAACAGCGGCAGAGTGATGATGCCAGGGAATAACGAAGTTGAGGTGACACATATAATAGGAGGGTCAAGATTGTTATTGAAGGGTCTGGTAAAAGAATGGAGTGGTTGAAGAACTTGGAGGAGAAGTGAAGTGGTTGTCGGATTCTGGACGCGGCGCGCCGTGACGTGCTGGGCAGTCGTGGAAATGGCTTCAAAAGACGCGGGGCTGCCACGCTGATAAGAGACAAGGTATGAGAAAAGATCAGATGAAAAGAATGTAATTGTTCTGCTGGGGAAAATATCTCGACGTTATTCTCCAGGCAGCCATTCAGTTTGGCGGAACACTCAACGCGTCAATTGAACCCAGGAGGAAGGAGCGCGCCTGGCCTGGGCAACCAATTCCAAATTGGGCAATTGCATTGCCATCCGATGTTAAAGAGACTTTACATTACAACCTACTTAAACCATTGTGCCAACCTGAAAGCTCTGAAAAAGCACAATGCGCAATGCTTTCTCCTCTCTGGTTGACGTGTATTGACAATCATCAATCCAATTATCCAACAGCCATTTGATTGTGACTCTACAGTTGTATTCTGGCTCCATCTCCGTGATGATGGCAAAACAAGCGGCAACGGCGAGAAGGAAGTACATATATCAACTTGTATAAATCATGCCATCCCTTCAAAGCTAGCTGTCTTGATGGGGATTCGGATCTCGCCCTGTGGTCTGAGTGGTTCAATTCCAATGAGGGGGCGCCTGTCTCGCCAAGAGTTGAGGCGGTTATTCTACTTGACCGTCCGAAGCTACAATATGGCCCATGTGTCTCAGCTTTCTGACTGGCAGCTAAACGGATAGGATAGAGAACATTTCGTGGAGTGCGTGTTGTTGGGTTCACATCTCCCACCAACAACAAAGGAGGCTTGAGTTAATGGCATTTTGAAACTGAAACTCGGTTCACAAAATGTCCTCGGAGTCAAATTTCCCCGCTGACCCCAAAACTGGCATTGCCCAGTGTTGACATGAATGGACATGAATGAATCGAGTGTTGGACATCGTCGTCGTGACTGAGGTTGTCAAATGTGGAGCCAAATCTGCAACCAACGGGCACGATCGGCAGGGCCCTGATCCACGCGGCGTGAGCGGGCCTTCATCCGGGACCAGCCAGCCAATAATATCACGGAATTGCCCCATCTTATCGATCAGCTTATCGCATCGCCCCGCCAGCTGGTTCCCCACCTTGCAAACGAGGGTCCAACTGTGGGCCACGCTCAATGACAGGATTTATAAACCACATTGCGCCTTCCGGGTTTTACACTGGACAGACTCGAAGACAGTGTCAATTCTTTCGGTGTTGACACAAAGGTCCAATTGCTTGAGTGCTAGACATGAGGTTTCTCTGTCTCTGCTGAGCAGGTTAATTTCTCAACCATCTTGAGCTCAGATATCAATTGTTCATCAAAAGCGTTGAATCAAAACCCCATTTATATCGCTTCTTTTTTTTTTTTATTTCTTTTTTTGGGTGGTCGACCGGTAAAGGAGTGAGCTCAAACACGCCCTCGATTCCGTTTCAACCCAAGGTTGAAACAATCTCAAAATGGCCGCCACCGACCAGCTCTCGTCTCTCCCCCCAGAGGTCCGCACCACCATCGCCGCCAACTCCTCCGACGGCATCCCCTTCCACGCCCGCACCGCCTACACCCACCGCACCTGGGCGCGCACCTTCAGCTCCCTCCCGGAGCTCTTCATCCAGCCCGAGTCCGTTCCGGAGGTCGAAAAGGCCGTCACCCTCGCCCGCCAATGCCGCCGCCGCCTCGTGACCGTCGGCTCGGGCCACTCTCCCTCCGACATGACCTGCACCTCCTCCTGGATGCTCAATCTCGACCAGCTCAGCCGTGTCCTGTCCATCGACCCGGCTACCGGGCTGTGCACCGTCGAGGCCGGCATCCGGCTGTACCAGCTCAGCGCCGTGCTCGACGCCAACGGCCTGGCCTTCCCCAGCCTGGGCAGCATCAACGAGCAGAGCATCGCGGGGGCCATCTCCACGGGCACCCACGGCAGCAGCCTGCGCCACGGCCTGGTCAGTGAGTGCATCGTCGCGCTCAAGGTGACCATGGCGGATGGCAAGACGCGCGCGTGCTCGCCCGACGAGCGGCCCGAGCTGTTCCGCGCCGCGCTGCTGTCGGTCGGCGCGTTGGGCGTTGTGACTGAGGTGACGCTGCGCGCGGTGCCGGCGTTTTCCATGGCCTGGAGCCAGACGATTGATTCTGATAGGAGGCTGTTTGAGGGCTGGGACGACGTGCTGTGGAAACAGGCCGAGTTTGTGCGCGTGTGGTGGTTCCCGTACATGCGGCGCGCCGTGGTGTGGAAGGCGGACAAGGTCCCCAAGGAGGACATCGACAGCGGGCGGGTGAAGCACTACCAGCCGAGCACCAGCTTCCAGGACAGCAAGCTGGGGTATATCCTCTACCAGAACCTCCTGGCGCTGGCGCGCTGGTTCCCGCGCATCACCCCCTGGATCGAGTGGTTCGTGTTCGGCCTCAACTACTCCTTCCGCAACGGCGAGCGCACGCGCGTCAGCGGCTGCCAGCCAAGCTACCAAGGCTTCCTCCTCAACTGCCTCTACAGCCAGTTCGTCAACGAGTGGGCAATTCCCTTGCACAAGGGCCCGGAGGCCCTCCAACGCCTCGGCGCGTGGATCAACCGCCTCCAGCCCGGCGACGCGGGCTACGTCGACCACGGCATCCCCTTCTCCGCCGAGGGCCTGTGGGTGCACAGCCCCGTCGAGGTCCGCGTGAGCGACACCACCGTCAACTCCAGCGCCGCCCGCGGCAACCGTCCCTACCTCGACATCACCCCCGACGACGGCCCGGCCCTGTACCTCAACGCGACCATGTACCGCCCCTACTACCGCGACCCGACGCACGAGGCCACCGAGCGCTACTACCAGGCCTTTGAGTGGCTGATGCGCGACCTTGGCGGTAAGCCGCACTGGGCCAAGACGTTTAGCGTCACGCCGAGCGAGTTTGCCACCTGGTACGGAGATGACTGGCGCCAGTTTTGCAAGGTGCGCGATGAGGCTGATCCGGAGGGCATGTTTGTTGGGCCGTGGCATCGCCGCTATCTCCTGGGCGAGGGTGAGGGTGAGGCTAAGGAGTCGGCGGTCGAGGACAAGGAAGGGGAGCTGCAGAGGCTGGCGCTGGAGGAGGTCGGGTTCGTGCACGAGAAGGCCAAGGGGGGCGGTTTCTGCGTGTTTGGACGCCAGAACCCGGTCGTCCCGGTGTAGATGATCGGCGAGATACTGGGTCCGGCGAGGAATTTATTGGGGGAGGGGTGGCGGTGGGATGTTTGACTCGATTTTTTTGGGTGGTGTTTTGAATACAAATAGTAAGTAGATACCGTCATGAGGCGTACGTGGTAGCCTTTGCAATGGACATTTCTAGTTTTTCCCTCACCATTCCATCCGTTCTGCGCGCCCACGTTGTTCTTAGCGCAGGTCCAAGACAACTACACAAAACAGTAGCAACGGAGATGTATGTGCCATTAACATCTTGTGTATATCACAACCATCCAATCTCATCTATGTCATAAACTCATGCCCCCAACCTCCCTCAAGCCCCCAGCTCCAACTTCTCCAGCATCCTCTCAATCTTCTCCAGCAAAATCTGATAATTCACCGCATCCGACGCAAACTCATCCTCCACCACATCCCCATTCAGCGTCCTAACACCCCCACCTCCCTCACCGGCGCTCGCCGCTTTCACCTCCTCCGAGTACTGAACTACCACCTCCTCCTCAGCCGCATCATCCACCGTATCAACCCCCTCATCAAGCATCTCCTCCAACCCCTCCCCCTCAAACCGGAACCGGAACCGCTCCGACAGATAATACCGGATATCGTCCAGCAGCTCGATCGTGTCTGTTTCTTGTCGCTCCTTGAGCCGCGCGGCACTCTCCTGGATCAGTTCGGCAAACTCGTCCTCGTCAATGTAATCCTCGAGGCGGCTGGCCAGGTATCGCGCGGCGAACTCCTCGAGGCGCTGGACTTTCAGGTCCCAGGCGGCGTGGATGACGTCGTAGACGTTGATGGGTTCTACTTCGACCGGTGTTTCTGGAGAATCGGTCAGGTTTGAGAGGGGTTGGTTGGTGGTGGACATGTCGTCGGGATGGCTGTTGTGGGTGCGGTCGACCAGGGCGTTGCTGGTGCCGCTGCCGAGCGTGGAGATGGTGACGGCGGCTTTGGTCTTGAGTTTTTCGAGAAGCAGCATGTCGGCCGTGTAGAGCAGGTCCAGGGCGTGCTCGAGCGGGCACTCGGCGCGCTCGGTGTAGAGGAAGCGGAGGATGATCTCGAGCACGGCGGGGCTGCAGTCGACTTTGATGATGTGCAGGTGCTCGGAGTCGTGCGCTTCGATGAAGTCGGATGAAAACATGGTCTCGAAGTAGGGGCTGCGGATTAGGAAGGGCTTGTGCACGGGGAAGAGGACGGAGCGGCCGCCGGGTTTTGGGTTGCCGGCATTCTGGGCAGACACATCCCCTGCCGGACCAACAGGAATGGCACTGCCGTTGCTAGTGGTTTCGGCGCTGGCGCCCTCTTCGTCTTCGGCCAGGTCGTCTGCCCGCAGGAGGCAGTCGGCGAAAATGGTGTTGTGGTGCGGCCACTTGACGTCGGCGGCTTTCCGGGTGTCGACATCTATCTTGTGCTTGAGAACCGTTCTGTGGAAGAAGTCTTGTACCTGGGCTTGTGCGCGCTGCACTTCATCCTGCTGGCGTTGCCTGGCTAGTCGGCGGTCGTTGACGGACAGCACAGCCTCCCACAGCTCCTCAATCTCGAGCTGCTTGCACAGCTTGTCGACCCCGCGAAACACCTCTTCCTCGGAGATGGTGCTCCTGGGACCGACGAGGTCACGCGGGAGCTCGCCGAGGTAGAGATAGCGGAGTACGACACGGAAGGCTTCGACGGGAATAGCATGAGGCAGTTTCCATGTGACCGTTTCAGGGGCATCCGCAAACTTGCGCATAAAATAGGGCGACCTGGCAGAAAGAAGGAATTTGTGCAGCCGGAAGTCCTCTAGTGGCGCAGAGAGGGTGATGTCGGACGTCGCGGGCGTATCGCGAACGAGTAGCGACGTGATGTGCGAGGACCATGGCTGAAGGGGGTCTGCGGTCTTTGTGTAGTCGTAAGAGAGGAGGAGGTTCCTGATTTTGTTGTTGAGGGCATTGTAGACGGCTCGTTCCCTCTCAAAGGAATCGGGGTCGGCCAGAGCCCCTGAATTTCGGTCAGTGCCTTACTTCCCGGGCCAGACACAACCAGCGCATCCAACTGGAATAACTGGAACAACTGGAACACAACACAGCGCATACCTGATTCGAGAAGCAGCTGGACAAGTTCATAGTGGCCGCATAAACTGGCCTATTTTTTCTCATGTCAGTAAACACAGCTCATTCAACTTCAGACACTAACAAAAACAAGCAAACTCAACTCACGACAACAAGCGGGGTATAGTCATATTGGTCCTTGGCGTTGATGTTGATGCCCGCCGAGATGAGTTCCTGGCAGCGTTTCAGATCGCCCCTCCGGCAGGCCATCAGAAAGTCCTCAAACTCGTGCGACACGTCCAGGGGGTGTTCGTTGCGGAGCACCCCCGTGCGGATGAGTTGGTTGTCATCTTTGAGCTTGGCTTCCAGCTCGAACTTTCGGATCGCCATGCTCTTCTATGTCCCCGGAATCACTTTCGCTTTCTCTCTGTGGGACTCGGGAAGAAAGAAGAAGAGGAAACGGGTTGAGTGTGGCTCGGTCGGAATGAGCGGAAAGTGCCTTACTGCCCACTGAGTCTGAATACTGTTAGGCTGCCAAATCCAAATTCAAGATTCAAGACTTGTCGGGTCTTCAACTGGAAGGGGCGATGTTGAAACTCTTAGTGGCGGACCGGCAACTATCTCTTACAGTGTGCTGCACGGTATGGTCACTGTATGTTGACATTCCCGCATGGATAAAAATGGGGGGAAATGACCCAATCCGGGTTCTGCAAAAGCTGCATTGGACGGCCAATCCCGAGCCGCTGCCGTTTGAGGATCCACCCCTGGGTTTTTATGGGGCCATGCGCTTAATGCGGACGGTTGCCTGGGCAGCGGCGGGTTGTTGACTGGCGATCCAGGATTCTCGTTCTCCAACCCAAGAAGCTCTCCCGTCCGAGACCTGCTTCTTCACACCCAATCCCGACCCAATTGCAAGCAACCTCTGCAGCAACCGCCCGCGCACGGGAGAGATCCCATACTAACCTTAGCAGCAGCAGCAGCACAGCACCACACAACACCACCCGCCCGCGTCATCATCTGCTTATGGAGCAACCCATCGCCAATTGAGAACAAGAGTCTTGATTGCACTTCACGTCGGCTTGTCATTTCACCATGTCGGAAAGCGACAAGTACGAGGTGCTGGAGAAGATTGGTATGCCATTGCATTTTCTATCCAAGGAAAAGAATAAAATAAATACTGACTCGGCGTCCTCGTCGCTCGCCCAGGCCATGGCTCGTTCGGCATCATCCGAAAGGTGCGCCGCAAGGCCGACAGCATGATTCTCTGCCGGAAAGAGATCAGCTACCTTAAGATGTCCCAGAAGGAGCGCGAGCAGCTCCACGCCGAGTTCCAGATCCTCTCGACCCTGCGGCACCCCAACATCGTCGGTTACTACCACCGCGAACACCTCAAGGCCACCCAGGACCTGCACCTCTACATGGAATACTGCGGCAACGGCGATCTTGGCCGAGTCATCAGGACCCTGTCAGAAAAGAACCAATATGCAGAGGAGTCCTTTGTGTGGAGCATCTTCTCTCAGCTCGTGACGGCGCTGTACCGCTGCCACTACGGCGTCGATCCTCCCGAGGTGGGCAAGTCAGTGCTGGGGCTGGGCTCAACAGCAAGACCAAAGCCGCCGACCGGGGGGATGACGATTCTGCACCGCGACCTCAAGCCGGAAAACGGTAGGTGGACTTCGATTTCCCTCCTGTCCTGCGGCACATTCAAGCTAACCGTGACAGTCTTTCTCGGCGAGGACAACTCGGTCAAGCTGGGCGACTTCGGCCTCTCCAAGGTGATGCAGTCACATGATTTTGCCTCGACCTACGTGGGCACCCCGTTTTACATGTCGCCCGAGATCTGCGCCGCCGAAAAGTACACGCTCAAATCGGACATCTGGTCGCTGGGCTGCATCATCTACGAGCTCTGCACGCGAGAGCCGCCGTTCAACGCCAAGACGCACTATCAGCTGGTCCAGAAAATCAAGGAGGGCAAGATTCCGCCTCTCCCGGCCATCTACTCGTCGGAACTGTTTGCCATCATCAAGGACTGCTTGCGCGTGAACCCCGACCGGCGGCCGGACACGGCCATGCTGCTCAACCTGCCAGTGGTTCGGCTGATGCGCAAGGAGAAGGAGGTGGTCGAGTTCAGCAGGACACTGAAACTTAAGGAGGAGTCGCTTAACAGGCGCATCCGGGAGCTGGATCAGAAGCTCACGGCGTTCGACCAGGACAAGGCATCGATGCGCCAGGAAATCGACTCATCGCTCCGGAGGGAATGGGAGGTCAAGGCGAGGCTCGAGATTGACCGGCTTGTAGCCCAAGAGATTGAGCAGCTGCAGAGGAAATTCGACCACGAGGTCCAGATACGCGTCGAGATGGAGGTTCAGCACAGGAGAGAGGAGGACACACGACACGATCTGTCGTCCTCAGCGTCCAAGTCCGACTATCCGCATTCCTCCATCGGCAGCAACGAGGGGGAGTTGTCGTCGACAACCGACATCTCGGAATTCTCGGCCGAATCCCCCGACACTTCGATGCACGCGCTTAAAAAGAGCACCCGCACGCCGTTCGCCAGGGCACAGACAATGTTTGCCATGGCGCCGGCTGGCACGCCGATGGACGTCGAGATGGCCTCGCCATCACCCATCACCATCGCGTCCCTATCGCTCTCTCCTCGGCGCAACGTTGGAACCAAGCCTCCAACACTAAACCCGGGCAACATCTTTACCGCCAACCAGATGGCGGCAAATGCCGGCTGGGATCCCGCCCAGGACCTCGACTCGGACTTCGAAGACGACATCCAGGTCCCGTCGCCGACGCGCATGATCAAGTCGAGCAAGAATCCCTTCACGTCCAAGGGACGGCCGCAGCTGCACGCCCAAAAGTCCATGCCTACCCACCGCCTGCAATCTAAGCAATCCCAGGTGCTCCAGGGCAAGACGATCCCCGTCGCCGCCTCAACCCCGGATCTGCAAACGGCCGTTAGGACGACCGCCGGGAGCGCCGGCGCGCTGCAGGACCGTAGCAACAGCCCCCACCGCCGCCTGAGCAAGATCCCCTCAGCATCCAGCCTCAAAACCAACACCACCGATGCCTTCCCCGCGCTAAACCGCAAGCCCTCCATGGGCAAGAAGGACCTCGAGCAACAACCCCAACAACCCCCCTCCACAACAACATCAACCACCACCACCCAACCCCCCATGCTAAACAAACTCCCCACAACAACAACCACAGCCAAAAACAACATCCGCGGCCGCACCCTCGTCGAGCTGCAGCAAGCCCGCGCCGGCGGCCGCCCCATGAGTGCCGTGTTCCCGGGTGACCACCACCACAGCGGCCTGATGCTCAACGCGGGCAACCTCAGTCCCGTGCGCGCGTTTAGGGAGCATGCGGCTGCCGCGAACAGGGGGACCGTGTTTTCAGAGCCGGCGGCCGTGTGGGACCCGGAGAGGGATGAGATGCCGAGTCCGTTTTTGGTTAGGCGGAAGGCTGTTGGGGTTCGGGGGGAGAGGGGGACTGCGTGAGGTTTTTTTTGAGGTTGTTGTTGTTGAGTTTGATTGGGGTTGAGGGGAGAGGTATGGTGTTTGGTGTGGTGTACACTGTGAAGAAAGAATGGTGAGAGCACCCGGGGGGGGGAGGGGGGTCAGTGTTGGGGATGGATGCCCCCCCCCCCCGGGTTGGTGGTGAGGAGATACCCCGTTGGTTTTTTTACCGGGAGACATTCGTTTTATTGTGGGAGTAGTATCCTTTTCCTTTGTCGGATAACAGACAGCGAAATGCTGTGGGGGGGTGTCAATCAGCGGAGTTGTGGTGGAAAGGGGGTGGTTTTGGGAGACTTGAGGGAGGCGCAATGGCCCTCTTCTCTTGCCACGCCAGGGTTTGCTGGCTGGCCGTGAGGAGGCCATCGGGTTGTGGGAGGAGAAAGCACCGTCGGCCATGTCGTCGTTGTGGTCGTCATCATCATCGCCGACCACCACTGCGATGGCCTGGCGGGTGGATGAACCATGAAAACTCCGCTTTATCACTTTCTTTCTTTTGTTTATATACGGCAGGACGGGGCGGGCTGAGAAAGGCGGCTGGGGGGGAGTACTTGGACACTGGGGCGTTTTTGGGGACGGTCTGGAAATGGAAGGGATTGTTTGGTCTTTGTTCTTGAGGGGTGTTTTTGTCGAGTACAGTACAAATGTTTTGTTTTACGGATTTCGGATCCCCATGTCCTGTCAAGAACGACTTAATCACGTTTATGGTATGCCTGCCTGTTTCTCGTTGCTGGAGGTGTTTTGGGTTGCTGCTTTATTTCAGTGGGTTATGCATGTGTGTCGTGTGTATACCTGCAGTGAGGTTCTGCTGGCGTGGTCTTCGACACCCCCTTTACTAACTAACCACCATCTTCCCAATATGGGGGTGGTCCCGTCAAACATTATCTTCGTTTCCCTTCTCTTCACATACCCATCCATCTCACACGCCCCGCCCAGCTGTGCTGCTGTGCTGTGTGCGGTGCTTTATTCTGAGGCCTGAAGCAAGGGATCAATAACATACGCTGGAGCTACTTGTCGCCTGCCCCAAGGTGCGTGTGGGTGTGTGTGGACGCCAAACATGCCAACAAGACACAAGCATGCCGTCAGCAACGTGAAGGGGGTAGTTGTGTGGGTCTTTGTGGGCGTGGGCGTGTGTGGGTGTGTGTGGTGGATGATGAAATGGTGCGTGTGTGTGGGACGGGTTGTCTTTTAAGGATTGGGAGTGGTGGTAGGGGAGGTTGCGGAGGAGGCGCCGGTGAGCATGAGTGGTCGAACTAGCTAAAGCTGCCGGTTGCCAGTGTGGGACATGGAGCTTTCTTCTTGTTTTCTTCCCCCCCTCCCCCACCCACGCCTCGCTCGTGCTTGTTGCCAATGACGACGCCCCCCGCCGCCATTCATGCCAAGTGATGAGTTAGCCGCATGGTCGGTGGAAATGCAAGGATGGATGGCAAACTAGAGTGGGACGCTATGAGATGGGAATAGGAAAAGGGATGAGAATGGGAGAAGGGGTCATTCTCGCACACACATTTCCATCCCCCCTGACTGTCATGGTTATCCTTGCCTCTTGGGGTGTGATCTGGTTTCTCACCGGTGCCGGTGATGCTTCCCTAGCTCTCCCGGCGATCTGCCGCCCCTATCCGTCCCCGGTTCCGCTCATTTTTCTTCGTTAGTTTGTGATGTGATAGGTGATATATTCTTTTCTTCTTTTTTTTGCCTCTGCTTCAAGGAGTGCAGAATAAGAAAGTCACTTTAGGGGGACGATCAACGAGATATCTATTATTGACTCTACGTGCATATATGCGCCATGAATAAATAATCGATCTGTTATTCCCCCCCTGGGCATCGAGAAGTTCAAACCAGGGGAATCGCATGTCATGTCGGAGACGCGAAGAGAGGGGAAGTCGGACTTTGCGGGGAAAAGAGAAGAAACCCCCCCTCTCCCGCTCCTGAAGCAAGACTTAACCCCCGCCGCAGCAAAGATGGAGACAACAGAAACAAGGTTTCCATCAACACACTAGCCGCTAGTTAGTTGGTTACAGCTAAAACCCTCCCCTGCAGTGATGAATGGCATGGCGCCTTCAGCAAGCCACAGAGGAGGCGAGGGACAGATCGAGTTTCTCCTCTTGTTCTCCCTTGTTGGCTCGTATCATGCGAGGGAGGAGAGAGATTCGAGTCGGCAACCTCTGCCGTTCTGTGATCGATCCGCGGTTGCCAATGCATGCAGTCAGCTCGGTACTGGTTAACTACTATGTAGTTGGTTGGTTGGTTCTGTCGTGCAGTACCCTGGGACGCGCTTCTCTGGTGCCGGTGACATGTCCAAACAAACGACATGTATCCGTATAAGTATGTATGCACAAGTGCGATCCCAATTCCGAGCTCCCGGCCGCCACTCCCATGAGCACAGAGTTAGTATTGATTGTGGAGTTACTGTGTGCCGTTGAGATACATATGTATGGAGCTCCCAATGCGGATTAAAAGAGATCAGAGTGCCAGGGTTAATTGTGACAAGTTGCTTTGTCAACAACAGAAACCCGGCGTCGCGGGGGCCCAGCAAGGGTTGAGCGGCGGGTGAGAACAGCGCGGGGAACAATCCGGGACCGGGTTGCTGCAGCCATCGCACGATTATCAGCTTTCTTTTGGGGCCAAGGAAGGAACTGGTCAACTGCTGCTGTAAACAACTGACTCTGTGTTTACCAGATGATAAATAACGGCAACGTGAGTTCCAAACTCTATATCTCCACAACCTCAACATAGCGTAGAGAAAGCGCCCTAGATAAGTTATAACGCCAGGCCATGTCAAGTCAAGCTTAATCCTCCCTCCCGTCTGTTCGAGAGACAAGACAACTCAACGGGACTTGGGACGGCCAGGGGGGCTGGTGAGCAGGGGTGGCTTCGCTTGCGCACGTTGACCAGGGGCCAAAATCGAGGTGAGACATCCTGCAACGGTCGAGAAACGGCGGCGTGGGACATTTGACCAATGGGAACAGACCAACGGGGGTGAATGAGGCTTGTGACCGTTTCAGACGCTCGACAACATCCGCCATGGCGGCACCAGCTCGGGGCGCCGAGTGTCTTGGGAGCAGTCCGGGACGTAAACAATGGTTATACAGAGCTTCCTTGGAGCGACCGTTCTGTTCTCTCCTTGCTGTCACCAGTGGGGAGACTGTGAGGTTGGTCACTGACTTCCTGAGGCAGCTCGAGGAGCGGCTTTTAGCGGTGGGATCGAGGGCCTCACAGCCAGCTTGAATTCAGCATTTCCGGCTCGCCTATGACACAACGGCCTGGGTAGTGCTCCATTGTGCCAAACTTCCTGTGCCCGAGCTGGGGTATGCAACTTTGCATGGCCTCTCCATGCACAAAGACCCACGGAAGAGAAGCAAACGAGATGCAGGAGGCACATTCGTGATGGGAGGGGGTGGAATATAATGCGTCAGTCTTGGGGCGACGCCCTGGCTCTTGCATTCAAGGAGCATCTCGAAGGGTCCGATTCGACGGCTGCTGGAGGAGAGTGTCCGAGACCGAACCTCTGCCAGATCTTGCTGAGGGAGAGATGATCACCAGGTTGGCTGCCTGGGGCGTCGAATATCGGTACAGCTGAGGGGTTGGTGTCCTGCCCTGGCCCTGCCCACGACGACGATCAGCGTCGTCAGCTACGGAACCTTGGCTGCAGCCTCGGCGGGGAAGAACCACCTGCATCTGGGCACCGTGAAGCTCCCGATCGATCTCGAGGTCCTGCGGGCTGGGGAGTGAGGGGGCTTGCTATTTCCAGGCTTTGGCCTCCACCAGAGTGGGATAGGCGGCAGGACACTTGTGGATTGGCGACCGTTCACAACATGTTGCTGGGGTACCAGTGGTCGATCTGCATGGTCAGACGGCCTGTTGGTAGTATGTGCTGCTGGACCGAAGCAAGCTACAGAACACAGATGACGCATGCAAACACTCCGAACGAGGTACTCAGAGCATTACTGGATGGTGTGTGCAGGGTGACAGGATGCGGACTAAGCCTCTGAATGACGGAGGCCTGACTCGACCAGACTGATTCATCCTGGTCCTTGAAGGGTTCTAGCCAGACTCAGTTGTGATCTCCGGACGAACGACTGCCCAGTTCCACGCCGCCGCGGGAACCAGGGGAATGGCTGCGGTGGGGGATATGGTTCTGTCAGTCGCTCCGTGGTTAGCACAGTGCACCATCAGGGCTGAATGATATCGAAGGGCGTCGCAAGGGCTTGGTTGCCACTCACAAAGTCGTAGGGCGACTAAACATGGTGGGTGTACTGACATGGTGGGACCGTCTTGTTTAGTGGGTGGTCTCAGCCCGAAATTTCTGTCCCAAGCGAGCGATCTAGCGGCTTCAATCTGCCGTCACCGGGGCGAAAGGCGCTTGGGAGCCGGTATGGCGAGCTCTCCGATCCGAAGCGAAGCACAAGCGGCTCATCAGTCAGATGTTACGAAGCTTCTTGGGAGCTTCCTCATCTGGACCCTGCAAGTAGCGAAGCTCAATGTGGGCGGGAAGCAAACTTCTTGAGTCGCAATATCGACATGACCCTGTCATAACCGAGCCTGGTATAGGACAAGGTTGGGAAACACAACCGCGCCACAGCCGATTCTTTGCAGTCGCTATAGCCTTGGGTTAGCTTCTTTGAGTTCTTCGCAAGAGAATATTGCACCGACGTACACTTGAGAACTCTCCCAGTGGGCGAACTCACAGACCGGGGTTGATTGAGCTCATGTGCTGGGACTGTTTAGTGTTAGATGCCGACAAACCGAGCTCGAAGCCCTTATTAGCGAGGCAATTCTCGAGTCCAAGGGGCGCTGTGCAATGTCGAACGAGACGCTTCGTGACTCGTACAGCCCCCTCCCGCCGTCCCCGAAGACTTGCCACGCCCGGCGGAGAAAAGACCCTTGGGCTTGTTCACCGGGAGACGGCAAGGCGATTAGCAAATTTGACCCAACGGGTCCCAGAGCTCGTGCTGGAGAGCCCCGGTCAAATGAACCGGGCTTCCCTGGAATGTTCCTTGGCGGTGCGTAGAGATCTTTACTACACTAAAGTGACGCGGACAGACACCATCGAGAAGTCGGAAACATTTAGCTCGATATGATAGGCTACCGTATCGGATCAAATGTCGAGTGACCGCTTTGGACGGGCCCGAGAAGGAAGCTCCAAGAGTTTGCGTTACACCAGGGGAGCCAGAGGGTTGGAACGGGGGACGATAATATCACTCTGTGTGTGGTAGCGGGCTCGGGCGACCCGAATAGAGGGCGGGATCCAACGCCCTGCGTGTTGCAAGCTGCTGAAATGAACCTCCAAGCTGCCGCTTCGTGGGATCAACCAGGTATCGAGAGACGATAAGGCTCGCATTCTTCCTGGAACATTCTCCATCGGCAAGCGAGTGATGACAGCCTTCTCCTCGTTCTTTTCTTGGTGAATGGGTTGAAACGCTGGGTCCTTCCAGATGCGAGAAGCAACCTAAGAAAGAGCTGCCGATATCACCCCGGGTCAAGGTGGTCGAGAAGGATCTGGCAGAATGGGCCTGGTGTCTGGGATATAGTGGTAGTTTTCGTTTCGTGGTGTCTTGACGTTCGCTGGCAACCTCGATCCTGCGTTCGGATAACGACGAACCCTGGGTTGAGGCAAGATCGCCCCTGCGCTGATCGACAGATTCCGCAAACTCTATTCCTCCATGGAAGATCACCCTGGTTACATCGGAATTGTGGGCCGGAAGCCCCCCTGCTCGCCTTGTCGGGCCAATTGGGGAGTTTTGCCGGCATGTCAGCCGCCGACAGAGTTTGTTCACCAGGCTCGGAGGGTGGTTGCATCACCACCCAACATAATTGAATCGAAGATGGGAATTCTGTGAAGCTTTTGGTTCCTGTGGTTAGTCGGGGCGTGTGCGGTACGTGAAGCTTCAGATACCACGGACATGGTCTCGTTCGTTGTTCGTGTATTCTGTATGCGCAGGGCGTACCCGACGAGGCTTGACGCCCTGGCCGTGAGGTGATTCTGAATCCTCAGGAACCAAATTTTCCGTCGCAAGGCGGATGTGCGGGACGGAGGAGGAGCCATGAAAAAGAGCCATGGAGTCCAGGAAGGGCTCCTCCGATGCCGTCCACCGTAGCGCTGCGCCGAAGAATGAATGGGAGAGGCGGCGCAGGACCCATCATACAACGGCGTCTGTCCGGGGCTCAGGTGGCCGGAAGAGGAAGGTGGTTGTGATTCGAGAAAGTTCAAGGGTTGGTGACATGGCATGCGAGCGCTGCGTGCGTGCTGCGTGTGCGCACAGCGTGCGCAGCGTGGCATATTCCCCGAACCCAAACAGTCGAAAACGGTTGGCGATCAAGAGCCATTCCCGAAGAGGAACTCATGCCATGCGATTGCTTAAGCGAACGGCGCTAAGCCAACGCCACGTCGATCGCCGGGCGACGGGTAATCTCCGTTTGGGAAATCCGGGATTGCTTGCAGGGAGGGGAGGCAGGAGAGACAGGTTGGGTGCGACGCTGTCACCCAAAGGCACGCGCCGCGCGAGCGTGGCCGAGGGAAGAAAGCTGCAGCCTCGAGTTATATCGCCCTTCCTATAGTTACTAGTAAGTAGACGGCAATCAAAGAGTGTCCGAAGTACAGCCGCTCCGCCGCCAAACAAGAGCCACAACCACGGAACGAGAGCGAGGCAAGGTCAATAATCTGTTGCTGGCGTGCCCAAAACGGGGTTGGGCTGGTGCCCGATTCCAACCTTTCTCCAGCTGACTTACTGTGTACAGGCATCGACACTGAGGCGGTTACGTCAACCGTGACATGATCTGTGCTGATGTTTGAACGATCCCGCTCTTCCCCCGGACGATCTCGAAATTCCGGGACAAAGACCAATAGTGTAGTTGAGGTTGGCGTGGCTGGGCGGGCCACAGCACTGGGAATTTGATGTGAAGGGACTTGGCAGAGGTTTGTCGGGCCGCCGTCGATTTGCAGGGACGAAGTGTGGAAATGTCTGTCTCATCAAAGATCAAGAAGCCTCTCACCCACGATAAAGAAAAACAAAAGAAAAAAACAAAAAGGAAAGCCCACAACAGAGTACCTGGCTCGGCTCGGTCCTGGAGGATTCTGTGCCGCAGCGTTGCCGCAGGATGGGCCGACAAAGCGGCCTAAAACTTCGGCTGCTCAAGGATGGAAATCGCTGGTGGGAGACTGGGAAACTGGAACAAGCGAATGAAGGCCTTGTGCACGTAACAGCCCCGTTGCGGGGCAGGCCCGGGGCGGGGACCGGGTCCGTCCGCCGTGTCCTGGCCGAATCCTCATAGCGGGGTTCCGGTGTCCAAATGCAACTTCGGATCGTCTTGGTCGTGTTTGCAACAGCCCAGACCACTGGCCATGATCATCAATCGCGATTGAATCTGTCGTGGCCGTTAGAGAATTTAAGAATACTGGCCAGGCACCATACACGGTGGGGTGGGCCACGGCTCAGGCGTCTGCAAGTGCATCGCTGGGCACCTGTAATCCCGTCGAGAGTTGAAGCACACATCTTGATCTCCGTGTGATGTTGCTGCCTCGTCGCTCAACGGGCCGTCGTTAATGAGGAATGGAAGTGTATCGGCACTGCTCTTTTCCAATGAAGAGAAACTAGACTGAGGCGCATTCCACATGTCTGAGTCACCCACGGGTTGGATCTAAGTTTTTCTGAGCCGGAATGGAAGGCGCAATGGAACACCCGCTTTCAGACTCGACTTCAGTGGCGCAAATGGGCGACGCCAGGGAAAGGACAACACCCGACGGGACCTAAGGCAGGCGTGAAAATCTCAACCGGCCGATTTCCAGGTCGCCATTGCCTGAAACTGACGAGTCCCCTTCTCAGGCTCAACCTTCATGATTGACAGCCGCCTACACCAGAAACCGGAATTTTCCCTCCACTTATTGCCAACCCCAAGATACTGGCCACAATCGGGCGATACACCAGCGCCCAATAATCCCACCTGTCTTGCCTTGAACCTCTCGACAACCAGAGGTGTGACTTGGCGGTTCCCAAACCACGCGAGCTCTGGAACCCATCCCATCCCTAGAGAGCCGGAGAGGGCGATGGGATGATGTTGCAGCTGCTGCAGGAGCAACGATGGGATGGAGCTAGTGAGGTGATGAGGCATGCATCCATCTCCTGAGGCAGGGAGGGAGAAATGGTGCGGTTAAGAGTGTGCCTGCATCTGCCGGTGCGTCGTCCCAAGTTTTGCATGTCAGCGATGCCCGAGCACCGAACGACTTGGTGTTTAGACTTCTCTCGGGAATCTCGTCCCGTCATCATGCCCTGAGACTCGGGTCTCGAAGGCGCGCGGCGACCCGCGGATGTGGCACGGATGTGGCACAACAGGCCCGTCTGCTTGTCCCTTCATCCTCATTCCGGAAGCCCCAGGGCCAAAGCGTCCCACGCGCGCATCAACCGTACCGGATTCCAACATATCTCCGCTGGCCCCTGCCGCACGTCAAACACAGGGCCAGACAGGCTACAGTCTTTCCGGCCGGACCCCAGTCAACAACAAGACTCGCTACCGCCGGTGACCAAGGACCCCTGGACCCCGGCGCCAATCTGCTGTTCCCCTCGAGCCTCGCTCGATCGAGAACTTGAGGTGATCTCTCGAGATTAGCCTTTGTTTCCGAGAATCTCCCCCATGTGTTTCTGCGAAGACGTACCCGAAGCACGAGCCTTTTGTGCATGAGGGACCAGGCAGCCCAGACCTCCGCACTTGGCCTTGCTGGGAGAGCCAAGACATCACACAACGCTGACAAACTTGACCTCGTCATGCCCAGCACCACAAGTCCTCCCGGCCAGATGTGCAGGCGTATTAAGCGACCGCAACGGTAGTATCCAAGCCATGCACGAAACAACAGTCAACAACGGCCGTCCCACCAGGGGCTTCCGGGTTCTCAACGTATGCACATACATCCTGTGGCCGGAAGACAAGAGCCAGAGCGGCCCCTGTCGCTGTTCCTGGTCGCCGATTCACCAACTGCCGGGCGCTCTCTAGGCAAGTTCGGATTCTGGTGCACCAAGAACAACGCCCACATGTAGTTTCCTGGATATCGAGCAGTGGGTTTTTATTTTGCGGGAACCATCCTGGCCGCGGGAGGTGATTGAACTCCCTGGAGCACATCAGGAACAATCGCAACAGCGCCGCGACTCGGCAGTCAAGGCCACGTGAAATATGATCGCAACCCATGGCGCTTCGGGGAAAACTGACTGCACGGGCCCAAACATCTCGGAAGAGTTCTGACAGAGGATAACTCGCGTTATGCCAGCAACACCAGAGGCGCCCGTTTCGAGATGGCAGCTTGAGCACGTCAAAATGAACGGCATAAGATCAGCTCAACCATCCGGTCACAGCACAAGCCAATGCATGCCACCCCCGCCCCTGGTTGTCTTGCCCGCGATGAACCACATGGCGCCTGGAGTCGATGCTCGTCTCAAGTTTGGGGAGTCCGTGTGTCTGGGCTGAAGGGGCCACCATCCCAAACCTCGAATCGCCCAAGCGGGCGTGAACAAGACCGGGGGTCCTCGGGTACGTACCCAGCTCGCGCCCCTCCACCCCACAATGAGACGCTAACGTTAGTTAACTTTCCCAAGCCACAGGTCCCGGCAGCATCTCCTGTTTTGGTTAGGTGGTCCGTGTGCCAGCAAGAGCCCCAGCAAACCGGCAGCCAGGAAAATGCAGGAGGATGTGTCACCCTTTCGAGTTAGCGCGAGCACCAGACAGCAGCTGGCGCCACCAAAACGTGCACCGCGCATTTCTGCTTTGCTGGGAATTCTTCGACATCTCTCTCCTCACTTCCGAATCCGAGGGGGAAAAGAGAACCACAGCGGCTTGACGTCTCTGGCGACCTTGACTCGGCATGAGCCTCAAACGTTTGGACTCGGCAGATCAATGGCAATCGTATTAATCGGGACCTGTCCAGAGACCAGTCCGCCCGTTGTGTTGTAACTTCTGACTCGAAGGGGCCCGATATTGGGCGCCAGCATCAAATCAGGGAGGGCCCCGACGCACCCGGAGTCAGAGCGACATATAATAGGAGGCGTTATAAGTTTTGACGCATGTACCGTGTACCACAGTACAGATGACTTGCCGCACGAGGCAGGGGACGAACAGGGTCATGATGGGCTGGGAGGGGTGTGTGGGAGGCAGGGGGGGTGTGGCCTCTGTTCTGATCAACACCGGCCGTGGGCCGTGATCCCTGGTCTGGCACAGCACCCCCAGGGCCGCCGGTCAGACCCACACCCAATTTGTGACAACACCTGCTGGCCGCCTTGGTCCGGGGATCAACTTGTGGATTTGGTGTGGATTTCCACTTTGATCATCCACATATTCTCCATGGATGTTCTCCGGGAGATCTGATGGTACAAAACGCCCCGGTTCTCCCGCTTCCTTCTATAATCCCACAAGTCAACAAACCAAGCTGCTTCCTCGACGGATACCCACTGCTTATTTAGTACTTAATCCAACCCACGCCTTCGGTATCGAGATTTGCCCGACTTGGATCGCTATTCTCAACATTGCTGGCATCTCGAATTATACCTGCCACGTCAAACTCACCCGCACCATTCGCCACAGAACGCTTTGCAACGAGCCACAGCGCCGCCTCAGCACCTGTTCTTTCCTCACAACCAACCATGGCTGGCACAATGGTCACAACACACTACGCCCACGCGCCTCAACAGCTGCATTACGGCTACATGCCGCCACCCTCGCCGCCCATGGATGAGACGACCAAGTGCTCCCTCCCGTCCATCTCGAACCTCCTCGGGCTCGCGGACCAAGGATCACCAACTTCAGAGACGTCACCGCAGTCTCAGCAACAACAATGTATGAACAGCTTATGGTGGGCCACGGGACGTCCAGATACTGACGACTTCACGCCAGCACAAACATGCAAGCCCGAGACCCGACCCAGCTCATCGCACTATGCCAACCCGGCGTTGCTCAGGACAGCACTCCCGCCTAGCCCGCCCATGTCGTCGGATGCGTCCTTTGAGGGTTTCAACTCGCCGTCGACGAGGTCGGTGAGCCAGGTGTCGAGTGGGTCGAACTACTATTTTGAGGCGACGCCGCCGCTCCAGATGGAGGCCGATACGCGGCAAATGGCCGCTACTGTCCCGCGTGTCCCCGTCCACACGGCGACATATCAACCACAGTTCGCCGGCCCGGCCTACATGAGCCAGCCGACCATGACCTCCTACTACCCTCCCATGCAGGCCGCCGCCCCGCCGCAGCCTCAGATGTCTGGCCTTTACTACCAGCGACCTCTTCCTCAGGTGGGTCAACGCCCGTGTTTCATCTCTTGCGTGGCAAAAAAGCATGTGTTTCTAACCCCATCCTCTGCAGGCTTTTCCCCCGCCACTCCCCGTGTCAGTGGCTCTGGGCCCGGCAGCGGGCAACCCCTGGCAGCACCACCACTACATCGCGCCGTCGGCGTCGGCGGCCTTCCCGCAGAGCCAGGACCGCTACATCTGCCAGACGTGCAACAAGGCCTTCTCGCGGCCCAGCTCCCTGCGCATCCACAGCCACTCCCACACAGGCGAGAAGCCCTTCAAGTGCCCGTTCCCCGGCTGCGGCAAGGCCTTCAGCGTCCGCAGCAACATGAAGCGCCACGAGCGCGGCTGCCACAACTACGACAGCAGCAGCACTACCAGCAGTGCCACCACCATGAGCGGCGCTAGCTGTGGCCGGCCTTGAACAACCCTTCAACATCGAAAAGTGTACTTCTAATTTTCGAACCTTGAGAACGACCACCGCCGTCACCAACCCTCCCTCCCTCCTCCCGAACCGATAGATTCCTACCCAAAAAAAGCAAATCCCGGCGACCCTGGCGGTACAAAGGATGACGCGACCCACGACAAACCGGTATTTTTTAGTTTCTAATCATCCATCTTTTTTTCCTTTTTTTTTCCTTGGCGGACGGACAATCATCATCATATATCGGCGGGACTGGAGTTCAAAGGAGCTTTCTTTGGGCGCATGGGAGGGGGGACAAAATATGGGGCGCAAGGTCTTGGATCGGGGTGTTAGTGTGTGGGTTTATATGGGGTATGGGTGGCAAAGAGGTTGTTTTCAGCACCAGGGGAGTGCTGTTGTCTTGAAGGGGTTGGGTTCCCAATGGCGCACCGGCGGTGGTGATAAGGGCGGTTTCGAGGTCTGGTGTTTGGGGGGTCTACTGGGCAAAGGCATTTACGTGGGCGTTTTTTGTGTCCTTTTTTTTTTTTATTCTCTGTTGGTGTGGTTGGGTTCGATTTCATTTGTTACTCTTTTCTTTTGTCTGACACGATGTATCCGATGAGCGTTCTCCCCTGACTGGGGTAACGTAATGTGTGTATAGATCTTGGGAGGAGCGGGATAGTCTGCGCAGGCGGCTTTGTACAACTCTGGAGGCAGTGTTGGGCGTGGAGGATTACATTAGGCACCTAGTTACAGCTGCGAAAAGACCGGCTGGAAATGGAAAGCGGCGAAAGACATTGCAAAGATACTACCTATGGTTGTTTGTCTGTCTCTTGATTTGAGCGGCATGTGAATTAAGAAACATATTGAACACACTTGTCCGTCAAACATACGGGAGAGGATGGATGCTACAGCGTCACAGGGAGAGACACATGGAGGGCGGGCAGCGGCAGCGGCAGCTGTGTCAAACACGCCCCAGCCTGGCCCCTGACTTGCGGCTCTCCCGGCATTTGCCTCTTGATCGCCGTCCAAGTGTCAGGGATCATCGACACAATGCACTTGTTCCAAATCTTAAAAGGAAGACTCGTCGATAGTACGGGGTCTCCCCAGGTTCGAAACATGAGTCCGGATGACGGGGCTGAGTGAATTGCCGGCTTGCCCCTGGCTTTGACGGTTGTTGAGGTCCGGTCCCCTGCCCCTTGTCGTCCGAAGTCAGTCACATGTCGGATTCGCACCGCAAAAAGATATGTCAATGCTCCGAGGGGTCGTCCGCCGCCGAGCAACCGCATTTCCCTGCCCTGTATTTCGTACAGAGCTGTAAGTTACACAGAAGGTTGGCCCCCCTGCCAAGTGGGAAAACTGGACTCCTCGATCTCAAGCACAAATGCAAATGCCATTATCAGCTTCGGTTTCCCACTTCCGCTAGTCAATTAGTGCAATGTAGCCCCCCGTATCTGCAGCAGCCGCATCCCATCTCACTGGGGAAAAAGGAACGCAAAAGCCAGACCGCCATTTCGAGGTCCGAGTGTCGACGTCTGGAGACAAAAAGACAAGTTAGCCCGGCGCCGCCGGCCGAAACGGACCTGTTGAAAGGGCGGGCCCTCTCCTCTCGAGTCTCACCCCTGGCGGGAGCACAACAATACCCCACGATACAGGGATGATCGCAGATCGCCGGGGAGGGGCCTTAAAGGTACCCGGGATCCAGGTGGAGTCTTTTGGGTTGGGTTGGTCCCGAATTTCGAGGTGACGACGTGCGTGCGCGCGTGAGTGTGGCTTGGACGGAAGGGAGGAAAAGCATATCGGTAATTAACTGCCATTTTATGTGTGTTGGTTGTTGTTTTTGACCAAATCTATGAAAATATTGGATGTTTGTCAGTGGTCAATACTGCAAACGGGCCGAGGCATCACGTTGCGACGTCGAGTTTGCAGCGGCTTCCTAGGCTCCTCAAAGTCAGCGCCACTCGAGCAAAAAGCACCGCAGTAAAGAGAACAAAAAGCAGGCAATCGAGATCGAGAAACAATAAAACCTGTCTCAAATCATTTTGTTCAAGGACGGGACGAGGGGGATGTTGGATGTTGGCGGTGGTGACGACAAGCGCAGACGATCTGCACCCGGGACTGCCAGAACCATGCCCAATGTCCGTTGTGGTGGGTCGAAGGGGGGATGTCAAACAGTCAAAACACACAGAATTCCCGTTCCATTCAGTGCCTCTGATCGGCGTGGCGCCAGTACAGAATGGACATGTGTTGCGGGGGTTAGTCGCTGTTGATCACTTTTTTTTGGTGTTCTGGGCAACAGCCAACCCGCCAATTTTATGTTTCTAGCGCGCTTCTGGTGTGCGTGTGTGTTCAGCCGGGTGGGGGTTGTGGTTTGTGCATCTCCACTTTTCCATGTTTTTGTGGGTATCGCTCCCGTGTTCGGGTTCTCTGGAGCACCCTTCGGCTGCCTTTCCCCTTTCCGCATCTTTACCGCCGATCTGGGATCCTCCCCCCTTGTCGTGTCAATCACGCCGATCAGCTCGAGGCAACAAGGGGCTGGCGGTCCTGCCAAGAGCTGCGCATTTCGTCCCAATGGGGAACCGTTTGGCGAAAAAGAAAAAGGAAAACAGGACGGGATTTTTTTATTATTTTTTATTTATTTTTATCTCTTTTCGACGCCACACAATGCAGGCGGCAGGTCGATCAGCGATCAGCGCGTGCTGGGTGCGTGCTGGACAAGCGTACAAGCGAGCTGGACAAGCGTGCTGACAAGCGTGCGTTGGTGTTGCCGCGTGCGAGCAGCGTGGGGTGGACGGCGCCATGCAAGCCACGCCAATTCGGCTTTTGGCTTTCCCTCCCTTTTCGACCCTGGAAACTCGGAAAAGCAAAAAGACCATGGCAACTGGCATGGCAAGCAAGGGCACACAACATGGCTGCCCTGGCCTTGGCCAATCGCGAGCGAGGCTGGCGTCTGCGTGCCTGATGTCACGGGTGTGTTGGGTGTGTTGCCCAGTCAGCAATCCCGGACCAAGCTCCGACAAGCGGCGGCCAGCGTCAGTGTGGCGCACCCACAGAGAGACCGGCAAGTCAAGGCGAGGGCTTGTGGCAGAAACAGGCAAGTCTTTCGCGCACTTGGACCTTTGGAATGGGCTGGGCGGGGAGGACGGGAGGTGAAGGCGGGAGTGGGACGTCATCCAACGCACCCGTGCCACTTCCCACATGTTTGGCTGGGATCATCGTTGCTGACAAGTTGGAGGGTTGTTGGAGACCACAGCACCGGGATTCGGGAATTGCAAGAACACGCTCGCAAATCGTCTGATTTCGGGTTCCTGGATGACAATTCTCGACGCCACAATGGGGTTATCATGTTTGGACAACAGGACAACGTCGACATTCAGCACCACCCATAACTACGGATACACTGCACTTCTGCATGCCATCGGGGAGCGTGCCGGCGCTGACTGGCAAGCACACACGCAGGCCGGCAACCCGCGCGGCGCCACAACGACGCCATTGCCTGATGCGCCAGATCTATTGTTTCACCGATCGCCACGATCCACCGATTTGGCATGCCGACCGCCGCTCTTCTGCAGCACACGGCAACCCTTGAACGGCACGAGGCAGACACATGTCGTGCTTGTTCCGAACGGCTATGCACATAAAACACTGCATTCTCCGTACACAGCACAGAGCCCATCATGTCTCAGTCCGTATTCCGTACAGAATACACTTTGTTGGTCGCCCACCACAAACATCGTCCGGGAACAAATGCCGTCAATATATGCAAGGATCGGCGAGGATCAATGCTTAGTCTCTTGGACGAAGAAACCCGGCGACGTGTCGAGTCCACCATGCCAAGCAGTTGTTCCTTTTTAAACGTTATTGGTTTACACTATTACAGCGCGCTACAAACAGCACGGACTTTGGAAACAAGTTGCCGATGGCTGTTTCCCATCGTTATCGCCGTCTTCTCACCCACTTTGACCTGAAGAGGGAGCCAGTCTAGCTCGGGTGGACCCCCACTCCACTCACAAACCCCGAGACCATCCCTTGGTTTCTGACAGGTCATACTTCGTACACAGTATGGAGCTTGCATACAGCCAAGTGTGCATATGGATCACAGAAGACTGCAGCCAGCCGACGCCGCCGCCTCGAATGCGAATGGTGTGATTGGAGTCGACCAAAAGCCCAAAAAACGCCTCCCCTTCAGGGATGCGCATCCTCCGCGAGCTTCCCCGGAAGATCATCTTCGCGATCAGCCGCTTCTGGCCGCCTCTTGGGAAATCGTCGCATGGCTGAAACGATGGCGCTCTGTGGCGCCGAAAGGTCCCAGGGAGATCATGGCGCTAGCGAACAAGCACGCACCAACACCCATGTTGCCGGGTCGGTCGCCAACTGCCTGGCAACGACCGACAAACCCAAATCACCTCGGGGAGCCGCCCGAGGCCTTGCACCAACCGCTCAAGATCATCTCGTCTCTCCATGCATGTCTCAGAACCAGGGCAGAATCTCGACCCGAACAAGACTTCGCCAAGGTACCAATTACGCGAACCCTGCAGATTCTCTTGTCTGGAAGGAAAACCTTCGGATGCGGGATGAGAGACAGACGGGCGCACGCACGGTGCATCCCATTTGCCGCGTGTGATGACTCCTTTAGCGCGAACGGGTGAGAAAAGAAATGAAAGTGGGATGAGGAGAAATGGGCGCGCCGCCGTCCGACAGGAAGCCCTAGCGCCCGAGAGAGCCCACCAGGCAATGGAGACAAACAATCCTTTTTTTCCGCCCAAGCCCATCGCCGATCGTGCTGGATGGAGACTCTCCTCGGTTCGGGCTTCCGTTCGTGGATGGGCATTTTGGTCACCGCCGTGCCTGCGCATGAGGCTGGCCAAACACCCTGCCCACCGCACAGGAGAGAGAGGAAGAGAGAGAGATAGGTACGTGGTGGCTGGGGCAAGTGACAAGGTTGCCGTTCCAAGCATGGCCGCGTACCAGACTCCATCTTTGATGCCCGGGTCCGCCGCCTGCCGAGGTTAAGGGGCTGGGTAAACAACAGGGGCAACCTTTAGGGTTAAGTATGGCAGCCGACTAACCCTAAGACCGGGCGAGATCCTCCTCCAAAGATGAAGACACGAATCTGGCCCTTCCTTGACACGATTTGGCAAAGGGCACGAAGGCCCCAATCGCTTTTGCCTTCATCTGCTCTCTGGAAGAGTGTCAGTAGGTTGAGTGGCGCGGGCCAAAAACCCGGGAGAGCAAGGCACAACTGGACCACCACAACGAGTCCGCCCGGCCCTTTCAGCACCACCACGCTAGAACGTAAACGCTGCCATTTCTCGTCATTAGTTTTATACGTAGAAACCATCGCTGTCAAAACCGACTCGAGGTCCCCGAGGGGCAAAATGGCTTTGCCTCACTCGAGTCATGGTCACGAGACCAGAAAGCCTGCGCCCCCTTTTGTGACTCGACACTGCTCAAGGGGCAAGACAACATCATGGAACAGGCCAAGTGTACTCCGTAATCTTCATAGCATTGGCACTTCGTACGTACGTCAAGTGAAGATTGCCGGGCAATCTCATCTGGCCCATCCAGGGGCCGTTAAGTCGGACTGGTGGCGGCGATCTCTGTCCGCCCCTTCGGGTTCCCCTGACCAGTTTTGCAAGGCACACGTTCCCACCAGCACGGCAAAAGACCAGGAAGACCCCGATCATCATGTCCAGTTCCGGCGCTTCCTGCCAAAGAGCACGGTAAACCCCAGGTCTTCCTTGTCGACCATCCATGCAATCATCGTTACAAGCCGCCGTCCCCTGTTTGGCCCAGACCGGCAAGTCCAACGGGCGAAGCGAGAACGAGCCCACAAGAAGGGCGATCACCTACCTCCCTCGCTCACTCCCGGTGTCGCCCGAGCCATCCCAAGGCTTTCCCCGTCAAGTTAATCATGCCCATGCCATGCGTTTGACATGGCCAAGACCAAGGCCAGGACCGCCTCCTCCTCCTCTTCTCTGCCGCCCCGCTTCTCTGGTTATTAGGCACTTGGCCTGACTAGTGGACAATGGACCTCACTGACGACGTCCTCAGTTAGACTCTCATTAGCGTTTCCATGCAGTTGACCGTGTCCAAGGTCCTTCCTGCCTCCTCCGCCCCATCCAGCCCAGCCGCCAGGGGGCTAAATTCAACAACCCAACCCCCATCCCACATCCATCCGTCCAAAATGATGATCACCATATGGCAGACCAGGAGGTTCCTGGAGCAGTTTACTCAGTAGACGCCCAAAAACTCTTCCAACCCCCTATCCATGTATTTTTCTTCCTCTTTACACAGTATCACCTACCGGGGAGATTTGCTGCCCAAACCACCATCCCTTCCCTGAACTCTGCAAGGTACGTACCAATCAAACATACAGCGGCAGCGAGTCGTGGAGAGGAGGCAAACATGAAAGACACGTGGGGAGGGAGGGTCGATCTCTCTCTCCCTTCTGCCCCTCCGACCTCCCTCGAATCCTTGGCTGGATGGGTTGGGTTCGTGGATGAATGGATGTGACGGAGACCCGGGATACCCAATGCCATGGTAACTGAGTAACTGACTAACCCACACCATGCTTGGTCCCTGCTGTGGTGTGTCGAGTGAGCCTGGTCATGTACCAGGTACATACACATGTTCATGACCCAAGACGTCCGTACTTTGAGCAAGGCCCCCCCAACAAACACCCAGACCACTAGGGGCCTGGAAAACGCTCTCCCTGCCTCCCATAGCGTACCAAGGCAAAAGACACCAGGTGAAGCTGCTCCGCATCCGTCCTTCCATAACCAAGAAAGAAAAGGGGAGGAGGACGACCCTAACAACAAAACTCCCACCCGCCTTCACTGCATTGCGCGGTTCCTGAGCTGAATTCCCGATTGATCGGTTACCCCCATTATTTCTTCCCACACACGATCCGGATTTTGGAAAAGGGGTACCCAAAATGGAGCCCGCGACCCAAAAACTATACTCACTCAGTCGTGCACTACCACGGTAGAGGATGGACGGACGGGGAAGGAAGCAGGGAGGAAGGGTTATTGTTTGGGATTGAGTTAACATCAAATCTTCTTGTCAAAAAAGAGAGAAAAAAAAAGTGAAAAAAAAACTCCACCACAACATCGACACCATCAAACATGGCAGCCCCCGCCTCCACCTGCCATGACTCTATATCCATACCACACGGTGAGGCAAGGTACCGTACACAGCAGTGTAGACAAACCAACCCCCGGTGCGAGGAAAACCAACGATCCCGTTCCCATTCCCATTCCCAAACCCTCCTCCGCCCCTCAGAAAAGGCTGCGGGGGGGCAGTGCAGTGTTTGGCAGTAGGAGTCCCCCTGGCCCGAACACAGAGTGGTCCCGCCCCCCTCCCGCCTGAAAAGCATCTCACAGCTTCCTTTTTTTAAATGAAATAACGACTCCACACAGCTGGGCACCGCGCGTTGTGGTCTTGGCCATACTCCTTTAAAATAAAACAGCTGTGGATTTCGTGGGTCCTTCACGTGGGTTGGGTTGACGACGGCGACGTTTGACGCCCAGAGAAGCGCTTCCGCTGTCATTTTCATGGTTTCGCGAAGGAGCGTCGTGTGTGTGTGAGAGAGAGTCTTTTGTCGGTTATTTGGGCGGTGCTAGAGATCATCAAGTGCAAGTGGACATCCCGGAGACAGCGGATATGTGTAGGGGTAGTATCATTTCTGCTGCCAAGTGTTAAGGTACTTTTTGTGGTGTATCCTCGATCCATCAATACCTTCCTTCAGAGCAGGACTTCCCTCAGTAACCCGACTGGTCGTTCCAGTACAGCGTATCGTGGAACACCCTGCAACTGGTCAGTTTTCTTGTCTCTACCAGGGAGAGATCAAGAAGTCCGGGGAAGGATGAAACTCACTCGGGGCCTGTGGCGTAAAAGTCCCAGCCGAATTTCAGGCGGATGAACTGCTGGAGATGGCTGGCCACCTTGATCGCGCCGACGTCTGTGGGATGCCACTGGGGCCCGATATCGTTGTGCTGCAAGATGCCTGACGTGTTGAAATGGTGGACAAAGGGCTTTGCCTTCTTGCCTGTTTTTGAGGTCTTTTTCGTGACACCGTCGTAGGTGATCGGGTTGCGGAGGTAGGCGTCCGAGTTGAACCTGCTGCCTTGTCAGTCGAGATCACCGCTCGTAGGGACAACGAATACGGACCATTTAACCATTTTGTATATCTCGTTGACCCAACCCTCGGGGGCATTGGGCAGGTAGGTGTTGCCAGACTGGTAGAAGCCCGACCAAAGTGACTAAGGGGTGGAATCTCAGATTAGTTTGAGTCAGGCAGGAAACACAGTAGAGAAAGCTCACCATGACAACTACTTGGGCGTTTGGCCATTTTCCGTGAACGCCCTGGATGATCTTGGTCAAGGCGTCGATGTACGCCTCGGTCGACACGTTGTTCGCCTGGTTGTTGTCGTTCGTGCCGATGTTGATGACGACAATATCGGCAGCAGGGTGCTTGCCGAAGTCCCACGGCTCTGGTTTCTCTGCTCCATAGTGAGTCAATGGGCTTTTGTAGTGCGTGGCGAGCTGGGGGGCTCTCTGCGCATCAACTCACCACCATGAATTACCGAGGCGCGGTAACTCGTGTCCGAGGTGTAGAACCACTGGTGGACTTGGCCCCGAGGATTGCCCCAGCAGTCCTGGTCGGCGGCGCAGATTCCCGGATAAGCAGTGACGGAGTATTCTGTATCGCCCAGGCCAGCACCGAGACCGCTTGGGACCATGTTAGCATCATGCACACCGGCAAAACTGTCGACAGACATACTAGGCCCAACTAGACAGCCCTTCGTACGATGTGTACATGCCCGAGGCAAGACTATCGCCAATCACCTCGATTCGGCGGCCAAAATCGGGAAGCTTGATCAGTTTCTCTCCTTTGTCCACATGGACGGCGTTGATCTGGACACCGTAGGCCCAGTTTGTCACCCGCATCTCAAAGGTCCAAGGGTTGATAGGTCCTGTTTGGTCAGAGCCTGGCGTGTCGGGGGTTACGAGAAGATGCGTGGCGCCTGCCGTGACGTTGGCAAACATCCAATCGAGTCCTGCAATTCGGTAGCCAACGAGAACCCCATCGCTGGTCAGGTCGCCAAAGGAGATGGCAACCGTCTTCCCCGTGTAGCCGAATTTGATGCCCGGAGAACTGGAGAATATCAGGTCTCTGTGTGCACATACATGCCGTAGCATCAAGATTCTCGAGCCCAACTTACGACCACCAGGAGACGTGTTTGGAGTCCCAGCGCCCCTTGTACGAGATCTCCTTCGCGCTGGCCGGATATGTCTTGAACGAATAGGCGGACGGATCAATGCGGGTGTCCGGGTACTCGGTAATCCGCTCTTGGCCATTCTGGAGGATGGTAGCAGAGACGCCAGAGAGGAGCGTGAGGCCGAAGACAGCCAGACGCGACAACGACAACATGGCTCAGGGTCAAGACAGGTTTGTGGAAAAGCTGCCTCTTCTTCTCAGATCATGGGACGCGGTGATGCATGACATGGCCGCTATGGCCGTCACTTTAAATAAGCCATGGCTTCAACAAAACATCGACGTTTATTGACGGAATTGCCGCGCCCCCTCACTCATGATTCTGGGGTTGGGACGGAAAGACGGGATATCGAAGCTGCAGTCGACCCAGAGCTGCTCCCAGGTCCATGGGCCCATGCCATCCAAGTGTCGTTACTGGTGTATGTTGATTAAGCGACTTGGACCAGGCTGTCCTCCGTCCGACCGACTGGAACGCCAGCCGGGGGAGACATGGACGCCTTATGGGGCCCGGGGTCGATGTCCGGTGGAGACAAGAAAGAGGAAGAAGGAAAGTGGAGGAAGAGCCGTGAGGTCTGGACCACTGAAATCGCCGGTCAGCGCAGAACCTGCATGCAAGATCTTGAGAATCGGAAGGCATGCCTGTGCCGGGCCGGCTGCAGGATGCATGTCGGCCCTTCCTGAGATGCTCGGAAGGGGCAGCTCCGGGTGTGCTTCCTTCCATCCCCTCCCGACCTGACCGTTGACGACACGGAAGGTACGGGAATCCAGCCTGAAATCTCAGGCTCCCAACGCTTGCTCCCGTGGACAACGGAGTCCAATCGTTCATATCGGCCAAACTCTCAGGTTTCGGAATCATCCAGACCCTGAAGCGGACGAAAATCAGGCCAGCCCTACAGAATCCACTGACGCGCACGGCAATCTCGGTACGACACCAACGGGAATTCTTCCCCGTTGTCGGTGCCCGATTAACGATCAACAAGCTTGATGCGTCCAGAAGGTCGACCGGCCAGGGCAGTCGGAATCGCAGCCGGCCTGCCGACGCAGTGTTTGCGGATCACCAAGTCCAGACTCCTCCCTCCAACCTTGCGGCTTGTGGTTTCCTGCATTCTTTGAGGTTAGCCGTATCATCCAAGCAAGCCTGGCGTTTTGGCCTGGATTTTCTAAGGAAGAGAGCAACTGGCCGGACGAACACCTCAGGCCGCTTCTTGAGGCCACCAGAGCACAAGGGCTAATCCTGGAAGTGGCCGCAGCTCCGTCGGCCATCGAGCGCTGCAGATAAAACAGCCTGCAGCTGCACCCAAATCCAACCTGCGTCAACCGAGACCTCCGGGCATTGGCAACTCGGGTCAAACGAGCAATGTTTCTTGAGACTCGCTCTCTCGCCATCCTCCATCCTGTCTCACCCCTCGATGCCGACCCCTGTCGAGTGTCAAAGCTCCTGTCCCATTGCCCTGGCTGTGGGGCACCTGATGCTGATGCGATGCTGGGGTCAAGTGGCGCCCAAGCGACCCAACAGAATGGAGGCCCGCAGCGGGGACATGCGATTCTGCAGCATGCCTGACAGCAAGACAGGAATCTCGACTTCTTCCATAGTGTATTCATCCATTCATTGTCCTGCGTCCTGCAGTGACGGCAACAATCCCTCAGCCCTCTGCAGTTGGCGATGCCCAGGGGTGCGGACGTGCCTCAGGGCCAGGGCGGGTTCTCGTGATACCTTCCCAATTTCCGTGGCTCTTTGCCTCGACGGCACGTTATCTGCCGAATACACATTCTCTGATCGTCACGCAACACAACACAGTGTCTTTGTTGAGACACTCCCCGTGTCAAATCCTTTTCTTCCCTCCTTCTCTTTCCTCTGTGCACATTGACTCGAGCTGCCCGGTTTCGTTCTGGGCGCAAAAAAAGCCCAAATCGGTGTGGTTCAGCAATTGGCTGTCACCTGATGCACTTCCCGCGTGGGGAAAGGCGGTATCTCGAGCACTTAAATAAATTAACCCACACCCACACCATCCCACAGCTCTCCCACCTCGAGCCCCAGTTGACCCCTTCTCTCGCAAACACGCAGGTGTCTCGGAAGACCCTGAGGACCCGTCTCCCGATTAAACCAAGCAACGACGAAACGCGTACGATCCGATATAGAATACGCCCCTGCGACAAAAGTTGCTGGCCGTGGAGGGTGGACGCGACCCGCAACACATGGGAACGGGCAGCTCGGTGGGCAGCTTATTAGGTGCTTGTATTACTGGGGAGGGTAACGTTGGGGTTATCTGGCAATTCAAGACACCATCGCTTCGATTTCTTATCGCATCCGGCTCTGGTACCGACTGGCTGGCATTTTCTGCTTCTCGACCTTGTCCAAGACGCTTCATCTCCCACCCAACGTCCCCGCACAACGAATACACGCACCGCTCCCCGTTGCAATTGCCTACTGGCAGAGCTGTTATGGCACCGACCCAGTGACGGACACCGCCCGCGGAACGATGACGCTGCACGCTCCAGACGTCGCCGACGTTCGTTCGACCTGCCGGTCTCGCAGACATATTCGCCAACAACCCGGATCCTGGGTCCTGAAGCGCAGCCACCGCATAGCCCGCCGCCGTGCTCTCCCAGAGCCGTTACACGGTGCGCCGTTGCCCTGGCCGGGAGCTCATAAGGTTAAACACCCCACGGGCGCAGAGAACCGGGGCGTACCGTGCGCAAAGGGGAGCACGCCGTCGGCTCTATAGCGGGTTGCGCCCGACCGGTGACATTGAGCGCGAACCCCTCGGAAGTCCGCCCAACGGACCGCGGCGCCCTGATCGGCACTACAGCAAGCAGACCCTGTCCGACATCGGTATTGCTAGGGGCCCCTCTGCAGTGCCGGGGGACTGGAGGAGAACCGGCCGGAACCGGTTGCCGCAGCGCTTCGTGCGACCGCCACCATGTCGTCGTCGCAACAGCCAGCGCCCAATGCCAATGCAAACGCCGTGCCCGACACGCAGCTTGGATTGACGCAGGACCAGATCGAGCTCATACGACATGGCCAGCAGGTCGTGGCGGCGGCGGGGGGCGGGTCGACGTCGTCGCGCGCCGCGAGCCGCGCCTCGTCGCAGGGGATGCTGCTGATGGACAGCTCGTCCCTCGCCGCGCTGGGCCGCCACTTCGACAACCTCATGCAGTCCATCCAGCTGCGCCTCGACTACCTGGCGCAGCAGGCCGAGCTCGTCACCCTCAACGTGTACGACCGCGCCGGCAACCTCATCGACAACGCCGACGCCGAGATTGCGCGATACCACGACATGATGGCGCAGATCGACGAGCTGGACTTGGACTTTGACCGCATCTCCAACATCCGCGACATCGTCCGGGGCTTCCGCCAGCGCGCCGAGGAGCTGGAGCGCGAGCTCGAACGGTCTGGTGGTGGTGGTGGCGGCGGCAGTAGTTCGTCCAAGAGGGACCGGCATGGACACGGGCACTCGTCCCATCGCAGTCACGGCCAGTCAAGCTCCGGACGACGTCGGTAACGGCGATGCGCTAGCTGCAAATTCAAGTTGCCGGTGGCTGTGACCAAAAACCACGGACGGGGTGTCAACGCGAGACCGAGTGGACGACAGGCTCAGCCACGACGGGCTGAAGTGCTGGCAAACTTTGAGGGGGTATGGAATGCAAAACGGACGAATCAAGCGGTTTTGCTCAGGCACGGAATGGGAATGGTAGAATATCTGGGTCACACGACCAACAACAACGGTACACAACAGAAAGCAAAAGGAGGGAAAGAGGGGGAGAAAATACCTCAGGCCAGGAGACCGGATGGCCCCTAGGGTACACATACTCTAACTTACTTTTTACGAACGCAGCGGGAACCACAGCACCGCGCGACATCTCAGCCCATCGGAGAGGAGATAGGGGGCAGAGGGGGCGTCAAAAAGACGCCACACCACAAGTGATTTTGAGGGCTTGGGGGGTGGGGGTCGACCGGATACATATAATGACGATGATGATGGCCCTGGGCACCCGGACCCGGACCCTCGACACACCGACTATGGACGTCTCTCTCTCTCAATAACAACAAGAACCGGGTGGGCCTCGCGGCCGAAAGAAACAAAACAAAAGATGGGGAAATTTGGGCCTCGCGGCCGGGTTGACTTTTTTTCTTCTTTTCTTTTCTTTTCTTGTTTTTACTATTGGGGCTTCTTTGGAAATCTGGGCGGGAATGTCTGGTTTTTGCTCCTTTTGTTGATTTCTCTTCGATTTTTTGTGTTTCGTTGTCGGTTTTGGTTTGGTTTGATCTTGGTCTGGCGGCAGGCGGGGTGGTTCTTTGCTTTCTTTTGCTTCTTCGTGCTTGCTTACAGAGGTCATGACTTACGTCACGGTGTTTATGAAGAGGGCCATCATGAGGCCTCATGGTTTTCCCGCCTTCTTGCTTCCCATGTTATCTCTTATACCCCATGCCTCTTTTTTTTGGTTGGTTGGTTGAGTCCATTCTCAGTTTCTGTTTGTTTTCGTTCTTGGTTGGGTCGGGGCGGGGGGAGGGCAGGGGAAGATGCCATTTGTTTGGTCACGAGTGTATCATAACGACAGAGACCCTTTTTCTTCCGACTGACGGACGGGTACATAACGATCGAGTTGAACTACAAGGTCGTGTTTTTCAATCCGACGAACCTTGGGACTCGGCTTGCCTCAACAGTTACGCCACAAGAGCAAGAGCAAGAGCAAACCGTCCATTGACGAGCTATATCTTTCCTTGCTCAGCTCAGGACAACCCGAGGTGCTATGACGAGCTTACAATATGCTGGCCTTTCCCAAGATTCTCAAACCTTCCCCCCACCGCGCGCCAACCCCTCCCGAGAAACGCCAGTAAACACAACCCAACCCAACCCCACCCAACCCAAATCCAACCCTTCTCTCGCTGCCAGTTCGTTAATCCGGCTTCGCGTCCCAATGGCAACCACCTAAAATGATTCTACCCCCCACCTTCCTTCTTCCATACCTGATCTGATCTGATATGGCAGTCATTCAACACCCACCATCCCATCGCCACCCACCTCCCCAGCAGCAGCAGCAGGAACAACACCACCAGGGGAGGGTGAAAGCACGACGACCGAATTCCGCTCCTTGAGGCGGCGCCGGAATCGCCCAGCGGCGCCGTCGCGGACGCGCTGCTCGGCGTCGAGCATCTCCTTGGCCTGGGCGGCCAGCTCCTTCATGTCGTGCTTAACGCTCTTGGTGAGGATGGCGCTCCAGCCGTTGTGCGGCTTGCACTTCTTTTTGAGGCACATGTCTGAGAAGTCGGCGGCAGTCTCGCCGTTGCCGGCGGCGGCGGTGGGGTTGGTGTGGTTGGTTTTGTCCGCAGCGGTTGGGGGAGCATCGAGGCGGCCGGCGCGGAAGATGGCTTCGCCTTGTGGGGACTGGAGGAACAGCGCAAACTGGTGGGTCGCGCCGACCGTGTCGAGGCGGAAGTCGTAGCCGCACAGGTCCTTGGCGGTGCCCTTGCCCGCGGCGATGGCGGCCTCGCGCTGCTTCAGGGCCATCTCTATTAGCTGGAGCATCTTCTTGCAGAGGACGATTTCCTCGCCGAGCTGGTAGCGGGCTGTGGCGGAGGTGGTGAGGAGGTTTTGCTCTTCGGCGGTGAGGGCTTGGGTAGATGCTGGCAGGTCCCAGAAGGTTGCGGGGGTTTCGAAGGGGCGCTTTCCGAGGTGCCAGGGGCTGCTGGACGGGAGTAAACCGTCCGGTTTGAGGTTTGATGACGAAGAAGACGCAGCGGAGGATGAAGAAGACGGGCGAGGCGCGTCGAGCAGACCCGTGAACTCTTCTTGGGTGAGATTGTCGGCGCCGGCGGCGGATTTGGACCGCGGAAGGGTCGCGATGAGCTGCTCCCACCAGGCCTGGCAGTGGTCGGACGAGCAAAAGATGCTGGGTCGGGCGACATCATAGATGCGGGCGGGGTTCTTGCAGGACGGGAGCGAGCACATCTTTTTATAGCGCGTTGAATAGCGACCGCCGTCGGTGCAGTTGGGGCAGATGTACTTTTGCACTAGGTTCTCACCCGTGTGCTTGTCCATGCCAATGCACTCGCCGTGGAACCAGTCCTCGCACCGGTCGCACGCGATCATGAAGCGGTGGTCGTCGGGCCCGCGGCAGAGACAGTAAGGCCCATTGTCAGACTCGCTCGAGTCGCCGCCGTCGCTGCCGTCGCCGCCCGGGTCGGCCGCGCTTGACTGTTTGGTCGGGGCGCCGGTCTTGGCCTTTTTGTTCCCTCCGGCCTTGGCCTTCTTCGCGGCGCCTGAGGCAGGACGAGGGCGCTTTGGCGGGGCCTTGACGGCGGCGGCAGTGCCCTTCTTTTTCTTTGGAGCAGCACCAGTCTTGGGGGTTGAATTGGCTGTGTTGCCAGCCATGTCGCCCGCTTCCTGGCCGAGGGCGTCGTTGCTGGACGCGCGCTGGCTTTGTTCTGAGGGTTCAATGTTGGGCGATGATTGGGGCGGGTCGCCGCCGGGAGTTTGGGACTCTTCCTCCATTCCGTCTGCCTGTCGCGGGTCCGACGCCGAGAGGCTGCTGTTGTCGGCGGCAGGTGCGGCAGGCGCCGAGAGATTCGGGGTGAAGAAGGCGGATGAGAAAGACATCATCCATGCGCATGCGAGAGCCGGGGGGCGATCAGGTGGGCTGCAAATGTCCCCGCGCACATGGCAACGCTACCAGCAGCTGTTTGGTCTGGTGTTTTGGCACATCAACAGAACCTCGTGTGAGGATGAGGGGAGGAGAAAGAGGCAAGGCAGGAAAGAGCGAAAGCGAAGCACAATGAGGTGTGAGTTGAATAGATGCATAACTCACCTTCACTCACGTTACCGAGATACCGTTAACGTGCATGAACGGCGCCTCGCGATGGAATGACCCACAGCAGCCTTGGCATGCATTTACGCGGACATCCACACGCCCACCGGTAAGCGCCAATCAGGAGATTTTATCGTTCGAGCTCCCGATCAAGACACAGCTCGACAGCTTTCCCACGAGGAACCGACGACAGCACTCGACGACAACACTCGCCGACACGATGCCACCACCAGCCGCGATGGCCCGCGCCGCCATTAATGCCTTGCCGAGGGCAACAACACGGCAATGTACGCGGCTGATGTCGACGGCGCAAAGTGCGCGAAGTGTGCAACCCTCCCGACGACCGACAGCTCCGACCACGACCCAATTCCAGCCCAAGCCTTCCCAGCCATTGGTGCAGCGGCGGTTCTACAAGACGGTGGAGGAGGCCAAGAGTCGGTACAGGTCAGGGGTATGCATCCCAACATTTGGATCTGGGTTTGGATTCGGGCTTGGGTGTGCAGCAGGGGTCTATCGAGTCAGCGGCTAACTTGTGTTACGAAATAGCCCTTCTCGTGGAAGGCTGGTCTCCTCTTCGTCCTGACCGGCGCGGGTTTGGTGTGGTACTTTGAGAACGAAAAGAAGCGGATGCACGTCAAGAGGATAGCCGAGGCAAACAAGGCTGTGGGCAAGCCCAAGGTGGGCGGCTCGTTCGAGTTGATCGACCAGGACGGGAACAGGATGACGGAGCAGGACCTGAAGGGGCGGTACTCCCTGGTGAGTGTGGCAGACATGGAACATCCAGGCGGTGCATGACGGCCCATGCTGACTCTGTGCGTCAGGTATACTTTGGCTTCACCCACTGCCCCGACATCTGTCCCGAGGAGCTGGACAAGATGGCTATCATGTTCGACCTCGTCGAGGCGCAGCGCCCGGGCGCGCTGAATCCGGTCTTTGTCACCTGCGATCCCGCCCGCGACGGCCCCAAGGAGCTGAAGGAGTACCTGGCCGAATTCCACCCCAAGTTCCTCGGCTTGACGGGCACATACGACCAGATCAAGGCCATGTGCAAGGCCTACCGTGTTTACTTCAGCACACCCACCGATGTGCAGCCGGGACAGGATTATCTGGTGGACCACAGCATCTACTTCTATCTGATGGATCCCGAAGGGGACTTTGTCGAGGCCCTTGGCCGGCAGCACTCTCCAGACCAGGCGGCCAAGGTTATTGTCGACCACATAAAGGGGTGGACGGGGCCGTTGAAGACGGGTTGAAGAGCGTATAGACTCTGACTGTACCAGAAATGTATTATATCCCCACTTTCCTGACAAGAGTGGCTTGAAAACTCGAGTGACAATTTGCCCGGCCACCTGGAGGTTTGCTGCTTGAAGGTCTGTCGGATTCCCATTCCCTCCACTGTTTGGCCAGCCCTTCCATAGTTAGGATTTCATGTTCAAGGAAAATCTAATCCAGACCCAGGATCTAGTCACAAGGTATCTCCGTACTCTGAATACGGATGCATCAATGTCGCCATCCATCCTCCAGTGAACCCAATGCTGGACGGAGGAGAAAGGGGTGACCCACCTACGTCATGGCTTGGCATCGGGCCATCCATGAATTCCCGTCGCTGCAGCACAGCCCCGCCACCCGCTGCAGCACCGCAGCACTGCACCAACACCTTCTCCACCGCCTTAAGATCCTCTGCGGATTCTGGCCGTTGCTTGCCATTTCGAAGCCCGACGATATGGAACGTTAGTCCTAAATAAATTTTTAGACTTCAGATCTGCACGTGAAAACTTTCGCTCGTCCGATCCCATCCTGTCACCAGACCAGACTCAGGTGGGGTATTCTTTTAACACACACAGCATCCTCCCTCGACATCGCTAAGCTATTTTTCTGGGTTTCTTTTTTCTCTTTTTTTACTGTTCGGCAACCCGATCAAGCGGAAGCGATAAGCACCTACCGACCCGAACCTTGCTTGCCCTCTTGCCTTACCGGGAATCAGGGGGTTCTGGGCATCCAACCATCAATCAGCCCCTTTCACCCCAGTGGTGCTGTACCTTGACCTTATCCAACGCCTATCGCCGTCCCCTTGACAGCCGACTCCAACGAGATAAAGAAACGCCTGGCCGATTCGTGACACCACAACCCCGACGCCATCATGCTTGCGCCAACCTCAGAAAGCCCGACTCAACCAAGGCGCTCTGCCATGAAGGCCGACGCCGATCATGAGAGAACGCCCCCTTTAACGTTAAGTGCCTCGACCAAAGGTTTGTCGATTTTGTTGCTTTTTTGTCACTTTTCTAGTACATACTACTGCGGTACCACCCTGGCATCACCCCGGTCAGATGCTTCGCATTCAACCAGGTCATCTCGAGGTGGTACTCGGGCTGCATTGCATACTACCCATGTATCAGACACCTCACCGGCCTCAGCCAACAAACCCCAGACTGGGAACTGGCCAAGTGGTTATGCACACATATATCTCTTCCTCCTCACACACCAAACTCATCTCATTCACGTATTTCAGTAACGTTAACTCATATTAACTCACCGCAGCTGTTCAAATCACTGAGCCTGAACCCGAGCCCTCACCTCTTGAGGACCCCCAGATCAAGAAGCAGTTCTCAGTCGGCCTCGCCAAGCGACTCAGTGGCCGACCGCCCCTCTCTACGCCCCCTTCCCGCGCCTCCACCCTCAGCCAGGCCAGCATGGAGGGTAGTCTGGAAATGACGCCTCCTGTCGTGTCCTCCGCCCCTCCGGAAGAAGCACAGAATCAGCAACCTCAACCCCATCACCGACACAAGCTGGACCTCACCACCGAGCGCCTCCTGGGCCAGGTGACGGAGTGGATCGAGCGGGAGAAAGCCAAGCAGGAACGTAGAAAGGCCCGACGGCATTCCGCCCGCCGCCAACCCCCGCCCAACCATGTCACCATCCCCGACGAGGCGCTCACCAGGCCGCGGGCCGACTCCATCGAGTCCAACTCCAGCGAGGTGTCCCTGGACCGGCTGCAAAGGATAGTGGACGACAATGTGGCCGCCCTCGGTCTCAAATCCCTACTGCCATTTGGCCCTCGCCTCGGACGGAAACACCGCAAGAGATCGAGTAAGAACCTCTTGCGGACCGCGTCGTCCGACACCGAGTGGTTCGACGGCGACGTCGTCGTCCCCAGCTGCGAGGCCTTTCTCGACAACTCGAAAACCCTTGCCTATACCGGTGGCAAGGCCGGCTCGGACGACGCTGCTTCCATTTCCAGCCGCAAGGAGGAGAAGGACAAGCAGAACTGGCTCGCCTTCAAGAACGAGATCATCCGCCTCGCGCACACCCTCCGTCTCAAGGGCTGGAAGCGCGTCCCGCTCGACAGCGGCGAGTCCATCTCGGTCGAACGCCTGAGCGGCGCGCTGACCAACGCCGTCTACGTCGTGTCGCCCCCTTCCGAATCCGTACTGCCCCGGGAGCCCGGCAAGAAGCAGCCGACCAAGGTGCTGCTCAGAGTGTACGGACCCCAAGTGGAGCATCTGATCGACCGTGAGAACGAGCTGGGCGTGCTGAAGCGGCTGGCCCGGAAGAAGATCGGCCCCCGGCTGCTGGGCACCTTTTTCAACGGCCGGTTCGAGCAGTACCTGAACGCCACGGCGCTCACGCCGACCAGCATGCGGGAGCCCGACACCTCGAGGCAGATTGCTAAGCGCATGCGGGAGCTGCACGACGGCGTGGAGCTTCTTCAGGAGGAGCGGGACCAGGGGCCGGGCGTGTGGAAGAACTGGGACAAGTGGCTCAGCCAGGTCGAGAAGACGGTCCTCTACCTCGACAAGCAGGTCCTGGCCAAGTCCCAAACCCTGCCGGGCGGCGTGTGGAAGACGCGGGGTTTTGTTTGTGGCGTGCAGTGGCCCGTCTTCAAGGCCCTCGTAGAGAAGTACCGGCAGCACCTGGAAGCCTACTACGGCAGCGCCAAGACGATCCGCGAGAAACTCGTCTTTGCCCACAGCGATGTGAGTTCTCCTATTTTCCCGTCCCCAACCCACCCCAACTCACCTAAACTAACACGCCCCAACAGACCCAATACGGCAACATCCTCCGCGTGCGCCCCGACGACCAGAAATCCCCGCTCCTCCAGCCAGCCAACGAGCACAAGCAGCTGGTCGTCATCGACTTTGAGTACGCCGCCGCCAACCTGCCCGGGCTCGAGTTCGCCAACCACTTCTCGGAATGGACCTACAACTACCACGACCCCGCCCGCCCCTACGCCTGCGACGTCGCCCGCTACCCGACCCCGGAGGAACAGCGCCGCTTCGTCAAGGCGTACGTCGACCACCGCCCGCACCAGCAGCAGTTTTACTCCCAGCAGAGGCCCTACTTCGACTCCCCCGCGTCCGTGACCCCCTCTCCGGCTGCGACCCCTACTGCAACACCCACTACCGCAACACCTACCCCGGCAGCAGGACAGCAGCTCGCGACGCCGTCATCATCAAGCTCAATAGTAGAATTCATGCTGGACGCACGCGTGCCGCCAGGCGGGTGGAAGGAGGAGGAGCGGAAGAGGGAGCGTGAGGCTGAAGGCGCTGTTGACACGCTGCTTGACGAGACGCGGCTGTGGCGGACTGCTAATAGTGCGCAGTGGGTTGCGTGGGGGATCGTGCAGGCTAAGATTCCTGGGTTGGATGGTCCTGGGGATGTCTCCGGGAGGGATGGGGATGGGGTTGGTGGTGCGGTGGATGGTGCGGTTGAGGGGGGTGTGGAGCAGGAGCAGCAGCAGCAGGAGGAGGAGGAGCAAAGAAATGGAGAGGAGGGAGAGCAGGAGGAAGAAGAGGAGGAGTTTGATTACCTTGCTTATTCGCAGGACAGGGCGTATTTCTTCCTGGGCGATTGTGTGCAGCTGGGGCTGGTCAGGGCCGAGGAGCTTGGCGAGGAGGTCGGGAGGTGGCTTAAGGTGGTTGAGTACTAATGTTTGTTTTGGTTGTTGGGTGGATGTCTGCTTCTGCCTTTTGCTTCTGCTGCCGCTCTACTTGTCTGTGTTTGGGTGCAAGGCACGTCCAGTAAAGCCAGGTCGAGTTCAACTTGAGAAGGTTGATGGGAGGTGGACTGGCTCGGTTGGTGCCAGTTTGTCTGGGCTGTTTAGTTGGACAAGACAGAAAGGGAGAGGAAGAAACAAAAATAGGAAACAGGCCGCAGAGAACGGTGCGACAGGTGGTGGTTGGTTTGTCGGCTGTGATACATGTAGGTCGTTGGCGCAGTCAATTTTGGGGGGCTTTGTATGGTGTTTGGATGGATTGGAGGGAAGCCGTCTCGCATCTATCATGCATGGCTATTCTTGGGATTGGTCCGAGGGGTGGTTTCACAATCAACTTGTTGAGTTTTTGTTTATGCTGTTGTGGTACTACACAATGCTGTAGGTTTCTTGGTTTTTCCTGTGTGTTGTGCTGTTGAGGTGTCGCTGATCTCTGATTTGCCGTTTTGTTTCTTTCTTTCTTATGCCCAGACGAGTCGTGCGGGCCGGCGGCGTAGCAGTTCAGGTTGAGACGAGCCGGTTTGACGTTGATGTTGCGCCGGCCATGTTTCCTCTAGCCGAGGGCTGGTTGGTTTCGACGTTCAAGCTGCGGTGGGAGAGAGATCCCGAATGTAGGGGTGTGGCGTGGTTTGTTTTGCGGGTTGTCCCCAGTGCCCAGAGAACATGGACAGTTGGTACGCCGTTGCGTGGTGTAACATCGGATGGTTGCTTCAACTACGTTATCTGATGTTGGGGATCTGCGGGCTGGGCCGCCCTGTTGCCACACCCCTGACTGCATGTTGGATCTGGCTGGTCGGGATGACGGCATTGTGGGGTTTGTTTTTCGGGAACGACGAGAAGGATTGGTCCCCTTGTGGACACTTACAGAGCTTGTTTCGACCACACGACGACTGTCACATTCAATGAGACCAGGGAGTTTTTGGCCAAGTCGGCTGGAGTCGTTCTGGGTTACACATGATGTTGGCACCGCCCTAACAGGTCAATATAGACGAAACAGGCGTTGCCCTCCATGACTTGTATTCATTCATGTACCTGACATGAACGATGGCAGACCAGCTGCCACGCCTACCAACACAAGAATAACAGAACCCCCTTCTTCTTCTACTTCCTCCTCCCCTCCCTCGTTTCCCCAACCCCCATCCCGGCCCTCTCCGAGTTCAAGCACTGCCAGCAGTGATTTGTCAACCATGAACCCGAGTCGCTGTTGCCTGATTCATCGCAGCAGAGGCCCTCTGGACAGACGGGTGGGGTGGGAATGTGCCGGCCGGGGCAGTCGCCGTGTGAGCCGAGCGTCCAACCGAACCAGCAGCTGCAGGTGCAGCACTCCTCACAGTCGGCTGGGATCTGGCTGGCGTCGTAGCAGGCTGGGGATTGGCCTTCACCACAGGCTGAGGGTTGACCTTCACCACAGGATGAGGGTTGACTTTCACCGCAGGCTGAGGGTTGGCTGCCTTCGTGGCAATCTGAGGCTGAGGTCTTGCCTTCCCATTGAGAGGAGCAGCAGTGGGAGTAGACACCAGCATGCTGGCGAGCTTGCTAGTAATGGTAAAGACGTGCTTTGCAGTGACTGCGGGCCGTTGAGTCTCTGGAGGGTTCTTGGTGCATCTGGTGCACACTCCCGTGCTCTTGGTAGTGTTGTCATCGGATGGGGTAATATTGCAAATTCCCCTCGCACGGCACAGGTTGATTCGCTCGCGGTAGTGACCGCAACCCTTGAAGAAGGTGCATGCGAACTTGCACATTGTTGCCTTGAAGTACGCTGGGGTTCTTGTTTTGAAGTGACTGGAAACGAGAGGGGAAAGAATCAATATCAAGGGCTTGGGGAAAACTGTGTCGCTGGGAAGAGTCGAGGTTGGTGCTGCTTTCTTGTCTTGAGGACTGAGGGGAGAGTGTGAGGACTCCCTGGAAGGGTTTTTGTACTCAACCTTCGAGACACAAACGCCAAAAGAAGAGAAAAGCAAAGCCATGTGGTGTGTGGCCTGGATACAAACAAGACCTGTTTCAGTATCTCATCAAATCCTCGTTCGAGGCAACTTACCTCCTGTATTGCGACGCAGGTCGCCAACATGCAGCCACCCACACCAGCTACCCCCAAACGTGGTGACCGGGCCGCCGGCGCTGTCTGAAGAAGCAGAAAATTACTGTTTCTTCCAACGATTCAGTGGGAAACACCTACCCCAATTCTATTTTGGGGGACGCTGGCACCATCTCAGAACCTGACGAAGGCCCGCGTCATGTCTCGATCCTTCCCCTTTGGCCGGTTCTGATACCAATACCTCCCGGCGGTCATTTGCCCGGCGTGGAGGCCTGCTTCATCAGACGTCTCTGTTCTGGCCTCGCCATGTCCCCTCAGCCATCGAGGACAAAGTCCAGAAGCACAAGGGCCGTAGAGTCTCGAAGTCAACAGCAGTCGTGACCGGCCTCCATGATACGCAGCGGCCGTCCGTCGACGTGATGCTGGCCCTTACTTCAGACCCTGTTGATGGCCAAGGCCGACGTCAGACTCGTCCCCCCTTCGTCTCGGTACCTCAGGGTGCCCTTCAATGCAATGGATCGCTGGATATAAATGCATTCCCAAGTCTCGACTCTGACCTGGGAGGACTGGAGCTCTCCATCAGCAAGTCGCACCCGTCTTTGCATCCCTCGTTACCGACTTCGCACAACTGGCCGGACCAGTCGTTTGCATCCGTACACTGCTTCGCTCCGAGTTTCCGTCTTCGGCCCAAGTTATCGCACAGTCTTCATTTCGACCTTTTGCCCTTCGGAGATGCCTTATTTGGGTTCCACGAGAACGGACAAGCGGGCAAGATGCACCATCTGCAGAGGTGAGCTGCTGGTCAGGTTCAGTGGAGAGATACAAATAAACTGACCCGCGGTGCTTGTGTCAGAGAAGGCAGACACGGTAATGACATGGTGCGATGCCAGCCTGACCAGTTACATGGTGGACAGGGATGATCTGGGGGATGAGGGAGTGCACTGGGTTTGCGAAGAGTAAGTACGGCCTTGGATTAAGTCGAAGGCACCGAGACTAATCTTGTCCACAGATGCTTCTCGTCATGGGTGAGAAGCGGCGAGGGAAGGTGGTGTTTCGAGTGCAGTGGAGACGCCGCCAATGTCCAGCACCACACGGCCAACAAGTGGGAATACAATGCGCAGGGAAGCGTGTATATTTACCAGGGCGAGGTCAGCACTTCTCGGTCTTAGTGCCTATGGGAATCTTGCGTGGTCGTGAGCGGGGTGCCGCAGAAGAGAGGGTGGTTCGGGCAACCAAGGATGAATTTCCAAAATACGAAGAGCTGGATCTCTTTACTATGAGGAGAGAGTCTGCTGAACAGTCTTACTCTTCCCTCTCATAGAAGCTTTTTTCTCGATCTCATCTTGTTCGTTCCTTCTCCATGGAAGCAAACGCCCTGCAGATCCCCCAGCGTGGCCCGAGCTTCCAGGCACCCAAGCAGTGGGGCTGGCTTGAAGCGGGACCCACACCGCTGCATTTCTTGGCATCCGCCCTGCAACCTCTCACCCTCTCTCCTCGCATTTCCCACCTCTTTCACTGCCTGCAGCCAAAGCTCAGTCGACTGCCCTGTGTTGCCCGGTGTTGGGCGCATCGCATGCATCATGGTCTCAGAGATGCAGCACAGCTGAAAATGGAGAGCCAACCATAACGATAATATGCCTGGATGAAAGGGGTTTTGGGGGGGCGGGAGAGCTGGGCGAGCGGGCAACCTGCAAGCTGAGATGGGCGAAAAGCGGTGGCTGGTTTGCCCAACCTGGAACCCCAACCACCGATTCTCTGCGACCGGCGTCTGCCCAACCTCTCGTGTCTGGGCCTGGGCAGCATGAAATATTTCGCTCCTTGATATTCTGGATATTCTGGGACCTGCATTATCCTTCTGCATCATCAATGCATCATTGGTTTGCGTTCTGAGCTCTGTGTGGGCAATTGGCCAAGTTTGGCTGCTGTTTGGCTCCTGTTTGGCTCTGGTTTGGCCGCAATTCCAGGTCGTGTGGTTCTGGTTCGCTGCCGGTTCGCCGTGCTGCTCTTTGTCGCCCGTCTGACTGCGTCGGATACGTCGCCGCAAGAGTGCCAGCATGAACGACAACCGCCAACAAAGAGAAGCACAGCCGAGACTGAGACTTGATCCTCTCTCTGACCTGGCCGCTCAGCCAACTTACACTACACACCCAACACACCCAACTCCGACTCGCCCATCACCGGCTCACACTCCCTCGGCACCATCGCCGCTGCCATCCCCTCCGACCCCCCAGCCCGTGTCCCCTCCGTCTCCCACCCTTTCAGAGCCTGACCCGTACGGCCAAGACGCCGTCTTTGGTCCGCCCGCCGTTGCCCGGTCGTATGGGCGGCCCGTGGTCATCGAGGGCACGTACCGCCGCGTTCCTGACTTCCCTCCTCTCCCGTCCTCATCCTACCAACCTCAGCTCTGGGACGCTGCCATGAATCCCGCCATGGTGACCGACTTCCGCGACGAGCTGGCCCGGCTCGACGGCGTCATCACTCCCGGCGTCGACAACACGCCGTTTGTCCAGTACGCCATCGAGGCCCTCACCCGTGACCGGGACACGGGGTACTCGACTGCTGCTCCCTCCGGCACCGACAGTGCTTCATCCGGCCGGGCCCTCAATCATGGACACCAGCCACAACAACAACAACCTCAGTATTACCAGCAAAGACAAAGCCAGCAACGCCCGCCTGTCCCCGATCCTTTACCAGCTCGCCCTCCAGTCTCTCATCCGGCTGAGCTGGCCCGTCCAGACGCTCAACAACACCAGCTGCCGCGCCCATTTATTCCCGGGCCCCGAGAATCCGCCCAGTCGCTTGCCGACAGCTTGCTCAAGAAGGGCCCGCGCCCGCCGCAGCCTCACGAATGGAGGCCCGTCGAACGAGACGAGCTTCTCATGACTGGTGCCGAGCTCCCGCCGCTCAACTTTCGGCCATGGCCCTTGCGAGCGCCCGCTCTCTTCGGCCTCATGGCCGTCTGCGTGCTGATGATCGCTGCCCTCATCCTGAGCGCCGTCTACTCACACACCCACCAGGGCCTCCTCGGGTGGGCCTCCCTGTACGGCGGGCGGTACTACCTCTTCCGCATCCTGCCGCAGTTCCTGGCTGCCGTTATCCTGCTCTATGCTCAGTTCATTATCACCACCGTGTTTCGCATCCTGCCCTTCGCTCAGCTGGCGTCGGAGAACGCAGAAGACCGGGAAGGCGCCCTGTTCCAGGACCTGTATACTTCCTTTCTGTGGCCGCGGCTGGCCGGACCATGGAATGTCTGGGTTCCTGTTCTCGTCACCTGGTTGATGAGCCTGACCATTCCTCTCCAGAGCTCGCTGTTTACCGTCATCCTGGTTGATGAGACCTGGATGTGGGCGACCGTCCAGGGCGTTGCGTGGACGCTGGTTGCGCTGTACCTGGCTCTCCTCGTCTCGACAGTCATCGTCTGGCGGTACTGGGCGGGCCTGGAGAGCACCGGCCTGATCTGGGACCCCAGGTCTCTCGCCGACATTGCCGCTCTCGTCTCCGAGACCAACACCGCCGAGGACTACCGGGGGACGCAGCTGGCGCGCGGGAGAGACGGGATCCGGTTCGCCCTGCGCCGCCGCGCGGCCGACAGACTGTGCTACTGGACCTGGAAGGACGGCCGCCACGGATTCTGGCACACCCTCGGCACCCCGATGGACGAGCCGAACCTGATCCCCGCCGCGGACCTCGCCGCCGGACAGCGGATGAGACGCCACGACGAAAAGCGCGGCATGTTCACCGCCCTGCCCACCGACGCCAACCACGACGCCGACCTCGAGGCCTCCCAACCTTCCCCTGCCTCCCGCCACCGCTACCTCCCCTTCTGCCTGCGCACCAACCAGCTCCTCTGGTCAACCCTCACTGCCGGCGTCCTCCTCCTCGCCATCTTCATCGCCTCCTTCCTGCAGGCGACCCGCCTCTCAGCAGGCTTCCTCCCCTCTCTCCGCGCCAACCCCCAACCAGGCGCCTTCTCCCCAGCGGACTTCCTCTTCTCCTTCATCCCCTCCCTCCTCGGCACCCTCCTCTTCCTCGCCTTCCAACCCCTCGACACCCACCTACGCATCCTCCAACCCTGGGCCGCCCTCGCGGACCCGCGCAGCAACACCCCAGCCGCCCACTCCCTCCTAGCCGACTACGCCGCCTGCGCACCCATCCAATCCACCCTCCACGCCCTGCGCAACCGCCACTGGCGCGTCGCCGCCATCTCCCTCCTCTCCACCCTCTTCATCCTCATCCCCGTCCTCGCCGGCGGCGCCTTCATGGCCCTGACCACCCCCTCCAACGACGTCCGCATGTTCGCCAACACCCCCGCCTACGGCATCCTCCTCGGCCTGCTGGTGCTGTACGTCCTAGCACTAGCCGCGCTGTTCCCGGCGCGTGAGAGGCTGGGCATGCCCCATGCGGTGACGTGTCTGGCGGAGGTGGTGGGGTACTTGGTGAATGCTGAGATTCGTGAAGAGCCGGCTTTTAAGAGGAGGGTGAGCAGGCAGGAGATGGCGGCTAAGCTTGGGGTGGGGGGCGGGTTGCCTGAGGAGATGCAGAGTGTATGGGCCTTTGGGTTTGGGGAGGGGGAGGTGGAGGAGGGGGGGTTAGGGGTTAGGAGGGTTAGGAGGTTTACTGAGAAGAGGAGGGTGAGGAAGAGTCAGATTCGGAGGCCTTTGTTGAGGGAGTGAGGGGAGGTCTATGCGGGTGTGGGGTGTGGGATGACGTTTTGATGGGTTTGATGATGTATTTTTTGAGGCTTGAGGGTTCTGTGCGTTTTTCATGTCCTCTGCATGGCGATGGCGAATTTTCCTGTGGGTTTTCTTTGGAAGGAGTTTGGATGAGGCTATGTGGGATGTTTTGGGCCGCATGTGGTGACGCTGTATGAGATAATGTCTATCATCGGCCCCAGGGAGGACATACGAAGGGCTGTTTGTTGTATGCAGATTAGAGATACCAAGATTGCTCTTGAAGCTGAATAACAGGATTAAAAAGAGTGTATAATCTATACTATCCCAACCAGCCCAGCTACTTTCCATCTTTGAACGGGGGACGGGTTCCGCACAAACCACAGCTTGGGGCTGCAGCGGAGTGGCTCTGACCATGTTGCTCTGTGCTCAACTTCCCCCGAGAGCCCGAGACTGTAACTCTCCATCACTTGCCAATCCCTGCCTGCATTGTCAACCACATACCATATCAGAACGCGCGTGTCCTGTAGACATCTGATCAAGTCATGACTCGCTTCCGCCCTCTCAACGCCAACCGAGCAATGGAGCAGTCTCAGTCACATACCAACAACGCGTCTCTGACTGGACACGCGTACACAGGAGGAAAACGTCACGGATCTCGAAAAACAAACACACTTCCAAGACGAGAAGCGTTCAGAGACGGACCCAGACTGTTTGGTAAACCACCTTTACTTGCGTAGTAAGGCACATACGAGGGAGGATAGTGAAGACGCATTTTGGGGAATAATCTCATGTTCAAGCATGCCCCACACCCCATACAGAGTTGATACTCATACTTCTATTCCCCAACCTGACCTATCTCAAGTCGTACAAGCCTCCTTTCCTAGTCCAAACACCCCCGTGAAGAGAAATAATAACATACATTGCTTATCATCCATCATACCAGATATTCATCCTGTCAAAGTCATGTTATATCCCAATTCCCATCCCAGTCCTGTCATAACCCAACAAGCCAGCCAGCAGCAAATAACGTTGAAACGTAAAACAAAAACAAAAGAAAGACCCTTGTAGAGAGGGTGTAAAGAGCAGGGGGGGGGGAAGAAAGAAAGGAAGGAAGAAAAACGAAAGATAACCTAGTTCACGGAACGTTTTCCCCCAACCCAGCCAGCGGTTTCCATCCACACACCTCCTTTCGAGTCAAGAAGAGAGAACAACAACCAGTCCAGGGTGCACAGAAAGTAAAAAAAAAATAAAAAAAAATAAAAAAAAATAAAAAAAAAAATAGAAAGACAAAAGAGAAGGGAAGGTTGGAGGACAAAACGGAGTACAAGACAGAAACCCGAGAGTACACGTCCAAACGCCCCGCAACCAACAGAACCCTACCCAGACACACAAAAAAGAAAAGTAAAAGGGGGGGAAAGAGCGGCGGGAGAGAGAAAGAGAATCACCCCCTCTTCCTCAAAATCCTCCCAACCCCCCTCCCGCCCCAAAACCCACCACCTTTCCTCTCTCCCCCTTCCTCACCTTCACCCTCCCCCGCGCCCCTATCCTCACCATCCCCATCCCCAACCTCCCGATACCGATACCCATACCCATAACCAAAATGCTGCCCACCAGCCAACGCCGCCGCCGACGAAGCCGGCCTCGGCAAATCCATACTCACCGCCCCCCTCACAGGGCCATCACCACCACCACCGCCACCACCGCCACCACCGCGCCTATACCTCGCCGTTGCTGCGTTGAGTGTGCGCGACAGGCCGCCACTTTTTACATTCCCGTTTCCATTCCCATTCCCATTCCCACCAACGTTGTTGGTGGTGTTGTTGTAGTTTCTGTCCTTGGTTTTGGAAGATGAGAAGGAGGATGGGCCCTCGTCGCTGACGCTGCGCTTGTGGTGGTCTAGTGCTGCTACCTGGGCGGGTTTTGTTTTCTTGTCCTTGTCGCGTCTGTCGTGCTGCTGCGGGGGGTGGAGGAGGTGGTGTTCTTGTTGTTGTTGTTGCTCTTGACGATTATTGTTGTTATTGTTGTTGTGGTGGTGGACTAGACCGTGCATGAAGCGGCGGGCGAAGCTGCTTTTAGGTTCGGGGGTGGTCTTTTTCTTTGGGCGGCGGGCTTGTTGTTGCGTGTTTGTGTCATCGTCTGAGTCTGAGTCGTCATCGTCGGAGTCGGTTTCAAAGACGGAGATGTTTGGTGGGGGTGGGGTTGGTGCTGGTGGTAGTGGAGTAGACGGGCGTTCTGCCGGGAGGGGTGGGAGAGGGCGGTTGTAGAGCTCTGCTGGGATCGGGATCGGTGGCGGCTTGTTGTTGGGATCTGCTGTTGTTGCTTGAGGGTGAAATTGGGACTGGCCTGCCTTGGCGAGGTTGGCGAGCGAGGGCGAGGAGCGGGTTGTGAGCTTGGAGAAGGAGAAATTCCGCAGGTTGGTGTGTGACGGAGTGCGCTTCTTGAGTCTCGGGGGTTGTCTCGTCGCGTCTGAGGTGGAAGACGGCGTGCGAGAGGGTGATGAGGGAGGCGTTGGCCCGGGACTTCGGAGGAGCAACGGGATGGAATCCGATGAACTGGCGGCGTTGGAGCCTCCATGGACGGAGCCACCATGTGCTGAGCCAGGCGTTGCGGCTCGCGAGGAGTGTGGTCTGGCTGTTGACATGGCGCTGCTGTCTTTTCTGTTCCTCATAGCGTCGTCCCATGGGCTTGGTGTAGTAGGGAAATTGAGAGAAAGCGGCGAGGGTTCCAGCCCCAGCTGCCGAGGGATGCAAGATATTGGTAGAGAGGCCGGGACAGGCTGCCTGGGGAGCCGAGGAAATAGGGAATAACAAACTTTGGGTGGTGGTTTTGGTGCCTGGGGTTGTTGTTCTGGTTGTGGGACAAGTGCAACCGGACTTTGGTCGTCAAAATGGCTTCCTGAGCTTCCTGAACTGCGCGACGTGGATGAGTCCCCTCGAAGTATTAATGGGTCCTGGCGGGATCCAGAGCCTCGTGCTCCAGGAGATGAGGTGCCGAGCCCCGAACAGCAGCCTGGCTCCTTCCGATCGTGTTCCCTGGCATGCCATGAGTCCCACAGATCCGTCCCTGTGACACGATACTGGCAATCATCCTCGATGGAGAGGTCTGATCCGTGATCTTCCACCATGGGAGGAGGGGAAGATTCGGACCCCCGTGAGTCCCGGAGGCCTGGGTCCCCTCTCCGGTACGTGTGAACAAGATCCGTGCGGGGATAAGAGAAGTTGGCGACATGTTGTCCAGCACCGGGTGGACACCTCAAGTGGGATAATTCTTGTGTACGCTTATCCATCCTGGATAGTTTCATCAAACTGCATGATGGTGAGGCAGGTACTCGTCAAAAAATGAGGATAGACAAAAAGGTTGATGGCGTCGTCTGACGAGGCGCTGACGGGTGGTCGAATGATAAATTAGAAGACACAAAATAGGAAAAGAAAAACAAAATGGAAATAGAGCTAGTAAACCTTGTAACCCGGTTGATGTGATGTGGGGAGCAGGGGGAACGCTGGTTATATGCTTCAAGCATCACCGGGAGGCCGAGAGTTGGACTCGGGAGGCGAACCCGCGCGGCTTGGGAAGGAGGGCTTTGGTCACAGCGCCACGGAAGCGATCGGTGATCGGAGGGTAGAGGATTATAACTAACGCGAGGGAGGGGGGAAAGGCATCAAGGAATGCCTCGAGGGGCAACTGTGTTGACAAAATGCCAGTGCCAGTGAGCAAAGGGGGTGCTCGGCACAGCCCTCCTCCATCCTCCCTCCTCCTTGTGCTCGGGAGAGACACAAGCACCCGACAACAGTGCGGCATCCAGACCAGTTGCACTACCGCTCATGCTCTGTCAGGGTACCGTAATGGAGGGGCTTTCGGACTGTACAAAACCCAGCCGGGCGCAGCGATGCAGCGCAAGGTACCGTGTGTACGTACATAAAGTCCGGGGCTGTGCAGTACATACATCAAGCTGTGTCCTGCGCTCGGGCGTGAGCCTTGCGGTACCGGCAGCCCACGACAGACGGCATATGACGTATCGCGGACAGCGAGAAGTGTCGAGGTGTCCGCAAAAGCAACGACCAAGATCTGCGGAGAATACCAGAGTGTCACTCCATCGAAGACAATGTATTGTTGGCAAGGCTGCCGAGCGATGAAATCGATTGACGGCAAAAGGAGAGCACAGCCATCAACGGTCATTCGAAAGACGCGTATCGTATCCTCCATTCCTGGCCAACTCGTCGATTTCCAGGTTGGCCGCAGGCGGGGAGGATGAGGCGCATGTGCCAGGACGCAGAGAGACGATCTTTTCCCGTCAGGCGAGGGCCCGAGAACCCGGTTTCCCTTGCTCAAGCCGGCAGGGACAACAAAATGCACCAGCACCAGCACCAGCATCAGCACCAGCCTCAGACAGACACTTTGAGGGCAGGGAACCCTCCCTGTGGCTGTTGTTGTCCTGGTATCCGTATTTTTGGACATGCTAACTAATGTTAACCAAACCATCAACAGACAGCTTAGTGAGGGCGGAGGTAGGCGATGCCACCGACAAGGGCCGAGACATTTTGGTTTTCCAAGAAAGAGAAAGCCAGGGAAGTTGATGCCCGAATCGGCCCCTCTCAGATGATACAGAGCGCAGAGCGGAATACACGCTAGACGCCCTTGGGAGTTGAGGTCTCCCCCTCGCCTCCGCATTGGCGAGCAGCCCAGTCGAGGTCAGGTAGGGAATACAGGCAGGTAACAGGGATACAGGTAACAGAAGATCGAGGTAACAGGGGATACAGTGTGATGTTGATCTCCTGGGCCCAAGCTAAGCTTTCGCCAAGACGCAAGAGCAGCCGCTAACGTTACGACCGCCAATCGGAACTCGGCATATGTTGTGGGACAGGGCTGGTGGTTGCTGCAGGGCGTCTGTGATCATGTGGGGGATCGGAGACAGCACAGCACAAAAACGAAAAATCGCCAGCAACGGGCGAGGGACCTACTTTGTGCAACTGAGGGCCAGAGGATGCCGGCTGCTGCTTGCGTATAGTATTAACGTTATGAGCTTCACGTTATTGCAGTGCCAAGATATCGGAATGCCGGCTCGGGGTCCATTGGGGGTCAATTGGAGGAGAGGTTGGAAGAAGCAACAATTCTCAGTTGCCATTACAGTTTGTTGATGCAACTGGAGAGGACGGGACAGACAGTCTGGGCAAGTCAAGGGTTCTCCACAACAACTTTTCTCTGGCGAGGCCATCCCTGCCCGACCGTGACTTCCTTCAGCTGCCCTGCAGGGCTGCAAGCATGGAAGACAGCAAAATGGCCTGATTCCTCCTCTTGACCTGCGCCTGCCTGTGTCAGCCCTGATCCGGTTTTGGGCAGAGATGACAGCCTTCGATTCCCCAAACAAGCTGACAAGCAGCCACCTCACTGTCGATGCAGATCGCCCTGTTCTGTAAACTGTGAATACAATGTTGCTACCCCGCCCTCATGCTCTTGCCCCCCCCCCCCCCCGCCGGGTCCTGCTTTTGCTTTCTCTAGAAAGATGCAAGATGCTTGCGACGACTGTACGTCCTGCTGCAGCCCAGAGCACACAAAAAGAACAGAAGCCGTAGACGACCAGCCAATATCAGACTTCCATGGATACATCCGACAGAAAGATAGCCTTGGACACAGACACGCCAAAAAGCCACGGTTTCGGCTAATGATTCGACGGAGTTGACAACCGCCTGGATTATCCTCTGCATCCTTGTCCAAAACGAAGACGGGTTTACCACTGGACAATCTTCCGGTGTTGGACCCGTCGACTCTCTGTGCTGCAGCACAATGTGGAATAAGAAAAGGAAGCCAAGGCTGCCCTACCTCGGTCACCAATGCCTGAAACGTATCAACGGGATATCGATGCATTGCGCACATAGAAATATGTATGGAAAAGCACCTCCTGAATCACGATCAAATTGCCCGGGTAACTGGGTAAGTGCCCTCGGGGTCAACCCATCCCTCTGGATCGGATACATTTCCGTCTTTCTGGTAACGTACCACAGACGCTGGGCGGTATCACAATGCAGCAGTGGGCGTTCCGGAAGACAAAGGTGTGTTTGAGGTTTGATGGCGAGTCTAAGGAGACATCGGGAGGGCTCGATTCCATCTCTCTCGCAGTTTCGCTCCGTCTACGGTTTTGTTCTAGATCAGGGTACACACGCACTCGTCTCTGTTTTGAGACCGCGATCTGCCCGCGCAAGTCATCTAATGAGAACCTTGAGAGCCGTCTCATCACCTCGGCGTTAGGTATGTCCCGCCCTCACATGGTCGTACAGATGCCCTCCCATCTATCGGCGGACGTCCGCGGGCCTGGTCCAGGACGTTGGGAAACGGCCATCTCCGTCACCCGGCAGGTCTCTGTTGAAGTAGAACTTCAACAGGAGACAAGCTGGGTGGATGGGACAATGCAACTGTAGCACAGAAATAATACAACGGTAGCATTGCTGTCACACTGCGGAATTTGCTGTCTTTTGGCGAAACCGGGCCAACCTACCTACACAGTACCAGGCTGGGTACCTGAGTCAACAGCATTTCAGATTAGACTTGTGCCGTCGCGAATTGGGCGCTAGAAAGGCATCAAAGGCACCGCAGCCCAAGGCAACAACATGGAAGTCTCTCGCTCCGCCTTGTCAAACCTGTGAAGGAAAGTAGAGCTGAGGTGTCCTCTCGAGAGCTCAATCCACTAGACTAGCGCTTGAAGATCACTTGGTCTCATGGATGTCATGGGATGCCAGTGCTGTTGTTGTACCTCCCAATATCCGGTTCGTTTGCATGACTGGATGATCCGAGGCAGCCTCGCCGCATGCCTTGGTGGGCACGGAAAACGAGAGGCATTCTGAAGACTCGGGTGGTCTTAAGATGCAACCAAACGGGACGGAGTACGTCAGGGTGATACAGGGCGAAAGATCTATTCGTGATAGACATCCGCATCTGCAACGCGCCATTACGTCTTGGACTCTTGGGCGTGTTTGTTTCCCAGGCTTTGTTTCCCAGACTTTCTTGGCAGACGCCCGCCCGGGAACTCTCAGCGGACCAAAATCATAGAGAAGAGTGACTTGTAGCTCAAGATGATTGATAACTCGCCATCGTCTGCTGTCAACTGAATTTCGGGTTGACAACAGGATCCCCAAGTTTTGAATGACGCGACTGTAGGCACCCTAAGTTGGGTGGGTGTGTGGACTGTGGATCGGGAGGTGGTGAGCTTAAATTCCAACCTGTTGTGTCCAGGTCGGTGATTGGCCGGCTGCCACCAGACGGATCCCTCCGTTTGATCGGGGCCGACCCGGGCCGTGCCCTCCACGCTTCCGAATCGTGCGTGTGGGCAGGAACCCTGAAATTGTTTGTCTCAAACGGCAAATCGGGTTTTTGCTTTCAGCCAACATTAGCCCAAACGCAAGGCGACATTCTGCGCATCCGCTCCTCATCACGGGGTTCCCTCGAACCAAGCACGACGAGCCTGACAATGTTCCGTCCCTCTCGTCGTTGGGTGTCATTTGCCGAGTGCTTCCCTCGCAGCGCGCCAAGTCTGGCACCAATTGGGTCATTGGGCCGCTGGGCGAGCTGAAAGCCTGAAAGCAGGAGGGGGATCCCAACCCCAAGCCCAAGACGCCAACAGGCAGTGTCCTGGCTTTCAGGATGGGAAACATCACGACCAGGGCAAGGGACAAGAGATGGTGTGCAACCCTGGTCCGATCCGCCCTATCGGGATCGCTGGGTCCCTGAGGCTGACATGCGATTGGCAGGAGATTGATGAGGGGACCCGTCGTTTCGTCACTTCATGTACTGCCAACTCAGAGCTTCCCCTCCATCAAGCTTCGCTCGTCGGTGGCCGCCCAACCTCTCGCTTTTTTTGGTGGAGGATCCTGCCCTCGCCTCGATGACGGGAGTTGCCCGGATGGTCGTTTATGCCTTGAAGAACATTGACGGGATTGTGATGTTGTGTGTTCTGTATGTATACAACGTCCAGCCCCAAGCTCTCCAGCCAGGGTCTCCCTACTGGGCGAGCTTGGGCTGAGGTTCCACAGCAGAACGCAACACAACACAACACAACACAACACAATACCCAAGTTCCACTTGCATCAGGTTGCAAACAAAGCCTAAGAAGAGTAAGAGGATGGAACTTGTATGAGACTGGTAGCAAGTGGGCAGCATGAGCCTGATCTGTGTCTGTCAGCGCCCATCCTGCACCCCGCTGCCCAGCATTGATTTCTTGCAGCGTCGTGGCTGCCATGGAAGCTGGGGACCAGTTCGCGTTAGTTGGCTGCAGGATCGGTGAGGCATTGATTGACGCACATCCCGCATGCCACAAAGGATGGACCCCGATATTCGCCCTACCCACCCCTCCCCTCCTCCAAGAGTGAAGGAGTGTTTGCATTCAGCTCACCTCGCGACTGTTGGTATATAGATCTCGATAGATGCAAACTCAATCACAATCAAGAGCCCACTTTCACCTCCATTGACTCCATCGCAGACCTTGTCGCCTGTCTTGAACCGAGCTTCGTTGCCAGGTTGCCCAGGCCCGTGCACCCGCTAGTCCCCTAGCGCCATCCCCCTGACGAGCTGCAGATTCGCGCTGGAGGTGAGCTCTCTTCAACCGATCCCATCCTCCAGTTTCCAAATTTGCCCGTCAGCCAAAAATCAACAGCGCCAGCAAACCTGTTGAGCTTCGGCCGATTGATCCCTCGTTTTGAGCCATTGGACCCCGAGCATGCCCTGCGCCAGCAGCCAGGCAACCTGCTCCCACACTCTCTTGTTTTGCGCAGCAGTGCGCAGTCCGTCGCGGTGCTGAAGGTGGCGGTGAGTGTTTCTCTGGTGGCTGTTTTTGGCTGTTTTGGAGCGTGGAGCTTGGTCGCGAAAACAGGTCGGGCAGCGCTGAGCCAGGGCAACCCCGAGTCGCGATGCGATGGATGGCCCGGCTTCCAACGCCCAGCTTCGTGAGATGTGCTAACAAGACAAAACCCACCACAGCTTCGCTCTCTTGTCGCAGGTCTCGACAAGGCCCGGCGCTGGATGCCCGACGACACGCGACCATACACTCCTTCGTTTTTAATTCTTTTCGGTTTTTTTTTGAAGCCGACCGACCACCTTTTTATTATTTGACTTTGTTGACGTGAATCCCCGACCAAGCGATTTGTGGCCTCTGCTTCTTCCAGCCACGCACTTTTTGAGTCCCGCCTCCCGCATTTCTGCACACCACCCAGCTGGGCTCCTCCAAAAGCTTGGTTCTCACAGGCTGTCGGATGCCCGTGTGCAGCGCTCGAGAGCAGGCTCTGGCTCTTCCCTCCATTCTTCTTCCATTCTTCCATTCTTTCCGACCCTCCTTTTCCTTGCTCTGAGGACCCAACAGAGCTCCCCTCCTTGAATACACCAACCCCAGCCATTTTCTCCAGGGTGAGCTCTCTTTGTCCTCCTCGCTTGCCTCCCCCCTCCTTACCACCCGCCCCCCCACTCCCTCACCGTGTGCACCGGCACACTTCAACCGTGCAGACTGCTTACAGCACCGCGCTGTAGCAGCAAGCTCACGTCACCACTTGCGCGTGGTGACTGTTCGCCTTGTCTACCACACCGGCGTCCGCTGGTGCTTTGGGAGACCTTGCTGCTGGCAGTCAAGAAGCGTCGTCCCCTCGTATCTCCAGCGAGTCCCACGACAGCCCGATAACCCCCGTCCAACAACACCAGCAACGGACGCTTCCTCGCCGACAGGACACCGCAACACCCCGACAAGAAGACAGGCCGCCCAGTGCATCCTCCCACCGGACCCTCCGTCGAACCCCCCGCTTCTCAGCTAGCCCCAGTCCTCGTCCCTCCGAGACACCACGCCGGATCCACCTGGAAGCAGCCACCGTTGGCATCGGCCCGAGGCCCCTCTTCTCGACAACCGGCGACTCTTCGCAGCCAGGTCCGGCAGAGCAAATCTTCCATTCGTTCCGACGGCAGCTCTCGCAGGAGCTGAGTGACGATCTCGAAGAAGCGCGGAGTCTTCTGCCCTCGTCCTTCAACAACGCGCCTCCCCAGACCCCCCGGTACCCCTTCTCGACAGCTCTCCGGCTTTCCAAGCACACCAAAAGTGCGATCCTCTGGGCCCTTGAGGAGGCACTTCGACAACCCCACCCGTTCTCCCCGGATTTCGTCGAGGAGAACGCTTCAATGGCCGACCTCCTTGCCGGCAGCGTTGGCCCTGCCACAACCAATGGCCATCTTGCTTCGTCCACTCGACCGACTGCACACCCGACTCAGACTGGATCTCCCCAGCAGGTAATTCGTGGGCCCCGCATGATCATGCGCGAGCGGGCCGAGCGCGAGGCCCGGCAGCGCGCGGAGCGAGAGCAGATGGAGCGTGCCCGCGCCGAAGAAGAGGCCCGATTACTCGAGGAGACACAACGCCGGGCGGCAGCGGAGCAGAGGCTGGCCGCCGCTGGCGCGGCTCCGGGCGGTGATGTTCCCACAGACCCGGCAACACAGCGCCGGCAACAACGTGCCCAAGAGGCGGCCCACGCGTCGAGAGTTCCGACCGGCATGCCTCCGGCTGCCGCGCACCAGCAGCAGTCTGCCGCCGTACCACCGCTGCGGACACAACGAGTTCCTGCCGCAACAACCCAAGTGCCGCAAAACTTCCCCTCGGTGCCTCAATCCGGAATCAACACGTCCGCCCCTGCCCAGACGGGCGAGCCGTCTACTCAAGGCCTGAGCGCGGCCACCCGCATCAAGAACTCGTTTCCCCACGCCTTTGAGCGATGGGAGGCTCTGTCGGCCCACTGGGAAGGCATGACGAGCTTCTGGCTGCGGAGACTCCAGGAGAACACAGACGAGGCGGAACGCAACCCGTTAAGTACGCAACTTTCCCGGCAGGTCGCTGATCTGTCGGCCGCCGGCGCCAATCTCTTCCACGCGGTCGTCGAGCTGCAGCGGCTGCGCGCCAGTTCCGAGCGCAAGTTCCAGCGGTGGTTCTTCGAGACGCGCGCCGAGCTGGAGCGCCACCAAGAGGTCAACGCCATGCTGGAAGCGCAGATGGAGCAAGAACGACAAGCGCGAGCCGATTCGGTTCGAGAGTCTGCGCGGCAGGAGGCCGAGAACGTCAAGCTCCAGAAGCTGGTCACCGAGATGCGGAGAGAGCTGCTCATCTCCAAGGAAGAAGCGCGCCGCGCGTGGGAGGAGCTCGGCCGCCGCGAGCAGGAAGAGCGCGACCGCACCGTCTCGCTTCAGCAAGGCCACCCGACCATCGTCGGCGGCGTGCAGGTCGTGCCCATGACCCAAAACATGTCGAACCGCGGGGCAGCCAGCCGCCACAACCGCTCTCAGAGCCATGCCGCCGATACCTCAGCATACGTCGCCGCCCAAGGGCCTCAATACCCCATGTACGGCTCCGTACCACCCCCCGCTCCCGTCGCGCCGCCCACCTCAGTCTCTGGCACCTCAACAGGTGACCCAAACGCCGGTTACTACCAGCACTCAGAAGGCGGCGGTCCCGACCCAAACGACTACGGCGCCATGTCCGAGACGGGCTACAGCGAAGGCGAGTACATGATCGACGCGCGAGGAAACTTCCTGCGAGACGAACAAGGCAACAAAATTCCCTTCCACAGCCCATCCACTTCCCCAAGCCGAGCAACCAGAAGACCGACAGGTCCCACCGCAGCAGCACCACCAACACCCGGAGAAGAATACGACCCCCACCCCCCCAACTCCCAGGCAGCAGCAGCGGCGGCAGCACCGATGGTACCCACAAGCTATCCCCCGTCCAGCTCGCACTGGGCCGCAGGCGCGTACACTGCCGGCAGCGGCGGCGGCGTGCCGCCAGCCGAGTATGCGGGACAGGGCTATGCCGCGCCGGGATGGGAGACGCTGCCCCGCCATCATCATCCTACGAGGCTGAGCGATGTCATTGAGGAGGATGAGCGCAGCAGGACTTCGGTTAGTCAGGTCAGCCGGGCTTGATTCTCGCCTCGATGATGCCCTCTGTACCGGGCTGGGATGAGTTCGGCATTTTTTCGACTTGGCTCCTGCCTGCCTGCCCCTGCCCAGGTCAATAATGTGGGACGGCAGATGACGGATGGCCGAAAGACATTTTCTGTGAATCAATGCCGTTTCGATGCGTTGCTCTTCACAGCATCTGGTCTTATTGGTTTGGCTTCTCTCTTCTTTTTCGGTTTCTGTTGGTGATGTTGTTAATGTTGTTGTGGTTGTTGGTGGTGGTTGCTGTTGTCAGAGGTTGTTGTTTCCCATCTTCTTACTGTTTTGGCGTGGCGTTTTTCATTTATGAGAGGAAAAAGGGGTTCCTTTTCTTTTTCTTTTCTTTTTTTTTTTTATTTTTTATTTTTTTTTTTTTTATTTTTTTGCTTCTCGCATCTCGTTCAAACAACACCCCCTCCTGTTCTAATTCTCTGCATTTGTTTCGTGTCCGGTCTGTTTGCTGGCATCAAGCTTCCTGTCTGTCTCGGGAAAGCTTCATGAGATGAGACCCCACTCACTGGAGAATGATGAGGAGGAAGTCGGGGGAAAGAAAGCTGTTTTGATGTTTTTGATTTTGATTTTTTTTGAGGGGGTGATGAGAGAGGTGGCCATGATGGAGAAAAACACACACGACGCCTGTTTTTTGTTCATGAATCGGGACGGATAGACGACATCGGCACGGCATGGCATGTCCTTTTTTTTTTCTTTTTCTTTTTCTCTTTTTGCATGGTTTGGAATGCCGCAACGATCAGGCGGATCCTGGATTCTTTGTTTCGTTCGGCACCATCCTCTCTCTCTTTTCTTCTTTGGTTTTGACTGGCGGGCTGGTTGGTTGGGGTTCTTTCGGGGTCCTGGCACGATGAGCGTTGATGTTGCGTGTGGGACGAGGAGCGGTGGCGGTGGTAATCGTAATGTTGTGTTTGGCTGGGGAATGGGTGGCGGAGGTTGAGCGTTGTCGCACGCAACGCAACGAGGGATGGTGTGTCAGTCAAGCCAGGAAGCAGAGAGAGAGTGTGTGTGTGTCGCGGAATCTGGGGGATGCCTGTTTGTACTTGTAGGAAACCTGACGGAATGAATGGAAATGATCTTGGTCATATGGGACGTTGGGGTCTGCTTGGAATGCTGGTGTCTTGAGTTTTGACTGCATACCTGACTGTTTACCCCTGATCCTGCGAGGAATTGTGACTGTCTCTGTAAGCACAAGGTGAGCATAGAGTGTCATTTACACTGGGTCTGGGTTTTGATGCTTGGGACTTGAATGAACTTGCAAGAGACTTGTATGTACGGATCTGTATTTCGTATTAGATGTTGCTCTATCCTGTGTTATGTATCGCTTTTCAGAGAGAGAGAAGGGCTAACGTTGGCACTGGCGGTTGAGTGTTGATTCATCGCTCGTCTAGCAACATTAGCTCCTACAACACCATCTGTTTTTTGTTGACAATTTCGAACTCGGTTGATTTCCAGAAAATTTCATTTATACAGTATATTTTTTGTCCAATTTATTACTCATTTTCTTTCCGCTCTCTTTTCCGTATACTTAGAAATTCCCTGGGTTCCAGGTTGTTTATCTGGAAAGCACTGAGGCGGGAACCCGGCTAGGTGGGTCTCTCCCTCGGCCCCTGCAGATCGCCCACTCACTCATCATTCAAGCAGCCTGGAACGGACTCCACTCAACGATGTCAACTCATCCCAACACATCAACCAAGGCCAAGGCAGGTTTCACAGACTTTCTTTGCATCTACACTTGACATCAAACTTTATTTTTCAAACAGAATTTTACCGACGTAAAAAGGTCAATTTTTGACGAGCGCAGTTTATTTTGTGACAGAGGCTTCGAGGCGGGGATTACGCTGGGAAGGGACTTGGCTTGAGTAGGTAGGGAGAAGGAGAGAGAGTGTGTGAGAGGAAGATGGCGGGTCTTGCATCGCCTGTTCTTTACAGGTTTGTGCTCCTGGTTTCTTACCCCATCGCCTACCTTAGTCTACCTTGCTAACCAAGGCCTTGTATGGATGGACAGGAATTCCTTGCGGCGGTGCTTGGCAACCTCACTGCCGGGTGGCCTCCCATCATCAGCATCACGCGTGACAGGCAGCCTGAGGTCTTCTTCGGGCTTGACTCGGGTCAGCAGTGCAAGATGTCTTTCGTCCGGGGGTAGCGGGTTTGTGAGGAGGGCGGAGAAGGATGTTGCGTGGGCAAGGGGTTTCAAGAGCCATGCGCGTGTTGGGGGGGAAGGACGGGAGCCGCCTTCTTTTGCGTTTGCGTTTGAGTTGGTCTCCATTCTCATTTCTTCTTTCACTTTTTTTCTGTTGACCCGACAGTACTAATACCCAAGCAGCATCGATGGCGTTCTGCTACACGTCGCCCGGCCGATTCCCGGCGCCCCCGAGGTCTTGAAGTTTCTGAACGAATACAACATCCCCTTCATCCTCCTCACCAACGGCGGTGGCAAGCATGAGACGGAGCGCGTTAGCGACCTCGCCGAGAGGCTGGGCGTGCCGCTGTCGACAGATAACTTCGTTCAGTCCCACACGCCCTTCCAGGAACTTCTCGAGGGGCCGGACAGCCTGCGGGACAAGACAGTCCTGGTGACGGGGTCCGACTATGAGAAGTGCCGTGCCATCTTCAAAGAGTGAGAACTACCCCCATGACACCGGCAGGCTCCGATGGCTCGGTTGATGTTAATTCTAACCCCCACCTCAGGTATGGCTTCAAAAACGTTGTCACACCGGCCGACATCTACGCCGCCGACCCAACCATCTTCCCCTTCCAATCCGCCGCCACGTACAGCACCCCCTCCCAACCCCTCCCAAAACCCCTCTACAACGAAACCACCGACCACCCCCCCTCCTCCCTCGCCAACCACCTCAAAATCGACGCCATGTTCGTCCTCAACGACCCCCGCGACTGGGCCCTGGACATCCAAATCATAACCGACCTCCTCCTCTCCCACAACGGCCACGTCGGCACCTACTCCCCCCACAACAACAACCCCTCCCTCCCCAACTGCGGCTGGCAGCACGACGGCCAACCCCGCCTCTACTTCAGCAACGCCGACCTGCTCTGGAGCGCGACCTACCCGCTGCCGCGGCTGGGGCAGGGCGCGTTCCAGGCCGCGCTGGCGGGTCTCTGGCGCCGCATCACGGCGGGCCACGAACTGCAGCGCACCAGCATTGGCAAGCCCTACGGCGAGACGTACCGCTTTGCTGAGCGGGTGCTGGCGAGTCATCGCCATGAGGTGCTAAGGTTGATGGGGCATGAGCCGCGACATGAGCCGGGCGTTGCGGGTGCGTTGAGGAGGGTGTATATGGTTGGGGATAACCCTGAGAGTGATATTGCGGGCGCGAATGGGCATGTTAGTGAGCATGGCACGGAGTGGGTGTCGGTGTTGGTTAAGACGGGGGTGTGGACTGAGAAGAGGGGCGGGAAGTTGCAAGGGGAGTTTGAGCCGAAGGTGGTGGTGGACGATGTCATGGCTGCTGTGAAGTGGGCGTTGCGGAGGGAGGGGTGGGAACAGGGTAAGGAGGAGGGGGGGAGGTTGTTGTGAGGAGATGCTGGGATGTGATGTGATGGTTTGAGGATGGGATCTATGAGTCGTGTGTATGTGTATGTGCATACGTCAGGATAGATGTATATTTTATTAGTGTGACAATGTCTCTCTCTGGATGTATCTGTCTGGGGTTCTGCGTATGGAATCAATGCCATCTGTCGAAGCACTGTTCACCGTGACACAAAAAATGTTTCCAGCAGGGCCCGCCTAGGCTCATGAGGTGAAGTGTGCGCACCGCTTCTCCATCCTCATTGGCTTGGTGGTCTAGTGGTATGATTCTCGCTTAGGGTTCACCCTTCAAGCAAATTTGCGAGAGGTCCCGGGTTCAATCCCCGGCCAAGCCCCATTAACAACCTTCTCTTTTGCTCTGTGGTCCTTCACATTGTCATTTTTTTTTTTTTGGCAGCGTCTTACTTGACTTTCCATGCGTTGTACTAAGTATTCACATCTCCAGGGCATGACCATTGTGCATGTGGCTGCGGTTCTAGAACCTACAGCAACCCTGGGTCATCCGCCCTCTGTGACCAGCCAACGTGAGCTTCCTTCAGAGATCCAAGCGAGCAGCGCGACTCGTGGTTGGAGCATATATATTGCCATCCACCCCAAGCCTTTAGTGTTCTCAAGTGTTGACCGTTTTGGCGTCGCGACAGCTTGTCTTGGGGGCGGAATGATGCTAATCAACGAGAGCTGACAGTAGGCAGGACTGTCAAAAAGCGCCCAAGTTGAGGACATATTAGAAGTGTCTTTCCCCGGCTTCGGGGACCACACAGCTGATGCGATGCCGAGCCACGGAACCACAGAACGAGGCCAACACCAAACTCTTTTTGTGCCTTTCGCAATGGGCGTCCGTTGGGGGAGCGGGATAATATATTGCAAATAGCCGGGACAGGGACAATTTATGCGGTGCCATTTTCAGTGGCTGGTCGTTTTGTTGTTCCGTCAGCGCGCTGCTTGGCGCCAGTCCGCGGCCGGGAAACTGGGACACTCTCACTACCGCTCACCGTGAGAGGAGAGGTGCTTTCGAGTTGCTGGGCAGGACCGTAGAAGGGGGGACCACACCAGAGTCTAGACACAGGGCACATCGGTGATAGCGTGATGCATGCGTGGATTCAGGCTGAGGATAAGGTTGCGGCTCTGGGCATGCCCATGACAACACATCCAAACACCGCCGTTGAAATAGTTAACCAGAACCCCGGGACTGGTCTGTTTTAGGTCTGGAGATCGCTCAGATAAGACGCCGGCTCTCTGTCGCAAGCGATCAGTTAACGTTGACCTGGGACTCTTGGTCTGGACCTGGGAGCTTGCGAATCTGACTCGTCGACACATTAAAGAGATCGCGACGGTCTACGGAATACCTGAGCTAGTTCCCTCTCACAACAGCTCAAGATTGCGTGGCTCGATCAACTCGATAAAGAAGACTCAACCATCCAAGCAAGTCGTTCGCGTTAACGGTATCGCGCCGTTCCGCTTGATTGTTCGAGTTGTGGTTGTCGGCGAGGGGCTGAGCATTTCCGTTGCAAAACGTCGGAGTTAGCCTGCAAAATGGAGTCCCGGCTTTTCCAATCAGGCCTGCTTGTCCCGGACCCGACCCCAGGCATTGGCTCTGGGCCTCAACGAAAACGGTGCCGGGCTGGACTCGATCCACCCGGCTGTTGCTGCCCCACAAACCCTTGCCCCAATCCTCAATTCCAAATCGCAAATCGTCGCGGGACCGATCTCGCCTTCAGCAAAGAGACGACGAGAGCCACCAAAGGGCACGCCATTTACTTTTGAGAAACTCCAGTTGACACACCACCTTGGAGGTAATAAGGGCCACACCCCCATTCAGTCTGCCGTGCCTGCCAACAAAACCCCCGCAGGACACTCGCGACGGGACCCCTCCGTCCAAGACTCAACAGCACGGGAACCGATAAGAGGCGATCAAAGGTCGACTTCGGCAGCACGACCATGCCATTGGCTGAGACATTGGCAGGCTCCCCACCCCACATTCGAGCAGTCCGGTGCCGAGCCTCCGAATGCATGAAGACCCCGGCCGTTTTGCCCCCGTTTCCATGTGAAGCAAAAGCTGGAGAGGCATGGATGTGCGGGCTCTCCCCGTCAGGTCTGCCTGAGGCGCCAGGTTCGTTCCCGCAGAAAACATTTCGTGATCCCGGCAGTTTCCCTGCAGAAATCCCGCGTTCTTGACCTTGCAGGATTTCGAGGACTCGATGTGTCAGTCAAACCTCACCTGGAAGCACCACGCATTTGGTCTTATCACATCATCGCGGGATGGATCCTGATATGGCCCTTCTGGCATGCAAACGGCGAGTCTGCGCCCCAGACCTCTGGGCGGGCCAGTCCCCGCTTCGATCCCTGTCTGGCATCGGGAGCTCGACCCATCGCCCAGCCATCAGACCAATTTAGGCAGGTCGAGCAATTAACATTGCTGGGGGTGCGAAGGGAGGGGGGCTGCATCTTCCGCAACACTGGCTGGCTGGATGGCTGGCTGGATGGCTGGCTGGCTGTGCGTGCTTCCAGAAACAGGGCCCGCTGCCACCTGTCCCGCCAGCAAGGTGGTCCCTGGCCGAGCAGCGCCCAGGCGAGTTAACCTGAGTTATCGCCCAGCGCCGCCTCCCGGTCGCCAAATGCGGTGCGGGCTTGGAAAACCCACCAGTTTCCCTTCGAGCCCTCTCCAGCCAGTGTCTCGCGTTGCCGTGTCCCTGCGTTACAGCACTCCAGCATTCCAGCATTCCTGTCCGTCAACCCCAAAAGCCTCGCTCAGCGATCCGCGCAGGGCAACGAAAACCAGCCATGTCCGTGCTCGACAGACATTAACCCGTTGCCCCTGTCTTAGTCACGCAGCGCCTGTCGCCCTTGATCCGTTCCTGTCCCTGTCGTCTTTGCGACCGACCGAGAGCGAGTCCAACATCGGACGATCGATCACGACTACGACCCCGACGACCCCTTTCAACCTCCGCCTGCGTCGCCGCCGAACAGCACCGGGCGCGGGCCCCAGCCTCGCACGGCTGGAATACAATAACAAACGCTGGGGATTAAAAAAAGATGGTCATGGGGTTTATCAGGTCCCTCCGCCGCCGGCGGGAGGACGAGGTGGTGCCGGACATGGAGGGATCATTGGAGGGGGACTCGACCGGTTTCGCATCGCTGAAGCAGTTCGAAAAGATGCATCGCTTCGACCCGAACCTGCCCCTGGACGAGCTGGAGGAGGTCGACATTGCGCTCAACACGGACAATGTCGAGAAGGGCGCCGAAATCGAGCAGATCCTCGCTGAGGACAACTCGCCATATCCAGAAGTGAGACACTTTGTTATTTCAATTTCGTCTGCGCATCAGGTCCATGGTGCACATTGTGCATTGCGCTCCTGGGAGGAGGGGCGGAGGGATTGGGGTTGCTGGAGTGGGAGGGACATGGCCGATTCTAACATGACCTCCTCAATCAACCTAGGTACGAGCCTCCGTCCGGAACTTCGACGTCGATATGCCGGTAAACACGATACGGGCATGGACCATCGGCATGACGCTATGCACAATTGGATCCGCCGTCAACATGTTGCTGTCGCTCCGAAATCCTAGCATCTCTCTCACGACCTTCGTCATTCAGCTCATCGCTTATCCCTTGGGCCTGCTCTGGGATCTGATCTTCCCCGACCGCGTCTTCAACCTCTGGGGCCTTAAATTCAACTTCAAACCGGGCCCGTTCAATTTCAAGGAGCATGTCATTATTGTGGTCATGTCCAATGTATGCTTGACCCGTCTTGTCCGCTGGATGTCTCCTTGCTGATGTTGATTGTCTCTCCAGGCCGCATACGGCGGCGGCGCGCTGTACGCTACCGATGTGATCATCGCACAGCGGATGTGGTACAACCAAAACTTTGGATGGCTGTGGCAGATCATGTTTGGAATCACCACGCTCTGCACGGGCTACGGGCTAGCGGGGCTGGCTAGGAGATTCCTCGTCTGGCCCGCCGCCATGATCTGGCCGACCGATCTTGTCAACTGCGCCCTGTTCTATACTCTGCACGACCACTCCCCCTCGGACCCCGCGCGGGCGAACGGCTGGAGCATCAGCCGCTACAAGTGGTTCATGCTGGTCTTCGCCGGTTCGTTCCTGTGGTACTGGTTCCCGGGCTATCTCTTCCAGGGCCTGTCGTGGTTCTGCTGGATCACCTGGATCTGGCCCAAGAACGTTATCGTCAACCAGCTGTTTGGCGGCTACAGTGGCTACGGCCTGTTGCCCATGACATTGGTAAGGAACCTGGGCTGACTTACAGCGATGGGTGGTAGGAGGAGCGCTGCTAACGATTTTGTCACAGGACTGGAGCATCATCACCGCCTATCTCATGTCTCCACTGATCCCGCCGTTCCACGCCATCGTCAACGTGCTGGCAGGCATCACCGTCTTCTTCGTCATCATCTCGCTCGGCATCCACTACTCGGGCATGTGGTATGCCGCTTACCTGCCCGTCCAGAACTCGCACGCGTTCGACAACACCGGCCGCCTGTACAACGTGACGGCCATCTTGGGTGATAACCTCCAGTTCGATCTGGAGAAGTACAACGCTTATTCGCCCTTGTATCTCCCAACTCAGTTTGCGCTCGCCTACGGTCTTTCGTTTGCTGCCGTCGCCGCCGTCATCACCCACGTCGCATTGTACCACGGCCGGGAAATCTGGACGCAGTGGAAGCTGGCGCGATCCCAGGAGGACGACGTGCACATGCGGCTGATGAAGAAATACCGCGACGCCGAGGATTGGTGGTACATCGTGCTCTTCGTCATCATGATCGGGCTCTCGTTCGCCGTCGTCTGCGCCTGGGACACCAATTTTCCCTGGTGGGCGTATGTCGTGTGCATCCTGATCCCGATGATCTGGACAATCCCCATCGGCATCGTGCAGGCCATCACCAACATCCAGCTCGGCCTCAACGTGCTGACCGAGTTCATCGTCGGCTACATGCTCCCCGGCCGCCCGCTCGCCATGATGATGTTCAAAAACTACGGCTACCTCTGCATGGCCCAGGCCCTCTACTTCATCCAGGACCTCAAGCTCGGCCACTACATGAAAGTCCCGCCGCGCGTCATGTTCTGGTCGCAGCTCCTCGCCTCCATCTGGTCGGCCATCGTCCAAGTCGCCGTCATGAACTGGGCGCTCGCCACCATCCCGGACGTCTGCTCCGAGACGCAGGTCCACCAGTGGAACTGCCCCAGCGCGCGCGTCTTCTACACGGCGTCCATCATCTGGGGCGCCATCGGCCCGGCCCGCATGTTCTCGGGCGACGCCCTCTACAGCTCGCTGCAGTGGTTCTGGCTGGTCGGCGCCGTCGCCCCCGTCATCACCTGGTTCCTCGCCCGCCGCTACCGCCGCGGCTTCTGGCGCTACGTCAACATGCCCCTCATCTTTGGCGGCTCCGGCATGATGCCCCCCGCGACGGTGTTTATCTACTACTGCTGGGGGATTGTCGGGACCGTGTTCAACTTTTTTATTCGCCGTCGCCGGACGGGGTGGTGGTTGCAGTATAACTATGTCACGTCGTCGGCGCTGGATTGTGGGCTGATTGTCTCGACGCTGGTCATCTTCTTTGCGCTGTATCTGAGTGGTACTGAGGCGCCCAAGTGGTTCGGGAATACCAACGTCTTGAGCACTATGGATATGCTTAGCCAGGCTGTGCAGATTCCGATGAAGCCGGGGGAGACGTTTGGGCCGAGTACTTGGCCGTGAGGTCCGAGAGGGGATGAGACTTGAGGTGGCATGATGGGATTTATTTGGCGGCGGCGTAGGAGTCTGGGAGTTTTTTTTTTCTTTTTTTATGGGATGGGATGGGATATTCGACTGGCTAGGTGGGAGTTATTATCGGATCTGGGTTCATCTTTTTCGTCGCTGTTTTCTTTTCTTGTTTCTTTTTTGGATATCTCTCTCTCGCGGCTGTCGGAGCGGAACGAGGTTCTTTTTTTCCCCCCTGTTTTCTTGGCAAAGGAGCGAGTTTGTATCAGCAGTGGTGTTGGGAGTTTTCCGAGTCTCTTGAGAGAGTTGCGTTCGTTCCTGGTTTTTTGGTTGAGGCTTGGTCTTTTTTGGCGCGGCTGGTCCGGAGCTGTGTTTCTCTTCTTCCCTGGGACCTTGATTGCGGTCAACAGAGAGGAGAGATATGCCTGCGGAAGGCGATGCCAGGGCCGGGCTGGGTGGAAAGGAGAAGCGGTAGGAGATTGCGGAGGGGCGTTGCTGGTGCGGTTAGTGGGAGGAATTTTGGCCTTGCTCGAAATCTCCAATGGCTTGCCGTCCCGGCTTTACGCAGTGTCGTGGTGGATTTGTTTTTGGGACTATGATGAGTGCGAGGGATAGTGTTGTGACGGGAATTTTGAGAGAGGCTTGGATGGGCCTTGTCATGGCTTTTGGCTAGATAATGAAGAGTTGTTCTGTCCTATGGCTTCATCGCCGCCTCAGTGAAGTTCGTCCCATAGTGGTAACCGCTTTGCCGGCAGCGCCTTGCATGATATAAGAATGACTCTAACACATGTATTCATCCATCCAGCCATACCACAACCCCCCTACACCTCCCCATACCCTCCCTCCCATAACCCAGCATACCTCACCCAACCCTCTCCCCCTTCACCCCATCCCGATTGGCGCGCCACACGCCGCCGCCCTCCTCAAACTCCTCCTTCTTCCACACCTCAACGCGCGCCTTGCACGCCTCGAGCGCCTCCTCACCCGCGCGCCACGCCGCCTGCCGGTGGGCCGTCGACACGGCGATCAGGATGCTCTCCTCGCCGATGGGCACCACGCCCAGCCGGTGCACCATCGCGATGCCCTTCAGCCCGTGCTTGTCCCGCAGCGACGTCGCAATCTCCATCATGGTGCGCAGCGCGAGCGGGTGGTAGGCTGAGTATTGGAGTTCTTTGACGGGTTGGCCGTCGAAGGAGTCGCGCGTTGTTCCTGTGGGAAGGGGGTTAGATACGGAGGTGTTTTTGGTGTTTTGTCACTCTAAGAGGGGAGGGGGGGCGAACCGGCAAACAGGACGATGGCCCCGGCCTGGGAAGAGCGGACTCGGTCGGTGATGGCTTGCATGTTGAGGGGGGCGTCGGTCAGGGCGACGTAGCAGCCGTCTTGGGTGAGGGAGTGCTCCTCGGGGGCGAGGTCTTGGGAGGCCATTGTATGGTGGCGGTGGTTATTGGGTTGACAGACTGACAGAGGAAAAGGAAATAAAGATCAGTCAAAACTTAGTGCATGGTCAGGGACTCTGGAGTGCAAAGGGGTATCGGACGGAAGAGAGGCTGAGACGGCGTGGTTGTTGCACAGTGCCTGTTGACGCAGTGCCGTGACTCCCGTCTGTTAGGCGGGCAGTTGTTAAGAGTGCTGAGAGTGCATTGTCCATAGTATCCATGTCAACTTGGAAGCTCACCTGTCTACTGTCCACGCCCAAAAATCCAGTCTTGCGCTATGAACTGGGCGTGTTGGTCGTCGGCCTCGAATATCAGGTCGCAATGCGCCGAGAGTGAACGTGAAGCTGCGGTTGGCTGGTTGAAGACTGTCTCCGCCAGTTCAGTGAGTCGCAGTGAGTCGCAGTGAGTCGCAGTGAGTCGCAATGACCGGGGCAAGCACAAAACAGAGCACACAGGGCAAGAAGTAGCGTAAATAAATTCTCAGAGCCCTTCCAAGGTCCTCTCCTCTTTTCAAAACTCCAAAAGTCGAAGTCGTGAGCAAAACCGTCACAACAATCAAGTGCTTCGTCTGTTACGTTCATCCATCATCCATCAATCCTCTCAGCAGCAAGCGGCGTTGGAACCATCCAAAGAGCAAGATCCACTCTTCGAACAATCCAGAACGCCCCTCCTCACTCCAACACCGTAATCGTCCCAAGATCGCACTGTGGTCGTTGACATCCGGCGAAATTCCGGCAACAATCCGTCCCAGCAATTGGTGAGATTTGTTCCCACTTTCGCATGCAGACTCCATTCTTGCTTGGCTTTCAATGCTCTCTGGTTGTTGCTTGCAAGCTGCAGCTTCACTTCCTCCATCAAGCCAGTGTAATCTGTACAGCTGTCAAGCTCGCTCATCAAAGGCAAAGGACACCGCGTTCCTGGTGGTTTTCTTCCATTTGACTTCTCTTCTTTTTTTTTCTCTGTGCTATTTATTTTATTTTCCCTTGAATTCCCGCGACCGCGCGTCATGGACCACCAGGGCGGCCATCGCTCGTCGTCGCGCGATCGCGACCGCGGGAGCTACAGCCGGAATCGTGACCCACGGAGCCGCAGCCCGTATGCGCGCCGGTCCGGCGACAGAGATGGCGACTACCACCGGTCGAATCGGTCGAGGAAGGGTACAGAATTCAACACCCACACAATGATGACCCTTGGCGATAGCACTGTTATTGTTTGAGTGTTTCCGGTTTGTCGGTCGAGCTGGAAATGGCTAACTTTGGGCTGTCTCGCCTCGCCGCTGCAAAAAGATTCCCCGGGTCCCCCAAGAGACCTGAACTACGACGACATCGAGGGCGCTGACGACTACTCTGGGGCCGACCGAGACCACCAGCACTTGCCAAGAGATCGCTACTCCTCTCACAACGACGAAACGCATTCTCACAGCTATTATGCATCTGATCGTTCTCCTGTTCTGGACGCTGTCCCTGGTCCTGGCCTACGCGCTCCTGTTCCTGGTCTTCAAGATGCTGCATATTCGCATGAACCCTCTGACGAAGTGCATCGCCATCATTCTGTCCGCCGTGGTCCTGACCCTTCGCCTTATCCGGATCGAGATGAACGACGCGGCGAGGGGCCATCACAGCTGGGGCGACATGCCGCTCCCCCAGGCGCTGGCCATCAGCATCTTCTTCGGGGCCATGGCGGATATCGGACCTCCGTCTCTGATCGTCGGGGCCGTGGTTCTCATCATGACGGACATGTCCTGGATCGTGGACAACTGGCCGCCGGCTCCGCGAGGGCCGTAGTTCTAGACGGTCTCCCCGAGGATGCCACTGAGCGTGACATCCTCTACGGTCTCGACTACGTCACCAGAGACCGCCATTTCTCGAGCGATAAGGTGAGAATCGCTCGGGTTCGCCACGACCACACCGGTACGTTTCTCACTTTGGCATGTGCTGGGGAGGTGCGCCCCGACTGACTCGACCTTGGCAGGTGGTCGCATTGCCGTCGTCGAATTCCATCGCCGATCGGATGCAGAGTACTTTTATGACCGATACTACCCCGATGTTTCTTTTCCCCTTGAGCATTCTCGCGGCGTCGATTCCGAACCCATCACCGTCGGAGTCAGTTCCCCAAGTAGCCGCGACGAGCCCGGTCCATCTCGCGAACCACGTAGAGAGGACGACGACTGGGACTGCATCAAGGTATGTCTCTCCCGCAGAAGCCTACATTGCGACTGCTGACCAGTCAAAGTGCGGTGCAGTCAATTACCCCCACCGAGCTGTATGTTTCAAATGCAAAACTGAGCGACCTGGTAAGCCCCCCAAAAAACGCTCGGCGTCCCCCAAGAGCCCGCTAACCTGAGCAGAAGATGACTACGCCGCTTCTGGTCCCTTCTTGACTGGCGAGACGGACGAATGCCCCCAACAGACTCCATCTCAATATATTGTCGTACGAGATCTCGAAGGATCCGTGACCGAAGAAGTTCTCACCAAAGGCGTCATGAAGCTGTTTGTTGAGCAACCGGAGCGTGTAAAGGATGCCCCCACCACTACGAATAAACTCAAATCAACAGCCCCAACGCTGAGCACTGTTGGTCTGGGAGCAAGACCCGGCTCCCTCCGGCGTGTGTTCCTGATGCGCGACCGCAAGACCAACGAGTCGTGGAGATACGGCTTTGCCGAGTTCGCAACTGTCGAGGACGCCATGGCGGCAGTTGCAAAGTTCCGTGCGTCCACAAAATTTACGATCGCGTCGAGACCTGTCGTTGTCGCTTTTATTCACACCGGCGTCTTCGTTCCCGCCTTTGACGCCGTCACGCTGGAGAACCAAGAGCTCTCCTTCACCCCCATCTACAACCCTGCCGTGCGCGTCAAGTACTGGGATGAACGCGCTTACCCCAGCGCTCATGTCGTCTCCACCGACCCCCTCTCCGGCGCCTCAAACCCAGACAAGACGGCCGGCGGCGACGAGACCGCCAAGTCCGGACCAAGGCCTTCAAAGAAGGCAAAGAGCAACAAGGACCCCGCCCTCGCCCCCAAGATCGCCATGACGCCGCAGATTCAGCTGTGGACCAAGGCATCTGCACAACTCCACGGCGCCAAACCGGCCGCAGACGTGGCTGCGCCCTCGATACAGGTCCCCGAAGCAGTCAAGTTGGCTGCCGCTCCCGCCTCCCGCGAGGTCGAAGACGCTCTCCCCGACGGTCCGGTGGCCGCGCAAGCAGGCGACCAGTATCTCTCGTACGCCAACTGGGACGCCCTCACCTGTCTCGCCTGCAGCTGGGAGCCGCCCAGCCAGGCGCAGCTTGACGCCCAGGGCTGTCCCCAGACCCGCAGCGACCTGCTCATCGAGCACGAGGCCCGCGCCCATCGCTTCTTCCAAGAAGACGACCAAGTCAAGTCGAAAGCGGTCGCCGCTCTCACCGCCCTCGGCAAAGAACCCCGCACCATCATCCGACGCACCCCACGGCTCAAGTCAGACCGCCTGCCCATCTACAAATCCTACGCCGACCTCGACCGCCTGCGCTGCGTCCTCTGCAAGCGCGTCTTCAAGGACCCCCGCCTCGTCTGGCTGCACGAGCAGCAGAGCGAGCTGCACAAGCGCATGCTGGCGGACCCGCGGAACCGCGCGCGCGCCGCCAACGAGTTCCGCGCGCTGGGCAAGACGCTGCGCGTCGTCGAGCCCGACCCCGAGTTCCGCAGGCGCTGGGACGCGCAGCGCACGCGGCTCCTGCAGCAGCCGCAGTACCGCGACCGCGCGCTCGAGCGGAGGCGCGCGTTTGGCCAGCCCAAAAAGGCTGCTGGTCCTGCGCCGTCTGCCGCCGCTGCGGTGGTGGTGGTGCCAGAGAAGAGGAAGGAGCCGGCCGGGTCCGCGGGCGACACCGGCCGGGAGCCGGCGGCGAAGAAGTCCAAGGGCGCTGGGATGCTGGCCAAGATGGGCTGGACCACGGGCGCCGGGCTGGGTGCCGAGGGCGCGGGGAGAACCGAGGCCATCGCCACCGAGGTGTATGCACCGGGGGTCGGGCTGGGCGCGGAGGGGGGCAAGCTTGGGGATGCTGGGGAGGAGGCGGCGCGGAACACGCGCGGCGACTTTGGCGCGTTTGTGGAGAAGACAAGGGATCGGGCGAGGGAACGGTTCGAGAAGATGTGATGCGTTGCTTGGTGTTGGGGTTTTTCCTGCTGGGTTGATCGGTGGATGCTGTGTGAGTAGCGTTGCCTGAACGGGTGGTGGGAGGGGGGGTTTTACGTGGCGTTTTTTGGGGGGGGGGGGGAAGGTTGGTGGGAGGAGTATAACCCGTTGCTGGACTCGCTAGTTAGCTGAGGAACCATTGTTTGTGTTTATTCGTGTCGTTCTTGTGATCGCCTTGAAAATATGCACACGGACGTAAGGGATGGAACGACTCCAGTTGAAGCTCTGCCACAGGACTTAAGGTATGAGACGATCCCAGTTGAACTATGCACATGAGCCTAAGGCATGTAACGATCCCAGTTGAACTACGCACATGACCTAAGGTAGGTGTGAACGGTCCCAGAAAAAGAAGGACGACACTGAACAATTAAATGCTTGCAATAACACCTCTACACTTTGTAAAAAACTATGGCCCCCTTCCTTCATATGACGCAGGGGGTTCAGGTCTTCACCGTTCGCCACTCTTTGAATCTCCCTCTTACAACGCCGAACATCCCAACCACAGACCCGTACCGCATCATCCCATCACATTACATCAACCAACAACAATACCAACACCCAACAAGCAGCCCCTAACACCCCCCTCCCCCCAACCATTCCCACCGATGCACCACTATTTTTCTCAATCGCCATCCCACCACCACCACCACCCCCATTCCCAGCAGGCATCGTAGGCATCACCGCGCCACCCGTCGGCGTAAAAGTAGTCTGCTGCGCGGCAACCCCCGTGACCCTCGGCAGCCCAGTGCCCACCACACTCACACCCGCACCACCCGCACCATCCCCACCATCAGCAGCAGGATCAGCAGACGAGAGCTCGAGCTCAATAACCCTCGCCTCACTAGAATTCAGATTCGCCTGCGCCATGCCGATCTGGTAATGCGACAGGTCAAAGACAACATAGGCCGAGCGGAGGAAGGTGTCGCCGAGCAGGGCGAAATGGGGGGCTGTTTTGAGCGCGCCGGTTTGGGCGAGGAGGGCGGTGGATTGGATTCCGAAGATGCATGCTCTGCTTTTGCTAGCTCTTTTGCTGTTGGGGTTTGTGTTGGGGCTTCTTTTGCTGTTGGGGGTGTTGTTGCTGCTTGTACTCCTGGTGTTTTTGTTGGGGGAGGAGGGGTGGCTCGGGAAGGGGACGGGGGGTTGGTAATCCGCGGGGAGGAGGTCGAGGATCAGTTCCCAGAGGGGGAGGGTGATGGTTGTTGTTGGGGAGAAGGTGAAGGTGAGGGTTTGGAAGGAGGTGGGGGATGACGGGTCGGGGTTGAGGTGGTTGCAGTCGATGAGGGTGGTGCGGAGGTTAGGGTCGTAGACGGCGCCGACGGCCGAGTAGATGGTTTGGGCCATTTTGTCCGGGAGGTAGGAGAGCGTGGTGCCCGAGTCGAGAACGGCCGGGGCTGGGTGGTCCAGGATGGACGTTGGGATGGCGAGCTGCGTGCCGTTGGCGAAGGTGATTCCCACGCCGGAAAAGTTGACCTCGAAGGAGGAGTAGTTGCCACCCGGGGGTTTGTAGAGCGGGAGGATATTGAGCGGGCCGATGAATTTGTCTGTGTCGAGGCCGCCAAAGAGGATGGATCCGGCGTCACTCCGGCGGTCGTTGAGATAGAGGGAGTATGCTTTGGAGCCGATCAGGCCCTGGCTGGCCATCTCGTCGATGATGTTGGGGTACTTGGTTTTAGCGCGCTCGCTGCTGCTGAAGCCGAGCCCCAGAACGCCGGTGCCCCTGACGGCCTGGGTCACGTAGGCCATCTGCAGCGACTCGACGGTGGCGTCGCCGATAGTGAGGTGGTCGGATATGTAGTCCCCCGACGCCGACCCGCGGTCCAGGTAGACGATCTTGAAGCCGTCCCGCTTGATCATCTTGCTGGTCGAACTCTTGGAGGGGTCGTAGGTGTCGGCACATGGCATGCCGTACAGATCCTGGAGGTCCCGGTTCGTGCAGATGTCTGCGTCGTGGCCCAGGACCCAGGCGTCGCTGCTGCCGGTATCCAGCAGCATGGTCAAGGTCTGCGGGGGAGTGCCGACCTGGACCTCGACATAGTACCCGCCCCCCGATATGCTGTTGAGGAGCTGCTCCGGGTATGTCCCTCGCCGGGCCAGGGCGGGAGCGGCGCCAATATGGATGCCGGGGAGACCCTTGGTGACGTTGAACTGGACCAGGCGTTGCGCGGATGCCGCGGAAACCAGCGCCAGCAGGGCGGCGGGCAACAGAGACAGAGACATCATTTCCAAGTTGAATGGTAACCCACACGATGGCCGTGTAGGAGGTCTTCAGTTCATCGAGGTAGGCAGGCAGGGCTAGCGAAGAGGTCCAAGACGGTCGGGGCAGCCGGAGATGGATCGGACAACTGGGGAACTGGCGACGACGTGTGTCAAGGCATGTCGCGGGAGATCGGTGGTGTGCTGATCAAAGCGAGTCGATGAGCCGAGTACGACAGTCAACAACTAGATATCAACCCCAAGGGCTCGACTTCTCAAGGAGGAGCAGAAGGAGGAATGTTTGGTGTGCTTTGTATGTTTTGTGGTCGGGTCGGGATCGGGACCGGATCGGAACGCAACGAGAGATTCAAACACTGCAATGAACATGACCATCGCGAGATGGCATCGAGGATGGCCAATCCCGACAGACTGGATGTGGTCGCCATTTTATCGCCGTCCCCTTTGTTTTCCCTTGCTTGGCGGTTTCGCTGTAGTGGCGTCCGAAGTCTTGGATCTTGTCTGGGCGCGACTGCGGCGACAGCTCGGCACCGCCATCGAACGAACAGAAAGGCAAACCGACCCCAGATTACCTTGGCGCCCAGACCGATCAACATTTGGCCGATTGCTGGCTGTCTTGGTCTCTTGGACAACTCCGGGGATGCTTGAGGCTCTGTGTTTTTCTGTATGTTTTTGTTTGCCGAAGCAACCAGTCCCAAGACAATCCCCAAGCCACCCCAAGCCATCCCAAGCCATCCCAAGACAATACTGCAGTCCCGTGTCGGGCGTGGCAAGCCATGGCAACCCGTGTTTCTCAACCGAACGCGTTTGCCCTGGCTTGGCCTGTCTCAAGTCACGAACAAAAAAACACTTGGCTCTGATCAATCACGAATGAGTGTGGTGGTGGTGAGAGTAAAGATAAAAATTTCTCAACAGAAGTCGCATGGTTGTTGATATTGGCAATCGTTGTCTGCATTGAAACATGGAAAGTATGGAATTGACTGGTGGCTCGGATTCGCCTCAAAGGCTCAAAGTCAGGGTCGGTTGTGGACCCAGATCGGCAGATAAGAATAAATCCCAACCTGGTACTCCGTACTGATCACACGTGCGGCGTCTTAATAATACACGTGTACACGTGGAAAGGGTCCAAGGGCGATCTGGAGCTCTCTCATATCATCCCGGCCGCTTCCAGTTCTGCTGGCTCTGTTGGACTCGGTCTTTTCCTGGCCCGAATTGTAACCTGACGTTGCGAAGTTGGAGCGGTCGCTGCTCTGCCAGAATGGGAAAAGCCAACCTCATTGACGTCACTTGAGATGCCCATTTTATTGGCATCAGCAAATGTTATTGGCTTGCCTGCAACTCGGCTGGCCGGTGATGACAGGGGTGGAAAAGTTTTGAGGACGAAAGCAATAAAAAGACAAAACAACAAAGCTGCAAGGGAAGAACCTGAAGGTCACTTCTTGATGTCAGAGACAATCCAGACAGCACAAGCACATCGGCCAGCACTTCTAGTAGTAAGAGTACTGCCAAGTTGCCGAGTCTTTGTTTTTGCCATCCAGTCCGTACTTCGCTCCCCGGACTGCCAAGTGCCCAGCGGCTTGGGCCCATGTCTCGGCAGGTTGGCGCCATGGGCGAATGGACTGGTGGTGATAAACGGAGAACGCAGTCAGCGTTGTGGGGAATGGGGAGTGGGGGAGTCGGAGCAAACCTGCCAGCGCGTGCCCTCGTGCTGCAGTGCAACAAGCCAATCGTGAACAAAACCAGGTTTTGAGCAGGTTTCCAGAGCACTCCCTGCCCTTCCCCCAAACACGTGTAGAGAGCACGAAGGAGCCACTACACAGTAGATACTGTAGGCACTGCGAAAAACACTCAAACCCTCAAACCCTCGGAAAGAAAACGAGAGAGATAAAAAGACTGGCAGTCACGGAACGGAGGCGATTTGGAGAAGAGACTTCAGGGGTCCACCGCTTGGCCCTTGTTGCCGGAATTGGGTTGGGTTTTCCGGAACAGTCTGGATTCCAATCACGACAGAGAGCACCAAGACGACCTCGGCGATGCATGCACAACCGCAGGGCCCTCCTTGCACGTTGCACGCTGCACATTTTGGAGTGACCCTTAAGAATATCTGAGAAAAAGGTCACCATGTTACTTGCTGTGTCCATCCTGTGAGCCTCGCGAAGGGCATCAGTTCCAGGTAAATAAAATAAAAGGGTTTTCCAGGGTCTCGTATTGTCAGTTTGATCCGAAGTTCTGTTGGCTTTTTAGTCGATTTTATTTTAATTTCCATGTTGAACGTGGACACCAAGCAGGCCCCGTGGTCGACATCTCGCCGCCGAGCAAGCCCCGCCGCCCCGCAGTGCTGCCCCCCCAAGTCTGGAATTGGGCGGGGTCAGCCGTTTCCAGACCACCAGCAGCTTGCAAGGGCCCAAGATCGACCCTTTCCTTCCGCACTGCACACCACCAACCCAGCGCACGCCAATCTGGATTCCGGAACCCGCCAGACTTTTGGGCAAAAGGGCCTTTAACGTTAACGTTACTGTGACACCCAACCACTTTCATGCCGATCACAGCAGCGATCCAAGTCAATCCAAGCCAATACCCGTCTGCCTAAGCTACAAACCTCACCACTCCCACCACTCCCTCACGACCGATCCCGATCTTCGACCTGCGTACTGCGATAACCACCACCACAAAGCGATCGCGACGCGTGGATTCGGATTTGCGGAAACCACATTTCCACGTTCCCAGCGAAACCCGCAGGTTGATAAAATTGTCGTGCGGCACGAGGAGGAAAAAAAAGAATATGCTCTTGCGGGCTGTGAGGACCCTGCGGCTGCCCCCTGCCTCAATCCGTCAACCCGCCCCTCGTGGAAGCTGAAAAGAATAACCGCCGACGGAGCCATGCATCCCTCGTTTCACAACGCCAGCATCATTGACCTGCTCGAAGCCGACCCCCGACCATCCTTCATCGCCGCCCTAGCCCCGCACCCGCACCCGCCCACGGTCGTTTACACCAATTCTGCATTTGTCGCATGCCCGACCCTCTCCGACCTGTTCAAGCCCAAGAGCGACGAAAATGAGAGCGAGGACCCGGACTGCGCACCCCTGTGGGAATGGATAACGGGCGCCGTGACGTCTTCGGGCCTGGAGGCGCCGGCAAATCCCAGCCGCCCTGCGAGCTTCTCGTTCTCGGGCGTTTACTGGACGCGGTCGGTAGTTCATGAGCAGATGGTGGTCGTGGGCGCAAATGAGCAGCTCCCCCTGCCGCAATCCCCGCGTAAGTTGCGGCTGGATGCCGCGGACCCTCAAGCCGGCATCCTCTCTCCTCCAAAGCGTGTCATGTCCATCGAGTCCGACACATCGACTGTCCCAGCTACCCCGGCTACTTCAGCTACCCCGGCCGCCGCCGAGAATCCGGCTTCTTCCCTTACAGTTCCGGAACTGGAGCCCCGCTCCAAGTCGACATCGAGCACTTTGCCCATAAATCCAAAGGACAGGCCGCCGTCCCGCGCAGAGGCTGTGCAATCTTTAGGCCGTGCGATTTCCGACCCCGGCTGGATCTTGCCCGACACCACGCCAGGTAGGGGAAAACACTCCTCGTGCCAACTTCATGAACCCGCACTGACTCTCCAAAACCAGAGCAACGCCCATTCCTCGATGATATCAACAGCGTCGACTGGGCGGCAACTCCGCTCGGCCCTATGAGATCATGGCATCGGAAACTTGACGAGACGGTCAACCAGATCCTCGTCGACAGCCGCCCTATTGCCGTTTACTGGGGCCCCTCGTACATCACCGTCTACAATGAGGCCTTCAGCAAGCTTTGCGGCTCGAAACACCCTTCCATGCTCGGCATGCCTGTTCAAGAAGCCTGGGCCGAGGCCGGTCAGCGTTTGAGGGAGACCATGCTCGCCATCTCGCCCAATTTAAAAGGCGTCGTCGAGGATGAGTGGAGATTCTTCGTCGAGAGAGAGTCCGAGGTCGAAGGTGGCTCGCCCTGGCTCGAGGAAACCTACCTCAAGTGGTCCATGATACCCATCGTCGAGGACAACCAGTGCCTCGGTTTCATGTATCCTGTTGCCGAGACGACTAGCGTGCGTCTGTGGGAGCGGCGCATGAAGATGCTTATTGAGCTGGGTGAGGTTCTGGTGACCGCGCGAGACGTCGACAGCTACTGGGAGAAGGCCATCCAGGAGCTTGCGGCCGTCGAGCCGCGCTACGATATCCCCTTGGCCATCTTATACACGGTCGAGGACGACCCAGATGCGGCCGCCGCTGAAGACTCGGCCTCGAGCGGTCCCGCCAAGATATGCCGGCTTGCCGGAACGTTGGGCGTCCCGGAGGATCATCCCATCGCCCCCAGCGTACTCAGACTGAGGAATGGTACCGAGCCACTCTGTTCCTCGTTCCGGGAGGCCATGACGACCCAGCATCCCACACTCCTCCAGACGAGCGATGGGACGCTGCCCAAGTCGCTACTTGAAGGCCTGCAATGGCGAGGCTTTGAAGGGGACCCCTGCCGAGCCGCAGTCATCTGCCCGATACGGCCGACCAAGGAGGAGCATGCTATGGGCTTCCTCCTCCTTGGCCTCAACCCCAGGCGTCCGTACGACAACGACTACCGCCAGTACATCTCACTGCTGAGCCAGAAGCTGGCCACGTCTCTCGCCTCAATTGTGCTGCTCGAAGAGGAGGCTCGGAGGGGCCGGAACGCCGCCGAGCAGGCCGCATTCGACCAGGCCATGCTTAAGGAGAAACTCGAGGTGCAGACTAAGGAGGCCAACGAGTCGATGCAGATGTTCGAAGCCGTCGCCGAGTTCGTGCCCGTCGGCATGTGCTTTGGCGATCCCGAGGGCAACATCACGTATGCCAACGATGCGTGGTACAAGATCACCGGCTACCCCGGAACCGGCCCCATTGCGAGAGAGGGTTTCCTGTCGTGCCTTAAGGAGGAGGACCGCCCCATCATAATCGCCGAGTACGAGAAGCTCAAGACGGTCCGCAACGTCGAGTTTGAGTTCCGCGTGAGGCGGCAGGCCGGTGCCGGCTCGCTGCCCCTGTCGTCGGCCCTGACCCGAACTTCGCCGAGTTTTGAGAAGGCGGGTCTTGATCTGGTCCCGCTTGAGGACCTGAAAGAGCGCCATGTCCTGGCCACCGCGAGAGCCGAGTATGGAGCCGACGGCAGCCTCATCCGGGTGTTGACCTGCCTAACAGATGTTACGACCCAGTAGGTCTATCTTTACCCCTCCCTCTCTTTGCCATCAGATAAGAAGAAACCTGGAGCTGACATTGAGCTTTTAGCAAACACACCGCCAAAGAGGCCGTGAGACGAGCACAGCAGGCCGAGAACCTCAAGCGCATGGCCGAGTTTGCCACGGTCGGCATGTATGATATGGACCTGGACGGGCGGCTGCTGGGAGCGAACAACGTCTTCTTCGAAATGTGCGGGCTCCGGAAAGTCGACCCGGCCGAGGTGGACATCTGGCCCTGGCAGAGCTGTGTCTTTAAGGAGGACTACCCCCTGCTGGTCGAGAAGCTCGAGAAGATGGTCCTCGAGGACAAGGTGCAGAATGTCGAGGTCAGGCTCAACACCAAGTTCAAGATTGAGGGGCTGGACCAGGACGCCGAGTTCCCGAGCGACGACGGCACGGGCAAGTTTATGCCCCGCTGGGTCCAGGCCACTCTGATGCCCGTCAGGACGACCGAGGGTGTCATTACGAGTTTCACCGGCTGTCTGAGCGACGTTTCGTTGCAGAGGTGGCAGCTGGACGCCGAGAAGGGGCGGAAGGAGGAGGCGATCGAATCGAGACGGCAGCAGGAGAACTTCATCGACATGACCTCGCACGAAATGCGGAATCCGCTGAGCGCCATTATTCACTGTGCTGATGCCATCACGGCCACGCTCTCTCGGGTTCAGGAGCTCCTAGGGAACGGAGCCTACGGCAACGGCGCCGATTTGGGCGGCAAGGTTATTACAGAGCTGGGCCAGAATGAAGCGCCGCCGGGAACACTCCCAATCGAAACCTGGCTTGCCGAAGCGCGGGAGCTCGTCGAGGCCAGCATCGACAGCGCCGAGACCATTGTCACGTGCGCACAGCATCAAAAACGGATCGTTGACGATATCCTGACCATGTCGAAGCTGGACTCGAGTCTGCTCTCCATCACCAGGGTCACGGTGGACCCCATCAAGATGGTTCAGGAGGCGCTCAAGATGTTCGAGGTCGAAGCCCGCCGGGTCGACATCAACCTCAGCATGATGGTCGACCCCAGCTACCGCGAACTCGGCATCAAGTACCTCGACTTTGACCCGTCTCGACTGAAGCAGGTGTTGATCAACCTGCTCACCAACGCGCTCAAGTTTACCAAGACCGGCCCGACCAGGAACGTCCGGGTAGCCGTCAGCGCGAGCCTGTCACGTCCGACCGAGGCGACAAGCAAAGTCAGCTTTATCCCGCAGTCCCAGGAGTCCCTGGACGAGGTCTACGACCAGCCGGCCCCTCCCAACCGCGCCAACGCGGTATTCCTGCTCTTTGAGGTGGAAGACACGGGCGAGGGCCTGTCCGAGGAAGAAAAGAAGAGCCTGTTCCAGCGCTTCGTCCAGGCGTCGAGCCGCACGCACGTCAAGTACGGCGGCTCCGGACTCGGCCTCTTCATCAGCCGCCGCCTCACCGAGCTGCAGAACGGCGGAATCGGCGTCTTTTCGCAGCCCGGCGTCGGCAGCACGTTTGCCTTCTACATCGAGGCGTACCGCCCCAGCGAAGCCGCGTTCCGCGAGACGGAGGCGTTCGAGGGCGCCGCCGAGTCGGCCCTCTCCGCCCTGCAGACATCAACCCCTAACATGAGCAGGCGGGGAAGCAGCAAGCGTGCCGTTAGCAGCAGCACGCTCAGCAGCGAATCCACCAACGCCACGACCAGCGGCGCCAGCGGCTCGGGCCTCAGCCCCCCCGCGTCGGCCGCCATCACCCCGAGCAGCGAGTTCAGCATCAGCCCGGGCCTGACCCTCCCCTCCCCCGAGATCCACGGCGTCATGGTCGTCGAAGACAACCTCATCAACCAGCAGATCACCCGCCGCGGCCTGCTCAACATGGGCTTTATCGTCGACGTGGCAAACCACGGCGTCGAATGCCTCGAAAAACTCCGCCGCACAGACCGCTACGCCCTGCCCGCGCCCGCCTCCTTCCCCGACCCCTCTTCTCCCACTACCACCACCACCCCCGGTACCACCCAACAACAACAACCCCCCTTCCCCCTCTCCATGATCCTAATGGACATCGAAATGCCCATCCAAGACGGCCTGACCTGCACGCGGAACATCCGGGAGCTGGAACGCGCGGGGAAGATTGTGGGTGGCCGCATCCCGATCATTGCTGTCAGTGCCAATGCGCGCATGGAGCAGATCCTCGAGGCGAAAGAGGCGGGCTGTGACGATGTGCTTGTTAAGCCTTATCGCATGCCGGAGTTGTTGGAGATGATGAGGATTGTTATGAGGCGGGTTGCGGGGGGGGTTTTTGTTGGTGGTGGGGGTGGGGTGCAGCAGTTGCAGAATTGAGTGGGGGGTTTTGGTTTGGCTGGGGATGGGGATGGGGATGGGTTGGGGGGAGAGAGATCTGGATCAAGATCGAGGATGGTGTTTTAGATAGGTGTTCTGGTTTGGGGGGATGGTGGTGGGGGAAAGGGATGTTTTACTTTTTTATGTTCATGGCATGGGTTAGATGGGGCATGGGCGGGTTGCGGGTTGGGGGTTGGGCCGGGAGTGTGGCTTCTGGGTCTTGGGGGAAAGGATTGATTGCATTGCATTGCGGCATTGTCATTGGCACATATGGATGGGACGGGGCGGGCCGTGGGATGGGATGGGATGAGAGGGGGACAAAGGTGTTGAGCGGGCGGGTGAGTTGGCGGCGGTCTGGGCTTCCTTCCCTCCCCTTTCTCTGTCCCCCTCCCTCTTTGCCCCTGGCCCTGGCCCTGTCCCCTATCTGTCTCTGTCCCTCTTACGCATATCTCTCTCGTTCCGCCACAGGGTGTTTTCTCTCGCATTGCGTTTTGCATCTGCGTTGGTTTTTTTTTTTTTTTTTTATCTTTGGGGGTCCTTTGCCCTCCGGTTTTCTTGTCTCTTCTCTTGTCTGTGGATATACGGAATCGCGGATACCCTTTTGCTTTTTTTTGCTCACTCTTCCATCAACATTGGGGCAGGGAGGCGCGGGACAAACAAAATACAAGATTTGACTGTATTTCTGAGTCTTGATGGACATGTGTGTGTGTGTGTGGTGTGTGTGGTGGTGGTGTGTGTGGTGTGGAGTGTGATGTGTGATGTGGGTGTGTGATGTGGGTGTGTTTGGGGCGGGAGGTCGGTCAACTGGCTTGGGTGATGTTGTCGTGGGGAGGTTGCACAACACAAACACAGGAAAATGCACCAAATGCAAAGGGGAAGTGATTTGACATGTACAAGACCCAGCGTGGAGAGGGCCAGATCGGACTGTCTTTGATCAAGGTGCCTGATGGACTGCGGGGAGCGTCCGGCATCCCCCACTCTACCCCGGTTGAGGCTGACCCAAGAAGCCATGGCTCAGCGATCATGATGATGGACTCAGTTTTGGCTCCCTATCTAACTCTGCTCGTGGACGGACCTCCTGGAGGAAAAGATCAGCAGTAGCTGATTAGTTCGGGCGATACCAGTTTGCGACATACGATAGCTGATTTGTTCAAGGCTCAATGCCCGTCATTGTTCATTACTGCTGGCTGTGGTGGAACTGGAAGGAAGAGAGGGACATACCCGTGATGTTCGGGTGGCCAGCAGTGGCAGCAGGAGTGGTGTTTCGTTGCTGGGTTGGTGTTACTTTGTTGTCTTCCGTAAGTGTGTAATATCTCGGTTTGGGGCCCAGGGTTGGGACGGGGGAGTACTGTCCATCGGGTGTGCACAAAGGCACCTTAGTATGTATCTTTATTCGCCTTATATATGTGTAGATATGTGCTGTACGTACAGTGAGGCCGTAGTGATGGGATTGGGGAACGGTTAACTAAGCATTCCGAGACTAAAGCTGCTTTGCCGATTTCTTTGGATCGGGTCAGGGGCTATCATGAGCCGCGGCATGGCGCGCGTCGTGCGGTTGTGGTTTTCGTGTGCGAGGGGTTCTGCATGTGCCATTGGTTTCTCTCTCGCTGGATGTGCATGCGCACTTGTAGTGTGCCTCTTTGATGCTGATGAGGATCGACTAGAGGGGCGTTGGCGTGTGTTGCTATATATGATCAGACACTGGAGAAGAGTTGCATTGCTGCGCCTTGCCTCTTGGTTTCTATCGTCTGTTCTCCTGGTTCTCCCATTGCAAGTGCCAGACGCAAGGGATATACAAGAACCTGCCAACTTCAAAGCAGCCATCATACCAACAATAGCAACAGGAAAGAGACGAGGGAGACACGAGTGAGACGCCAACCAAGATGGGTCCTGTCATTGTTCGCAGTACTTTCTTCAAAGTCCCAACCCCCGAGAAACGTCAGAAGATGTTCGAGGCATACTCGGTCTTTGAGAGGGACCAGGCCAAGGTGTGTCCGTCCTCCTGTCTCCCCAACCTTTGATTGAGTTCGCAGTATCAACCCGAGCTAACCACCCATCCCCTTCAGGATGGAAAGCCCTATATGCTTCGGTTTGTCACCCTCCCCTTCCTGAATGGGCCTCAGTGCTTCTCACCACGAACTCGCAGGCGACAGCTGACCATGCAAACAGGGTCCAGCCCGTTCCAGTCCTGGACGACCCGCGTTCCCACGGATACACGGTAATGGTGCTGACTGTCTTTGCCAATGCCGAAGATGTCAAGTACTTCGACAGCGAGTGCCCTGCACACATGGTGCTGAGAAAGAAAGTATCAGAGCTTGTCACGGATCGTCCGCTCGTGGTGAGCCTGGAGTCCCAGGGGTTGGAGGACCCGGAAGCCGTGGGGACACGGTTGGCTAGAGTGGATTTGGACAGTTGAGGGAGGGTATGGTATGGCGCAATTTGAACCTATAAATCGTTCAACTACTGCCTCAAAAATTGATAGGACAAACCTCCAGGCCGGGTATGGGGTTGGTTGAACTGATAATACACACTTTTACAAACAGTCCCTTTTCACACAGAGCCATCCTCAAGCCTCCGCGACCTGATCCTTCCCCTCAGCCCTCGCCTTCAACCCCGCCTTCCACACGTCAAAGCCCTTCTCGACTTGCTTGCCCGCGGCCAGCCTGACCACGGGGGCGAGCAGGCCATAGAAGGTCTCCCAGCAGTGATACTCGGTCTCGGACCCCCCGTTGACCTCGATGAACTCCTGCACGCGCTCGGAGCGGAGCATCCAGGCGGGCATGAGCAGGCTGGGGCGCGCCTTCCAGGCGATGCGCCATCCCTTGCGGCGGCGGACGTCGGTGGCTGCCGGTGCCGGTGACGGTGACGCGGAAATGTTGTCGCTCGAGTCCTCGTCGATGGGTTCCAGTATGCTCACTTGGAGGGCGACAGCCTGGCCGGTGGTGCCGTCGGGCTCGTCCGTGTTCAGATGGACGTCGAAGGTGAATGCCGTGCCTAGCTGGAGCCTGTTTGGGCCATCATCATGTTGATCGTCTTGTTGTGGTTGTTGGCTGGTGGGCTGGGAGTCGATGGTGCATTTTCTACAGAAGCGGTTCCAGGCAGCATCTTGGAAAAGCAGGTCAGCGGTAAGATCAGGATGGATAATTTCCATGTACTCGGCACGCACATTCTGATGCATTGACAACCACGTCCAGGCAGGCCTGTGGCGTGGCGGCGATGCGGGACGAGCATGAGATGGTAAAGGACCCTCCCGGGCCGTAGGTGGGCGTCGGAACTGCCATGTTTTGGGATCAAGATTTTGGGGGACCAAGGCACTTCAGGATGGTGGGACAAGTGATGGGATGTCTGCTTTTCGTTGATGATGATGATGATGATGATGATGATGATGACGATGATGATGATGATGTTTACACAGCACCAATGTTGTTTGGAAACGGGGTGCAGCCCCCACGTCGCAGCGCAGAACCCCAGGAACAGTGGGTGAAGTGGGGCTGGTGAACGCTAACAACGGTGCCTGGGGGCCTGATGACAGCCCTGTCCCCATCCACATCCTCGGGTTCAGTCCAAGCCTGGGCATCCCCAAACCATGTCCAAACATGACATCGATTGGTCCACTTGCCATCCCGCACGTCGCTCTTCCAGTGCCGCAAAACATCAAGATTATCGCCGTTTGCGCCAGTTTCAATCTTGGATCGATGGGAATGGACAGGATCGGCGACGGCGGGTATTCTTGTCCATAATCGAAGTTGGGGAGGGGACTCGCCGACTCCGAGACACTCCAATTGCAGGCCACTTTGCGTTGTGTCACTACCAACAACTGTGGCATAGTGCTGTGCAACGACAACGACCAAAACACAAATCAAGTCGACAACCGACCTGCCACCAGCCTGCCACCAGCCGCCGTGCATCTCTCTCAAGCAATTAACCGAGCCGAGTTCAGGCCCGGTCACCCCGGGAAGGCATCCGAGTTACACGGACGCCTCTTCTCTCTGCAGGTTGCCCACCGCATCAGGACAACACAACACACATGGCCCGAATGCCCATCCGTCACTTCTTCCCGTCTCCCCTGCCATGGGTATCCCATACTTCTTTCTTGGGACCCCATCTTCCCCAGATGAACCCTCTGTTTCGGTAACGCTCACTTTGCCGTTGTACCCTGGACCTAGACCCCGCCCACCACCATGGCCTTGACAGACACCACGGCCACTCGAGGAATCATAATAGAGCCCGACAACGACATCACCAGTACCGAGGTGATTGACGAGACTCGAAGAGATTTCTGGTACCGCATCCCTCCGGGGGGCTATGTACTCATCACTCCAGCATCGTCCCAGAACCTGGAGCATCACCACAGTTCTCTCCAGCCCCAGCTTCCGCCACATGATGTCCGAGATGACGGAGGCCCCATAGAGCCCGAGGGCCCCACGGCCGCACATTATCAACGGACTCACCCAGACGAGGCATCCACGATTACCCCAGAGCCAGCCGGCCAGCCTGCCCAACTGGACGCGCCAGACTCTCAGCCATCTCGCGAGTCTACCATCTCGATCCCCGAGAACAGCCCCGCGGGCCCCCTTGAATCCCCCTCTCAAGTATCCAGCCCGCAGGATCGCAAACGGTGCGGTAAGTCTTGCCGATGGTGTCCTTACATAGCCGTGCCACGTAACCTGCTGGCTGACCCGGCTCCAGAGGTGTGGCCCATGTCGTACAGGTCCGCCGACGGCTGGCTCAAGACCTTTTGGTGTGTCCAGATCGACGGCGAGTCACACTACCAGTACAAGCCGCCGAACATGGAAGAGCTCTCCAAGGTTTATCAGTTGGTGTAATGACCGATGATGGGCACATTGATGCATTCAGAACCTGAGTACCTCTATGACCGTTGTTAAGTAGCGCGCCAAAACCGTGATAGATGGTGCGTCTGAGAAATGGAGTCTTCCTCGTTTTTGGTTTAGCCATGGTGGGTCGTCCCCTTGAATCTCCCCTCTCCTTCATTCCATTCGTGGCGAGAGAGGAGTAGACGTACCCGTTCGACCTTGTCTCCCAGAGGGACCGTATTGGTGAGCACGAGCGCCGAGATGACGCTGCCGTTGAGAGTCTCGATGGCGTTTCCGGACAGGATGCCATGCGTGACCAGAGAAAGGACCGACTTGGCGCCGTTCTCCTTGAGCACCGCTGCCGCCTTCACCGGGGTGCCACTCGTTTGCCGATGCCCCTACGAAGTTGATCTTCTCTTGACCGCTCACGACGCCGAACTGGTCGAGAAGCATCGCCTGGTATTCGCCTCTACAAAAAATACGATATACCTCAGCCGTTTTATATTTGTTAGGTGATAGATACGGCGGAAGGTGGTAGGCAAACACGTACTTAGGTTGATGTTATACAGCGGGAACCAGGGACAACGCCCAATTGCCTAGGTACCTATGCTACAACGGATTGATTCAACAGCCCAACCCGCATGTGCCCCTTTCCACCCCTATTCGCCCTCAAGTAATATGGGACGAATACCAACTCCTTCTCCTCACCAAGCTCGGCTGCCGTGCCGCTTCGCCCGGGTTCTTCTCCTGGTCTCTTCGCCGAAAAACGACCCAAGTCGCGCAGCCGGCCAACAGCCCGCAGCTCAATGTATCCCTCGCCAGCCAGGGTCCTCTCCATCTCTGTGACCTTTGCGTTTGCTGAGATTGTGACGTTCTTGAAGTGTTCTTCCTCCCACGAGTTGTCGATATCCTCGACGCAGTAGATGATCGGGCCGCGAGCGAGTGTGAGCGTATGTTGGTTAGTGTACGGATGCGGGGAGATGAATCGTGGTGTTAGACCGTGCAGGTCTAATGTGAAGGTCTGGTGGGCGGATGTGTATGACGGAGGAATCGTCAAGTAGCCTTTGGATATGAAAGCAGAGCCACAGGGTGGGGAGAGCTGTTGAGAGATATGTATCAGAGTCGGTGAAAACCAACATGGGAAGAAAAAACAAGAAGAACAAGGGGCGAGAGCTTACGGTATATCCCCCATCCGCCCAACCCGGAATTCTCAGCCGCAATGTCAGCCCATTTGCTAGCGGTTCCGAGAGGTTGAACAGCACTCGACTCTCCCACGGCCAGTTGGAGACCTGTTCCAACTGGTACTGGCGTCCCGAAACCTGGAACGTGACCTTGGCTGTGGTGTAGAGGTGCACATTCACAAACGCCGTGCCATCATTCCCGACACCGTAATCCCAAAGATAGCCGCCTAAGCTGCCAAACAGCCGCATTAGGTTTGGTGGACAGCACGAACATTCGAACCACTCCTCCCTCACGCTCTTGTCCGCGTCTGAGGACGCCAGCTGGTTGACGTACGTGAAGGCCTTCCCATCGAGGCTCATGGCGGTCATGACGGCGTTGTACAGACACAGCTCCATGATGTCTGCATACCGCGCATCCAGGTCAAGATGCAGCAGCCTTTCGGCCAGCATCATGACGCCGATGGCGGCGCACGTCTCGGCATAGCAACCCCCCTCGTCGGTGCTTTGCGGGAGGAAGTAGTCAATGCCGAACCCTTCCCACTGCTTCATCGCTCCGATGCCGCCGGTGAGATACATCTTCTTGTCCACCATGTTATTCCACAGCGTGCATAGTGCCGCCATGTATTCGTTTCTCTGTGGATATCCTCGGACGCCCAACTCATCCAGGCACAAGATGTCAGCCACCGCCGTCAAGAGGTACATGGCGCGCACCGAGTGCCCCTCGACGCTCAGTTGTTTGAGGATGGGCGCATGGGCTTGCAGGTCCCAATGGCTGTGCGCGATCGGGTAGGCGTCGGGCCGTTTCCACGGCGAGTCACCGCGCTGCTGCGCTTCCCACTCGTAGTACAGCATGCCATCCTGACCATGCGGATTGCCGCGCTCCTCGATGAAGTACCGCGCCAGGTCGTATGCATCCTGGTTTCCCGTCGCTGCATGCAGGCGCAGCAGCGCAAGCTCGATCTCTGGATGCCCGGGGTAGGCGTGACGCTGGTGCGGGCGGGGCCCGAACACGGAGCGGATCAAGGTGATGTACTTCTCGACGGGCTCGAGGAGCCGCGTGTTGTTGTAGTGGTTTCTGTGCGCGAGCGCCGCTTCGATGAGGTGGCCGGCGTTGTATCTTGCATATCTCATCAGCAACCAGTTTCACCATGGCCCGCAAGGTGAATGGAGGCAACTGACAGTTCATGCATATCCCTGATGTTTGACCACCTCTCCTCTGGCGCCACCACGGTGAAGTATACGTTCAGATAGCCGTCTTCCTGCTGCGCCCCGCGAATCATCTCCACCAACTCCTTGACTGCCGTGTCAATCTCCTCATCGTACTCGTCTGCGAGCAGGTAGCACGCGCCCTCGATCCACTTGGCCACGTCGCTGTCCCAAAACAGGCTCTTGGGCACCGGCCACATCGACTTGTCGTCGTAGATGGGGTGCCACTGCAGCTTGAAGCAGTCGTACCGGCCGGTGTCACGGAGTTGTTTGAGTTGAGTCTTCACGGTGGTGTGACTGATGGTGGTACGGTAGGCTTTCAGCAGGGAAGGCCCGTGAAAGCTTGTCTGGACGAAAGTTGATTGAGGATGGGCCATGATTGCGACACGCAACGCGTGCTGAAGGTTTCGGACGTCTTTCTGCCAGGAAGTCTAGAGGAGATACAAATGGGCCATGCTCTACGGAATGTATCTGTCTGCCTGTTGATCAGGACTTCTGCGACGGGACTCGGGAATGTTCTTTTCCACTTATTCGAACTTGCAATGGCCCATTTCTGACGTCGGAATAGCATCCCCCGCGCCGCGAGCTGTGGGTTTTGCTAACGATCAACATGTGGCGATGCCAAGTAGCCGGGCCAACGCCAGCGGGATCAAACCCCGCGGGTCTAGTGTAGTGTAGAGAGAAGGTATTATGCGCACCAGTCGGTGTGTTTGCCAGAAACCGCGGGGTCGCCCGATGGACCTGTGGGTTTCCTGCTAGTGGGAAATGACGGAGATAAGAGAGGCAAGCTCGGTGCTGGGTAGCGGACGGCGAGACCTTACGCAGAAGGGGTTTTACTATGTAGAGACAGGCGCTTGTCTCATCACCCCCTGGCGGTTGTTGTACATGCAGACATAGGTAGGTACATACATACACACCTTAGCTGTTGCTCGTCGCTTGGGCCATCAGTGTTGATTAACGAGCGCGGTTGACGTGAAAAGGCTAATGTACATACAGATCGAAGGAGATGCCATGATACTGCATGGACTGATGAATCCGCAAACTGATGCCAACTTCCAGTCAGATTATGGTTTCCAGCACAGCTCTGACAGGCAGGAAGATGACTTGGCCCGCCCCTTGACTTCTAACCAACGACCGCGTATGACAGCTCCCCCTTTCCACGCAGTTTACCAATAAAATATCACCCCTGCCGGACAATCCCATGCCATGCCGAGCCACGCAAACGGCCACACCGGCTACCGAACAAGAGACCTGACGCTGCTGACACTGGACAACTCCACATCCCCCCTGCCACCCAGCCGGCCAGAGAGCTCCTTATGCTGTGCCATAACATCAACCACATGACTCGGCCTGGATCTGTACGTCCCCAGCGCCATAACCAACGCGGCGAGAGCCACGCAGGTCATAGCCAGCATCTGATCCCTAAACGCCTCCAAGTAAACCCGAATAACCTGCCGCCGCGCCTCGTCGGGCAGACCCAGCACCGTCATCAGACTCCGATGGATCTGCTCCAGCTCCTCCTGTCCAAGGGCGGTCGACCCAGACCCCGGCCCCAGCGCGCTCCGCACCTTGCCATTGAAGAGAATCGTGCAGACAGCCAGACCAAGCGCGCCACCAAACACGCGCGCCTGCGCCACGGCGCCCTGCGCAGCAGCCAGGTCGTCGTTCGGCGCCTCAATAGCCGCGATCATGGTGCACGCGGCAAAGGACAGTCCCACGCCGAGCCCGTAGATGGCCGTGAACCCCAGCAGCAGGCCGAGGTTGAGGCCGAATCCGAGATGCTGCTGTCCACTCCCCGACGATGACGATGAGAACCCGAGCATGAGCGCCAGCCCGAGCACCTGCACCAGACTGCCCGCGACCAGCGTCTGGCTGGTGAGGTTGGATTGCTTGGAGAAGGCGCCGCCGAGGAAGGAGCCGAAGGCGCAGGCGCCGAGCATCGGGAGGAGGTGGATGCCTGTCTGGAGCGCGCCGTCGCCGTGTATGAGTTGTAGATGCTCGGGGATTTTGATGACCAGGGCGATGTAGATGAATCCGCCGAGGAGGGTGGTTCTGGTAAGCAAAAGGGGGTTTGTTAGTGGAGAAGTTGACAAACAAAATCAGAAAACATGAAAGGGGCCGGGATAAAGATGGCAAGGGGGTGGGGGAAGAAAAGAAGGAAAAGAAAAAAAAAAGGGGCAGCCAGATACATACAAGAGACACAGCACATAAACCCGATTCCGCGCAAGGCTCATGGGAAAGATGGGCTGGATGTGCCGCCGCGACCCATGGAAGAGATAGTACTCCCACACGGCGAGGAACCCCCAGCAAGCGCCCGCCGTGACCAGCGACCAGACGATGACGGGGCTGGACCAGCCCCAGACAAACGACCCGGCTTCTTGCAGGGCAAAGACGAGGAAGATGGACGCTGCCGCGAGGAGTAGGTTGCCGAGGAAGTCAATCTGGGATACGGCGGTTGGGATTCGGGTTGTGGTGGTGCTGGAGGTGGTGTATCGGTTGCGTCGCTCTTCCGGCCAGAGCGCGTAGATCCCTAGCACCGCTAGCGCGCCGAAGGGAATGCTGATGTTGTTGGAGTGGGCACGTTAGTTATCATTCTTGACACAAAACACTGTTGGCGTTGAAACCACCAAAGAGAAAGAAGGCGTGGGTGAGCGAACTTGAACCAAAAGATCCCCCGCCAGTTCCACTCCGAGATGCAGCCACCCAGCAACGGGCCCAGAAGGAAGGAGATGGACAGCGTGATGCCCACCAGCCCGCCCACCACCTCGGGCCGGCTGGGTCCTTGCTCGAGAAGACACACCTGCGCGAGGCTGTACAGGCCCGAGCCGCCCATGCCTTGGACTGCGCGGCCGGCGATGCTGTTTGAGGGGGATCATACAGTGGCCTTGGTCAGCAAAACAAATAACCAGTAGGCTTGTGGTGTGATTGGGGGGATATGGAGGAGCGTACAGTTCGCCCATGTGTCGGGCAATGCCGCACCAGACCGAGCCCAGCGTGAATAGCAGCCAGGCCACGGCCAGGACGGACTTGCGTCCGTAGATATCACTGAGCTTGGAGAAGCCGACGGCAAAGCCTGCGGAACATCAGCACTAACATCAACTGGATTCTTGACTCCCCTCCTTGCCTGCTATTTCCCCCCGTTCTCATCCCCCTTTCTCTTGAGAGGCTATTCGTGAACTGATGGATTTTGAGGAAAGGAAGGCCGAAACTCACTCATATACGTCAGGAGATAGCCGAGCACGATCCACGGCGTGTCCTGGTAGTTCTGGAACTCGACCGAGAGCGAGACGAGGGCGGTCGAGACGATGGACGTGTCGAGGCATGAGAACATGAGGCCGGCGCAGATGCTGTTTGGTTTTCTGTCAGTTTTATTTTATTTTATTGTCTTTCCTTTTTTTGGCTTCCCCCCCCCTTTTTTCCCCTCGTTTTACCCCTTCAATGCTCGATAACCCCGGTTGACCTGACCAAACTGTCCTCCATATCAAGCCGAAACCAAACAAGACCTGACGAGACAGAGAGAGGAGGGGAGAGAAACAAACATACATGATGGTCAAGACAACCTGCCGCAAGGCCACCTTCCTCGACGAAGATGACGAGGACGACGACCTCGACGACCTAGACGTGTCCTCTTTTGCGTGCTGCGTCGGCGTCTCGTTGCTTCGGGCGGAACCACCAGTCCGGAACTCGTCCTGCTCGGCCCGTATCTCGGAGAGCGAAGGGTTGGGGTAGTAGGGAAACGCCATCCTCCCGGACTGGCAGGGTCCAGCTGAACCGGGTTGTGTGTCCGTGGCCGCCGTGGTTGTTGGTGTTTTTTTTTGTTCGTTTGTTGTTGGTCGGTCAAGGTGTGTTGAGTTGATTTGTCCTCCCTGTCTGGCTTCTGGACAGTGTCGACGGTCTTGTCAAGGAGAAGGACAGATGGCGTGGTTTCCAGGTTGTCAAGATGGTTGCCGGAAGGACCGTTCCACGTCAAGCACTTTGGCTCCTCAAGTCAGGAGCTGTGAGGACGGCCAAGATGGAGGCAGGGTCGGTAAGTTGACATGATCAGGCACGCCAGAAACTCACTCACTCTCGAATGGAGAATGGGAGGAGGGAAGGGGGGACAGCGTTACATTTGTACTTCTGTACAAGTCTTGTTTCTGGGCTTCACAGATTTTGTGACAGACGGGCGGATGGACGGACCATGCCCGGGCCGTTGGGATCTTGGGAACCTGGAAGCTTGGGAGCCCAAGTTCTTGTACCAGACAAAACACCGACTGCAATGTCTCTGAAACAGGCCTGTGAGATGGGTGAATCGAGCCGCCGTCATGGCCGATGTCGTATGAGGTGAGGGAGTGTGAGGAAGTTTTACACGGATCCTCTTCCAAACTTAGAGTCTTGCTTCAGGGGTTGTTTTGACGAACGAGCAGGCCCATGTCTGTTTTGGCCAACGTTCCAAGGTACTAACCGTCCCGTCTCGTCTCTCTCTCTCTCTCCTTTTTCTCAACACTGCTCCACCCATCTAGAAGCCCCAGAACCGGCTTTATGCGTCCCAAACATGCTGACTCTGGCGCCGTGCTGGTGAGCCTGCAGGTTCCCAGATTGGAGTGACACAGGTGATGCGATGGGTGACCTCTGGGTGTTGTGCTCCGGTGTGGCGGCAAACAAGGAGCACATCATAGATCAGACCGGTCGGGTTGTGCCTCGGAGGTGGAATGGCAGTGTCATGGGAGGAAATGGGAGCCGAAAAAAAGGACTTTGAGATTTCCGCCGCTTCTTCTTCTATCCGTGTCCGGTGCGGGTTTGCCACCTGTCTTTGGCCCCCATCCAAGGAACAAGAGGGGCGTGCTTTTCCTTAACTCCAACAGCCTCGGCCGATCCGGCCGGAAGCAGGTGCCGGCGGCGGACGTTGCGGGAGGAGTTTAGCTACAATACAACACCAAGTTTGGTACCTAATCCAAATCGGTTGAGGCTACACAAGGCAGCTTCCCGATGCCACAGTGCCACACATGTGCTCGCAACTGGTGGCCACACACCACTTGACTTCAGACCAGACGGCTTGCTGGTCACGCAAAACAAAACCTTTGTGTGTCTGTGTGTTTTGTTTTGGCGTTCCACCTTCCCCGCCCCCTTCCCCCCTGGCCCTTCTGAAGTATGCTAGCGAACAGACGAGATCTGCTCGAGAAGCAGCAGGATCTGACGTTGTGCTATAGACCAGGGAGGTATCCTAGCTACGACGTGGCGTTGGGGGTCTGGGGATAACGGCCGGGCCGGGTACGGTTCCGGATGTATGTACTGAGGTCCGGGAGAAGAACACAAGAATCAAGTAGGCACCTAACTAGGACAGCAGCAGCAGCAGAGCTGTTGCGACCCCTCTCTCCCTCCACTCCACCCTTTTCGGGTGCGACAACACTGGAGGGGGAGTTGCTTGGGTGAGTGATGATGATCTCTGTGACAATACAAAACAAGCAACTATATATATATAAAGCATTCCAAAAACGACAGTTATCTGTACATACAAGAAGCAGTTGATGCCGCCATGTGATCTTTTACATCAAAAGCACCAAAACTAAAGACTCTCTGGCCGCCGGTACAAAAACGGGGGGGTATCGAGCTGCAAGAAGGAAAAAAAGAAAAGAAAAATCCGCCTAAGGTTAGATGGATGGAGATGGCAAAAGAAATCGGCCCCCAGTAGGCCTCTAGGCTTCCACCTTCGGCCGTGGCGGTAGTTGAAAAGGGGGTATTCACCCCTGAAGTAATAAACACAAACCCAAAACGGGGTATGAAGTGCGGGTTCCTTGAGAAAAGTAGGTGGTAGGTAAGGTAGAGTCGGAGGAGTAAGTGCTGTGGTTATTTCGCCTCCTCCGCCTCGGCTGGAACAGACGCAGCGGGCAGCGCGGCACCGTTCTCGGTCGCAACCGTCTCCTTCTCGGCGGCGGCAGCAGCAGCAGCAGGAGCACCGTTCTCGACAACAACAGGCTCCTCGGCGGCCTTTTCCGCGGTAGTCTCAGCATCAGCGGCAGGAACAGGAGCGGCAGCAGGAATAGCCACAGGAGCAGAGGCCTCAGGCTCCGCCGCAGAGGGAACCTCCTCGGCCTTCTCCACCTGGTCAGGCTTCCAGACAGCTTCGATGATGCTCATGCGGCAACCCTTGGGTCTCCGGACACCCTGTCATCAGACCGAGTCAGCAACTTTCTCCCCTCCATCCACGAAAAAGATGATACCAAGACAAACAAGCCTGGAGGAGGCACACTAACCTTGAAAACAAACCCCTCCCCAGCAGCAGCAAACAGCTCCCTAAACTCAACCTCGGTGCGCTCCTGGGCGTTGAGAAGGGTGAGCATGACGACGTCCATGCGGCGCATGACGCGCTCGTCCCAGGCGCTCTCCTGGCCCGGCTCGAGCAGGCAGTGGTCGTTGATGATGATGCGGGCGCCGGGCTTGAGGGCCGGAATCAGGTTCTTGAGGATGCGGACCGCGTAGGGGGTCGAGTAGTTGTGCATAATCCAGCGGAAGAAGTAGACTATTTTTGGTTTGTTTCGCGAGGTTAGCAATGGGCAACTAGAGGTATAGAGAACCTGAAATTGGCCTGGGGGGAGAGGGGCTTACCATCCGCGTCCTTGGTGACCTGCTCAGTAAAAAAGTCGTGCGCCAGCAGGGTGATGCGCTCGGCGACCTGGGGATCGGCGCTGATGGGCTTGGGGGCGCTCTCGACCGTCTTCTGCAGGTCCTGCACGACAAACTTCATGTTCTTGTAGCGGCTGGCCAGGTCGACACACATGAAGCCGTGCGAGCCGCCAATATCGACAAACGTGCCGGCGGCGGCGTCCAGGTCGCTAAAGTCGTAGCCGCCCTGCTCGACGTCGACAAAGTATGAGGGCTCGTATCCCTCGCCGCCTGTCAGGCTGGCCATGGCGCGTCCCATGCGGCGGGCCCGGTTCGGGTCCTTGCCGAAGGTGGCGAACATGGGCTCCTTGTCGACCGTGTCAAAGGCAAACTGGAAGCCGGAGCGGGTGAGCGAGGTGGCCTCGGGATGCGCCTTGAGGGCCTGCAGGACGTGGCCGGCGGCAGGGAAGATGTCCTCGCCGTTGAAGCCGATCCACGCCTGCATGTTTTCGTCTTCGGCAAGCACCCGCGACGCAGCGGTGTGAGCGATGACGCCGGGGCTGGGCTCCTGGAAGATACCGTTGGTCATGGCCATGCGAAGCAGGCGGGCGAGGTTGATGGCGTCCAGCGACGTCTTGCTCTGCAGCTCGGCGAGAGTGATGGTCGACTCGATGGGCACAAGTTTTGCTGCGTGCGCATGTTAGAGACAAGGTTCGCAACCACCAGAGAAACACAATCCCCCCGACCGAAAACATACCAAGCCCATAGTGGTTAATGGCAGAGAGTGCCAGAACGTCCAGGAACTGCATCCATCGTCAGCATCCGCTGCCACAGAGCGAGGTCAAGACGCTACTTTACCTCCCAGATACCCCATCTCACGGACTCGCGCGGGCCGTGGGCCAGCAGGCCCAGCTCCTTGGTCGCATGGATGATCTCCAGCCTGCTGTTCTGGACATCCTCCGGGAGGGCAGGGAAGTCGGCGGGGGCATCGACGTCGAAGCTGGGCATGGGCAGGTTGTTCGCCTTCATGTGGCTCTCGAGCTTCTCAGTGGCCTGGGTGATCTTGCGAGCCAACTCAATCATCCGAGACGGGGACTGCTCTGACGCTGTCTCAGTCTTGGCAGGCTTGGAGGAGACCGGTGCTGCCGTTCCGTTTGTCTGGCCATCCTTGGTCCGGAGCGCGGAAGACAGGGCCGAGATGGAGCGGCGGTTCTGCTTCTTGAGGTCGGCATCTGTGCTGCTCGACGAGGAGCTGGAATGGAACAACGAGCTGAATCTGAGCTTGCCCATCTTGATGCCGGTTTACTTGGTTGCTCTTGACTAGGGCGACGGATTAGCGGTTGCCTTGGTCTCCGAGTCGACGCTGCGACAGTTCAAGTCGAGCATTGCGTGGTCGGGCACGTGGCCTGCGAGGGAGAGCCAGCGTGACTGAACAAAAAGAAACAACAGTGGTTGAAGAAGGGGGTGGGTGTCACACCTCCCTCTCGGGAGTCAGATCCGAGGCCGCGCAAGGCAAGGCAAGGGACACGGTGGACTGGGTTGGGGTCCCCAAAGTAGAAATGAAGGCGTTTGTAGAAGTGTAGTTTTGTGCCCGATATATGTGTACAGACGTACAGATATCAAGGACAAAGGGTACAGTAAAAGGGGCCAATAAGTACCTGATCAGCCACAATGTCTGGGATGCCCAAAGTCAAACACACACGATGTGGCCCCTGTGTCTTTGGAATGATCAGTCGCAGTCCCGATCCCATACAAGTTTGAGGGTATCAGCATCCGGGCTTAACGTACCAAGCTCGGGGTCTGGGTAAGGAATGGGCGTGGTCTCCGGTTGCACGACAGTGTCTCTGGCGATGTCAGCAAATGGGAGCAGGGCGTGGTGTCTGTCAAACCGCACGGTCGGGTATCCTGATTAATTAAGAAACAGGGTGAACCGAGTTCATCAGGGATCGACGTGGGGAAGACAGAGCACAGGAAGAGCACGGCAGGGATTACCTCGTCAGAGTCCGAATCCACGGGTTCGCGGTGGGTGGGTAGCAGTGTTTAAAGGGTCTGAGGGTGTACTCTGTCGCTAGCTTGGAGCAGGGTGAAGGGATTCCCAGATTCGGTGGAAGCCTGTGTGGGTTGAAACAACTCAAGACGACAAATCGTTTTGTAGCGAAGAGTGCTGGCAAGCTCCTGAATCCTTAACAAGAACAAGCAGCTGGCCCCATCCTGGCATCACGTTGACAAGCGGGAGGAGCCCGGGATGTTCCATCCAGAGTCGCTATCATTTCTTGGGTAATGCCCATGCCCACACTCTCCTTTCTCCTGGCGTGTGCAGTGATCAATAGCATGCCCTCATCCCATGTCGGCTAGTGTAGACGAGCGCAGGCTAATGCAGAAACCGCATGCTGGTCATTGCTGGGCATGCCGGGATAGCGTGTCATTGACGCTGCGAGTGGTCCCGGATGGCCAGAACTGGGTCCGGATGGGTCAGGACTGCAGGTGCCGGCCAGCCCGGAAATACGGCGCAGGCCGTGCAGGTGGGTGGTCCTGTCGTTCTGCAACTCCCCGGTACCGACACCCAGGTTCGTCAGTGTGTGTGCAGGTTCCCGGCCATGGAACATTCGTTCATTCGTCGATGCCAATGATGTCGACGATCGAGGTCAGACTCGACCGACGTTGTTGTTCGCCATCCGAAAATGGACAAACAGAAGTGAAATAGAAAGAAAAAAAAAAAGACCAAAAAGAACCAACAGCCACGCCACTCGGTAAAGCGCCAATACCGCGCAAGGGAATGGAGCCAAGAAGGCCGACACGTTGTTCTGCTCTGTTCTGCTCCTTTGGAATTGATTTCCGACGCCCGAGGTCGAATTGAGAAAGTGGACACTCTGGACAAGGAGGGCTGTAGAATTTGTCGGGGCCCAATCATGGCACGCCGTGCAACCAGGGTAAGGGCTGATGGTGGGGGGTACCAAACCACCAACTCGGGAGCCATACCGAGAGGGGCAGACGAGCCCCGATTTAACGATTTACCATTTGTTAGCGCAATGGACGGTTCGCACGGGAGATTACTCTGCGGTGACACAAGCCTGGGCAGGCGGGGCTCCGGGCTTTTCTTCCTTTCCTGGTGTCCCTTTCCAGGAGGTGTGCAGTGGATGGTGGGCAGTGAATTGGGTTCAAGTTCGAAGTACGGAATACTGTGTGGTTAGTACCCCGCAACTGTGCAAGTTTGATATCATTTTGGACTTTGCTTACAACGACTGACCCAAGAAGGAATATAAATATACTTTGTAACAACACAGCAACATGACACTCCCGCCCAGCAGTGAGACTGTAATATTTTGTGTTTGCTAGTTACGCCCGTGAGTTGCTCTTAAAACATGACGGAAACCCAACCAGAAACTGTCAAATCAGCCCAAGGGAAAGAAGATCACGCTGATGGTCCTAAACGCATGCTCCTGCGCCAAAAGAAAACGTATTGTGCTCTCTCCTTCAGGTATCCAAGTCGGCCTTTTGACCAGTCCAGCAAACAGCAGTGGTATCATCCGCCAAAAAGAAAAAAGGCTACACGCAAAAGCACCGGGCCTCCCTCCCTCCCGATCCCGTCTCCCCTCCCCCTTAGAAAAGATCCCCCATCAATACCCCGCCGGCTTCTGCCCATAAACAATATGCAGCGGCATATACGCCAGCATACTATTATCCTGATACGCCTTCCGCACCTCAATCAAAAACAGCTCCACCTGCTCCCTCGTCCACCCACACCCCCTCGTCAACGGACCCATCGCAATCGCCTGAATCCCATCCAACAAAATCGTCCGCCAGTACAGCCCGACCGTCTTGAGCACCTTGTTCTTGGCCCACGTGCCGATGGGGATCTGCAGCACGCGCTCCGTGACGTTGACGAAGCCGCAGTCGCGCATCATGTCGGCGAGCCGGCCATCCGCTGCCGCGTGGAAGTTGACGCCTAGGTTGCCGAGGCCTTCGTTGATTAGGCCCCAGTATTGGGCGACGGGGTGGTCGGGGGACATGGATTTGTTGGCGGAGATGGGGAAGTGGTAGACTTCTTGCATTTCGAACCAGGCGCCGGGGCGGAGGTGTCTGTGTGGATGAGGGGAGGCGGGGGTTAGTCATTTTTTTTCTTTTTAAGGGGGGGTGGTCGAAAGGAGTTGAGGGTGGAAGGCGTACTCTAACGCTCTTCGCATGAGCTTGGGCCAGTCCTTGATCGCCATGACGGTGTGGCGGGAGTGGATGTAGTCGAAATAGTTGCGTGGGTGTAGCCATCTAAGGAAAGGTTTGTGTTAATTCGCATAGAAGCAAGGGGTAAGTTTTGGCAGCAACAACATACGGGCTCCTATACCAGATCATTAGCATTTACCCACTCAAATATGCCCATTAGACACAAACTTACTCGATATCGTCCACCATGAAGCGCACATTTGGCGGCACCCACTCGGGTTGGATGGGGCTCAGGTCCACGCCGAGGATATTTGCCGCTGGAAACTCATCCCCCACTATCCAGCGCGTTAGTTCTCACTTCGTTTTTGGACGAGCAGATATCGAGTGGGCGTACTCTCAATGGCCCAAATACCGGTGCCTGTCCCGATATCGAGAATTTCGTGAGGGTGCTCCCCGATGGGCGCAAAGTGGAGCTGTCCACAGAGCATCTTGACCATGGCATGCTTCATATCCTCTCGTTGTTGTCTATCCCACACAATTAGCAAGTGCCAGTGCTGCCTTAAATCGTCTTGCCGCGTCACATACTCTACATCGTCATTAGGAAAGTTGTATCGCCCTTCGCGGAACCGGTGGTAGCGCCGCCCATTCTCGTAGATGTAATCGCGCATGCTCTCGGCAAGAGACGTCGATGCCGTCGTGTTGCTGTCGGTGCCATAGCCGTCGTCGGTGCCCATGTCATCGCTGTCGACGATGATGCTGCCTTCTGCCTGCTCCGCGGCCGCCTGCAAAACCGCAAAGTCATCATGGTCCGTCCCGTCCTCGCCAACGTCGTAGGTGGGTCCGGTTGGTGAGTCGGGAGGCCGCGGCGATCCCGCGAACATGTACGGGGGCGACAGGCTTCCCCGCGGTTCCGAAGGAAGACTTGGCAGAGAGACGGAAGCCGAGTATGACTCGGAGAAGGTGCTCTCGGGGGCGGAGAAGCTGGAGGCGCTGTCGTGGCCGGATACGGAGGATTCCCCCGCCACAGAAGACGGCGGCTCGAGGGATGCGCCGCGGGAGAGACTGGTGCCCTTCACCCTTGGGCGTGGTGTCTGGTCCGTGATGGGGGCCCGTAGGTCTGCCGTCTTCGCGCCTGGTAAGATGGGCGGTGCGGAAAGCTCTGTGAGTGAAGAAGCATCCGTCTCGGCTCGACTCCTTTTCTTCGACGATTTGGCCTCGGGTTCGGATGCCGGTGGTGTGGGAGCGAGTGTGGGTGCGGGTGCGTGTGCGGGGGAGTCTAGATGTGATGGCTCCATGGCGCCGAAGACAAACTTAAGGAAAGGCGGCGTGAGCGAGGGAGCGTCAGCTGCGGGACGCGATCCGACGGTTACACTGGCGGGATGCGGGAGTGGCAGCCCAGCCGCAGCTGTTGCAGTCTCGAATGTTTGATGATCCTCAGCCAGACGGGTAATGGCATCAACATGCGCTCCTCCGCAGTGCTGCGCCAAGACCAACAAGATTCAAAAAATGTCTTGCTGGGGGCCGTCCGGAGTTCCAGTGTCGCCGGGATGCGGTGCCGGAACGAGAAACGCACGCCGGGTGTCGATCACAACGGTCGGGGGGCTGCTGCTGCTGTGGGTGACGCCGTCGAAAACCCGAGGACGGTCCGAGGCGGGCAGCGTTCAAACTTGGTATCTGGCAGGCTGCTTTTGCTTGAAATAACCTGGACCGGTTGGGTGCGTGTATGGACGGAAATAGTACTCCGTAGGTTAACAGTCGTCGCAGAATATGACGGCCAGGTGTCAGGTGTCGTCCGAAGTTGGATTTGCCACAGGGGTTAATGATATATCGGAGCCGGTTTATGCTGTTGGGTGGTTGAGAAAAGGAAGAGCACAGAGATCGTCGTGAGAATCTCCAGTCCCGTAAAAGATTCGCCCAGAGTCCCCTCAAAGACCGCAATTCACCCGGCCCGTCCCTGGGCTTAATACTGTCTACGGAGTAGTCAGCAGATCAATGGAGCGCAATGGAGACGCCCGATGTGGACCTGGAAATGGGTGCGGCCCTTGGCTGATTGTGAGGGACCGACGAGGAGGGTCAATGGGTGGTTCTCATCAAACGGCGCCGCCTAACAGAGGCCTAGGGACCCCTCTAGACCGGAAAGTGGGGGACAAGTTCGAGCTGGTTCGGGGCTTGTTCGCGGCTTGAGCCTTGTTCCAGGGGTTGCCCCTCTTGGGCTGGAGCCAAGGTTGCATGCCCGCCCGCTCGCTTCTGGGACTCGTCGCTGACTGTTTGTTTCAGAGCCCGTGCATGCAATGGTCCTGCTGAGATGGAGATGGACGGTGACGGGGGACGCGAGATGGGAGAGCAGGAGGGAGTTGTGAGAGAGCAAAGTGAGACGGCGGTGGTGAGGCAGCAGAAAACCCAATACTAAACTAAACCAGCGACCAGACTGAGGACACGGCAAAGCTGCCCCAAAAATGTGGCAAGGATGGCACCAAGCGCCCTTTGGGAACAAAGGTATGGGTGTTGAACCCGGCCTGGATGGGAATAATCCGCTTCTAAAGGTCCGATTCTGTCCAGTTGCAGTCGATTCTGTGTGCCTGGCGCAAGTCAGGGCGCTTGAGGGGCTGACCGGTGCCGTCTGACGAACGCCGACCGGCGGGTTGCCAACACCACCCACAGACCGCAAGATGCGCCGACGTCAAGCACCCCACCCATCTTGTTGAAATAAACATGGACAAATGAGATGGAGAAATTCAATACGTGACCTTGCGATCATCGGATTGTGTATGAAATGCGTGTCTGTAACGTTGTGTACTGTGTAGTGTACGGATACATACAAACTGTGTCTCGATCGATGGCCAGAAACGCCAGAGACGGACATTCCGATGGCCGATTGGGCTTCCACATGGTTAACCGCGTGTTGGCTGCAGCTGGGGGGCATTGGACGGGGAACAATGTGGATGTGGACGCAGACGTGGATGTCGGGAGGCTTTCTGTGTGACAGAACAAACATGGCCTGAAAGAGGCATGCCAGGCTCGAATTCTCGGGGAATGCCGCCTTTTCCTTGCTCACCTCGCGCAAGCCACGGGTGGCTGATGCAAGCTCTCAAGTGGGGAGCCAAAGTGGGTCCCATCCTGAGCTTCAGCCTCAGTTCTCCCCCAGCCTTGCGCAGGCAGCCCGAACTGACGTGCGCCGCCCGCCTTGGCTTGGTCCAAGTCGGTCTGTGAGGCGGAAGCACCGAACCAACCAAACCAACCAACGTGCACCTGCTGCCAACCAAGATCAAAGACATCAACCTTGAACCACCTCGAACTTGTGCTTTTAACACAAACCCGCGCCGACAACCCGGATTGAAACGCAAAAACGGAAAGCCCCCCATCGAATTCGACGACCAACTCTTGTTGCAATGGCGGACGCGGCGTTCAAGCCCGAGAGGGACTTCTCCAAGGAGACGGACCAGCAGATCCCCGAGGCCGAACAACTCGCAAAGGTAGAGATGGATGGACACCCCGTTTTGTGTTGGGACACCCGTTTAATATCATATTCAGACAGACATTCATTCTGCTATCGAGAAGCTCGCGGCTCTTGAGAAGCAGACGCGCCAGGTAAGCAAACACCCCCTCCTCCTCCCCCTTTGACGTCCGCCCCGCCATCTCTGACAAGCTCCCCGCGCCAGGCTTCCGACCTCGCGTCAACATCACGAATCCTCGTCGCCATCGTCACCATCTGCAAAAATGCCGGCGACTGGAGCCTCCTCAGCGACCAGACCCTGGTGCTCTCCAAGAAGCATGGCCAGCTCAAACAGGCCATCACCAAGATGGTCCAGACCGTCATGGGCTTCCTCGACCAGACGCCGAACAAGGAGACCAAGCTGTCCGTCATCGAGACCCTGCGTACAGTTACCGAGGGCAAGATCTTCGTCGAGGTTGAGCGGGCTCGCGTGACCAAGATCCTGTCGGACATCAAGAAGCAGCAAGGAGACCTTAAGGGCGCTACCGAAACCCTCTGCGAGCTTCAGGTTGAGACGTTTGGTTCGATGGACCGGCGGGAGAAGACCGAGTTTATCCTAGCCCAAGTGGCGCTCTGCATCGAGAGCGGCGACTGGACACAGGCTGGCATCCTCAGCCGCAAGATCAGCACCCGGTACCTGGCCCGGAAACCCAAGAAGACACCAGAGGAGCTCGAAAAGGAGAGGAAGGAGCGCGAGAAGAAGGGGAAGACGGAGGAGGAGCCGGAGAAGGAGGATGATACCACAGACCTCAAGTTGCGCTACTACCGGCAGCAGATCCAGCTGGCCCAGCACGACGCCAAGTACCTCGACGTGTGCAAGCACTACCGACAAGTATTGGACACCGAGTCCATCGAGGAAAACCCGAAGCAGCTGCGCCTGGTATGCAACCCCAAACCCAGTCTCCGGCGCCCCAGCGTGTTACTGACCCCTCGACAGGTATTGCAGAGAATCATCTACTTTATTATCCTCGCGCCGCACGACAACGAGCAGCACGATCTTCTCCATAGAATCCACAAGGATACGCGGAACTCGGTGGTGCCGGAAGACGCAGAGCTCCTGAAGCTCTTCACAGTCCACGAGCTCATGCGGTGGCCCGAGGTCGCCCGTGTGTTCGGACCCCATCTGACCAGCACCGACGTGTTCGATTCGGCCGCGGACGAGTCGGACGACGAGAAGGCCTTTGAGAGGTGGCAGGACCTGCGCAAGCGCGTCATCGAGCACAACGTCCGCGTCGTCGCCAAGTACTACACACGCATCCAGCTGGGCCGCCTGACGCAGCTGCTCGACCTGACCGAGGACGAGACGGAGAAGTACATCAGCGAGCTGGTGACGGCCAAGACGGTCTTTGCCAAGATCGACCGGCCCGCCGGCATCGTCAACTTTGCCAAGCCCCGCGACGCCGACGACGTCCTCAACGAGTGGAGCTTCAACATGAAGAGCCTGCTCGGCCTGCTCGAGAGGATCGACCACCTCATCACCAAGGAGGAGATGATGGCGACCATCCAGCCCGGCGTCAAGACCAAGAAAGGAAAGGAGTCAAAGCGGGCGCGCTAGAGACGGACGCTCGTCTGCCGCGGAGGAGCTCCCCAGGTCTCAGAAGACGCTGGCCTGGATATGGCGGTGAGGTTGGGCCTAGAAACCTGATGGGCTATGTATGCCCAACCTAGCGCATCGCTGTATGGAGGCCAGACTTTGATTCTGGTCACATAGACGACTGTACGAATAGACATGATTTGGGGAATTACCGGGTTCTCAGTTGTTGAACCAGATCCGGATACTACTAGCACACCAATGCTATAACTGTTGTGGTTGTTGAAGAGATGCCTGATGTGCCTGACCCCCTGGCTCTTTGCCTTCTGTTGGATGCGTACCAAGGGTGCATACAAGCAGGACTCGTCCACTCGTCCGAGAATCACAGGGTCCAACTTGAGGTTCAACCAAATCCATAGAGACAAAGCCACGATGTTTTTGTATTGTATTGTGCCTGCATCACGGGCATCCATCCACACCCGACTAATTTCTAAAAGTAGCAAAGACGGCACTGACTAAAGTACCTTACCTCTTCTTCCCACCCGAACCACCACCACCCCCCTTCCCCTTCCCCCCCTTCTGCCCACCACCACCACCACCGCTCCCCTTCCCTCCACCCTTCCCACCCGACGACCCACCACCACCACCCGTCATCCCCCCAGACATCATAACAGTCAACTTCCCAACCGGCACGACATTAAACGCCTCCTCAACCTTAAGCGCCTTGATAAGCGCGACCTCGCGGGGGAACATGCGCTCGACATCCTCCCCCTTCTCATCAACAACGCCCTTCTTACCCGCAGCGACCCGCCACCGCTCAACAATCTCCTTGATGGCCTTGCCCTTCTTGGTCTGGCCCGGCTGCAGCTTGGCCTTGTACTTGATTTTTGTGAGGGCGTTCCACGGCGCGCAGACGGGGATGGCCTCGAGGATTTCGTCGCCGGGGAGAGGGGTGCCGACGAGGGCGTCGAGCGGGCCGAGTTCCATGTCGTCGAGGACGTCGACGCCTTCCTCGAGCATGAGGCGGCGGACTTCTTCGTGCTCTGCGATTTGCTTTTTGGCGCGTTCCTGGGCGAGGCGGCGGCGTTCGCGTGCTGCGGCGGCGTCGGCTTCGCGCTGCGCTTTGGCGGCGGCTTCGGCGTCGGCTTTTTGGCGGGCCGCTGTCACGCCGAGGATCTCTTCCATTAGGGCGCGGTCTTCGTCGTCTTGGTGTTTGTACTTGTTGGCCATCTTTTTGGCTTTGCCGCGCTGGCCGCGCTTGGCGGGTGGTTTCTTTTGGGAGGCGGTGGACGGGGTGTCTGGGCGGGTGGAGGGGAGCGACTCTTCTGCTTCCGTGTCGGCTTCGTCTTGGGCAGTTTCAGGCTGGGCCTCTTCCTCGGGTTCTGCGGGAGGCGGCACCTCTTCACCTATCTCGAGGCTCGCCAGCTCCTCGGTCGGCAGCTCGGATTTCGGCTCCGGCACTGGTTCGGACTCTTCTTGACCCGTGGCGCTTGACTGAAGAGGGTTGACCTTCCTATCCTCGTCATCCTCTTCCTCGTCATCACTGCTCTGGGAGAGGTCTTCTTCTTTCTCGGCGGGGGCTTCATCCCCGCCGTCAGCTGCAGTAGTCACCGAGGGGGCGCCGCTGGTGCTGATGTCTGCAGAATCATACAGCCTGTGCTTGACGTGCTTGGCCTTGCTCTCTTCAGAGACCCTGAATAGCAACCCAAATCCAAGCGTCAGCAGCGCTGGTGGCAGGGCGTTCCGCTTGCCCCGCACCATAAAAGAACCAGCAGGGAGGTATTCCCCGGACGGCGCCGATTTGGAAACCTGATCGGCATTCACCCAGTAGGCGCCCATTGCTGCCTTGGAATCCCACGCACTCGAGCAGCACACCGACAAATTGCCCGCCTGGGCGAGGGTCGACGGCGGAATCGGGGCGTCGGGCGTTTTGGGGTTGTTCTTGATGATGACGGTCGAGGCGCCGTGCATGTCGGCATGGACATAGACATCCCCCTTTCTCAAGTACCGCTTGTAGAGTATCTCGTTTTGCTGAGCATCGCGGCCGCCGAGAACCAGATAGCCGTCCGACGAGATGAACCATGTGAACTTTTCGAACCACATCTGCTTCCTGATCGGCTGGAGAATGGGCTTTTCCTGCTTCAATCCCTTCTTGAGGTCTTCGGCGATCTTTTGTTCGGCGTTTCGGAGCGCCATCTCGGATTGTAGAACGGTCTTCTGCTGCTTGTCGGCTGCCGTGCGCTTCTGTCCATAGTACTCCTTTGCGTTGTTCCAGGGAGTGAGCTTGAGGTTGATATCGATGGTAAGCCTCTTGTCTGGGCCCTTGACTTTCTCCGGTACAGCATCGTCGGCACCCTCTTCGTCGGTGTCGTAGTCGAAGTCCATGGTATCCTCCGCTTCGGGCTCCTCTTCCTCCTCCCCGAGGAGGAGGGTGATGGTGCTCTCTTCCAGCCTCATCGGGAGCTTAATGATCTCAGCGACAGGGTTGTGTTGCTTCTGCTCTCGCTCGACAAGCTTGTTGACGTCGACCCAGTCCATACCCTGCTGCAACAAGCCATTGATGGCGTCCATGGCCTCCTGGACCCGTTCGACATTGGCCTCGATGGCTGCGGCCTTGCGCAGATTTAAGATCTGCGCCTCGTGGAGACCTTCAATACGCTGGGCTTGGTCACGCCGCGCCGCGTCGAGTTTCCGCTTGGCTGTGGCTTCACGTTCGTGCAGACGTGACTCGAGTTTTTGCCCCTCGAGCGAGGAGAAGAACTCGTCGACGGTTTTATTGAAGCCATCAAACGTCAGGACCTGGCAGCCCGGGTCATCCTCGAACTGCTTGGGCAGAAACGGCTGGAAGTCTTCATAGAGAAGAGCCGAAGCCTTCTTTTTCTGGCCTTCCTCGACGTCGTCGGCGGCCTGCTCGGCAGCACGCGGGTTGGGCTTTGCAATGATGTAACCCTTTGAGGTAGGCGAGCTTGTGACTTCGTCCAGAATGGAGCGTGCTTGTTCCAGCGTCTGGAAGAGAGTCTCAAGCAACGCCTCGTTGTCCAAGATGTCGGCCGGCTTTGCGGCAGAATCAAAATTTGTGAGACGGAAAACATGGTCGACGAGAATTGGCGGGAGCTCCGTTATCGTGGTCGCAAGCCCCCTTCTCAGCTCGTCCGACCCCTTGCGCTTAGTCTTCTTTGTAGCAGCTTGCGCCGATGCCGTTTTCAGTGCATCTCGAAGACGCTCTTTGGTCAGGGGCGGAACGCCGCCAAAGTTCTGCCTATTCTCCAGCGTGTATGTCGAGCCCACTCGCTGCGGCTCTTGGCCTTCCCCTTCGGGGACATTGCGCAGGAGGGCGATGATCTTGAGATCGGCATCGGTCAAGATGACATTGCCGCTGGCAAAGAACTCGAGGTATAGCCGGTATGCGCCATCGCTGAACTGGAACTCGATGATGCGGTCCGTGCCAATCTGGCAGACTCCCGTGACACGGCGTGTCTTGAGGAACTTGCGCAACCGGGCAACGAACTGGCTCGGGGCGGGGGCGGCGGCGCGGGCAAAATCGGTCAAGTGGCAGCGGAATCCAGACTCGATGAGGACCTGCTGTCTGCTGTCCGGCTTTGCAAACTTGAGAAGGAGGGTCTTGGAGTTGAGATCGTAGATGTTCGAGAGGCGCAACGAGACGAGGGCCTCGGCGAGCTCGTGCGCGATGACCTGGGACGCGAGAGCAGTGTCGTGTTAGTCCAACGAAGGTCGGTAGTACAGCATCGATGAAGAACAGCTCGGGGACGATCTGTGATGATCAACTGGGGGTAGCTATGCCGACTGGCAGCACACACGCACCTTGACGTCTAACGAGGAGAATCTCTGCTTCATCTTGGGCGAGCTTCACTCAGCTAGTGGAAAGTTCTGTCGCACTCGAGTTCTGGGGCAGCGGACAGCAAATCTGTATGCCCTCTTTGGTGTTCGATCCTCTGCTCGATGTCATGGCGGGGCAGCTTGGTGCGGTTCGGCCGGCGTCCGAGAAAAGCAAGTGGGGTTGCTTGGTCGAGCCCCAAATCCCGCTCCGTTGCAGTGGCGCTGCAGAGCGAGTTGGCCCCTGCGATTGGCTGCTGCTGCTGTGCTACTGCTCGTCTCACGTCGCTGGCAGCTCCCGCGGGCGTCTCCTGAGCAGCTGTTTCCGAATGGCACGCAACAAGGTGTAAGTCACGGCGAAAGCCAGCCCGCCGAAGCCGATGCCGATTGCGATAGAGTAGAATATCTGCAGGGATTCCATGGCGTGCCACTTTTTGTTTGTGAAGTGCCTGTTCGTCGCTTGGGACAGTCGACACTGGACAGCGAAACAGGAAAGGAGTCACGATGAAGGGAAGGAGAGAGAGAAAAGGCCCAACCCAATACTCCACTTGCCATTTCCTCAATGGAAGTGATGACTGCTAGATGACATCCACTGAAGTATTGGCAAAACCTTAACATTAGGGCATCGAGAGAAGATTCTCACAATTGCAAGCACTCAGTTTCAATTTCCAATCCACGCTGCAACCCTGACTGACCACCATGCATTGCATGTTGCAAACTTGGGGTCGGGCCTCTCAGGTGGGCATCGAAAAGCTCGGGGGAAAAGGGACAAAAAAGCCATTCGACGATCTGAATGTCAATGACAACGTGATCTGTGCGGAGATTCCCGAGGGGATGGTTCCTCGCAGAGAAGCCTCAACTGTCGAGATTCAACAGGCCGCGACTCAACACTGCAAATGTCCACAGGTTTCCGCCAGATGTCACAATTGGAGCAGCGCACTCAAACACAACATAAAACTAAGAGCAAGGATTGGCACTTTGGCCACTCATTGCCCGCCGCTGGGGATCCGTGACCCTAAAGTTTGGCGGTCAATTGCAAAGCAAACTCAAAACTTACCCCCGTAACATGACAGAAAAAGACAATCGATGACAGGAATTATCTCTGCAGCCCCGACCACGGCAGATCTCACTCATCGGCCTTCCGCAGCCGATCAAACCATCAGACACAACTCGATCCGATCGCATGTGAAGGGCTCCGGAAGCGCTCGGCTCGGTGGATGGGCCGGGCTCTCCCGTTCCAGCACACAGCAGTTGCCATGACAACCTACAATGGCGTGCTGCACGAGGGGGCAGGGTGGAGAGCCGAGAAAGCACCTCGGCAGCGCCCACACGAGTTTGGTCTCAACTTGCTTCGTCACGTTCAGACCAAAGGGTTTTTGTTGACCGCTCCGTCTCGGGCTGTGGAAGCGAAGGGTCTGGGCTGGTTTCGACAAGCGCTGACATGGCCGCTCGCCGCTGAGGCCGTTTTTGCGGCCTCTTGTTTGACCAATTCTCGAGCTCGCATCTGGGGTCCGCGGAGCAACCCAATGGCGAATGCCCACGAAATCTGAGGCCACGCAAACGAGAAGAGGCTGGGAAAATTGACCAGAAAGCTGTCCAAGTGTGGCCAATTGAGGCGCCGAGTTGCTGATGATCAGCCGCGCTGGCTTCCCAGCCCGCAGATTCTCCTGCTGGAGCAGGGATCTGACCAACCACCCCAACCACCGACGGGACCCTATCAGACCCTGCCTCCAGCCACTTGTCCTGCAGGATGCCCGAGATCTGGTCCCCGGTCGTCTTGGCTGGCGAGTTGCCCAGCCTCCGCAGTTGACTGAAAATTGCCAGGCTCTTCAACGACCAGACAGAGCTCTGGAACATCGCGACCTTGGTCGAGTATTTTGCCAGCCCAGTTTCCCAGTTGGCAATGGACGATGCGGAAGATCCAGCCGATCACGTCCACCCCCGCACTCGAGGGGTTGGAGAAGCGGGTTTGTCGCCCGGGCTCACCCTGGTGGTGGAGTGGTCGTGAGACGCCATGGTGGATGTTTCTTTCAGCTCCCAACGGGACAGCTGCTAGCTTGAAGTGGCGGGATGCGACGGGACTGACAGGGGAGGTTGGGGAAGGCCCCCGCGCGCAGGGGCAATCAGGGCTGCTGCTGTGGAGCGTCAGGGGTCGTCGACTAGTCCAGTTCGGGGAGCAATAAACAAGACATGCTCCACAGCATGTAAACACGGCGAAGCTGCGGAAGCCTCTCGTCACAGCAAGCCAACCGCTTTCCCTGCCTGATCGCTGCCAATCGACCCTGGGCAGAGAGGCCACACAGCCATTCGAACGATCCCATTGGGTTCCTGTCACGCTCGTAGCTCTCCCCGCCAACCAGCAACGAGGCCGGAAACGTGCCGCGTGAACGCGTATTTGAACCGGCCTCGCTCGTTCAGCCCGGGCCTGACCCTTCTTCCTCCTCTTCTGCACACCTGCACCCACAAACAACCACCACACCGCCCTCTCACCATCTTTCCCTTGTTGGAATTCGATTGAAAAAGAAGACGGGTCCATCCACAGACCGCCTTCTCTCATTTTCACTCGACTTCTTTCTAGGAAAAGAAGCAAGAGGAATCTTCTTATCCACCTTTCGTCTGTCGGAAGGTCGAGGAGAAGAATTTCTCTCTGCGCCGTAAAAGGTCGCCAATCTGGACTTTGAAGCCCGAGTTCCGGTCCCCTTTAGCGTCTTCCCGTCTTCATACAGGGAGTCCGAGACCGCCACTCAAACCCACACCCACGAAGAGGTCGAGATCAAGCTCCCCCAGCTCGCCGGACGGGAAGGTCAAGACTCTTCATTCCAAGCCCAAGCACATCTTCCTCCCCGTGGAGAGGGTCGCTTCAGAGAAGAAGAGGTCCGCATCACTCGTGAAGAGGAACATCGCCGCCGTCCCGGTAACCGCGAAGAGTACGTCTATCGTGAGGAGCACCGCCGGTAAGTCATGGGCTTTTCCTTCTCTCGGCTTTTCTGGCGTCTTTTGTTTTTGTTTTGTTTTGATCCGCCTGTTTTCCCCCGCCTTTTTCTTTTTCAGCTCTTTTCTCCATCGGGCGCCACATACCCCCTTGCTTAGGGCCCTGCCAAGACGGTCTGGAGCTAGGGGGTTGGGTTGACCAAGTGACGGGGGTTGAAGAAGAAAGAAAAACATCAGGCCGTCTTCGGGACATGAGAGAAAGACCTCCTCTCCTTCCCTTCTTTTTCCTTTTTCCTTGTTGCTAACCAAGTCCGCCTTCCACCCACACCAGACCTCAGTCTACCTACTCCGAGTCTCGTGTCGAGTTCGATACCAACCACCGCCCTCACAACTCCGTCATCGACGTTGCTGAGAGCGAGTATCGCGCCCGCGTCCAGCCCAACTACCGCAAGGAATACCCCGTAGCCGGCTCCACCGTCGACGGTTCCCGCTTCAACCCCAGCTACAAGGCCAGCACCCAGGTCGAGGAGTTCACCGTTGACGCCTCGGTTCCCCGTCCCACCTACAAGCAGTCCACCCACGTCACCGGCACCACCGTTGACGCCCCTGCTCCCCGCTCCACCTACCACGAGAAGGTGAAGATCGTCGAAGAGACCGTTGACGCTCCCCGTTCCGCTTCGCGCCGCACAAACTCCAAGATGGGCTACTACGACGAGGACGGTAAGCAAACCATCCCCCCTTCTCTCCCCCTTCCCCATGGCCCCTAGTGTCGGCCATACACACACAAGTGTGCTCACGCCCAATGACCAGGCCACTACCACTCCTTCCGTCACGGATTGCACAAGTTGGCTGACCGCATTGTGCACCCTGAAGGCCACGACCGCGTCGAGGTCGGTGAGGTCCGCGAGGTCCGCCGCCCCCGCGCTTCGTCGTCGGAGGGCTCTGCCTCCCCCAACACGGTCACCATCCCGTGCCACCACATCCGCCTGGGCGACATCCTCATCCTCCAGGGCCGCCCGTGCCAGGTCATCCGCATCTCGACCTCGGCGGCCACCGGCCAGCACCGCTACCTCGGTGTCGACCTCTTCACCAAGCAGCTCCATGAGGAGTCGTCGTTCGTGTCCAACCCGGCGCCCAGCGTCGTCGTGCAGACCATGCTCGGCCCCGTCTTCAAGCAGTACCGCGTCCTCGACATGCAGGAGGGCTCCATCGTCGCCATGACCGAGACCGGCGACGTCAAGCAGAACCTGCCCGTCATCGACCAGAGCAGCCTCTGGAGCCGCCTCCAGAAGGCCTTTGAGTCGGGCCGCGGCTCCGTCCGCGTCCTGGTCGTCACCGACCACGGCCGCGAGATGGCTGTTGACATGAAGGTTGTCCATGGCTCGCGCCTCTAAATGCAATCATCGACTCGTCTGTTGCCTGTAACCCCCGGCGTTGGATATTATGTTGGTGCTTCTGTCTTGATCAAGTTTGCAGAGGAGTGAGAGGGATGGATGGATGGATGGATGGGTATGAAAGGCTTCATGTTGGTAGTTTTCACGTGTACATGATGACTATAATGGATGGATGTTTATGGCTATTCTCTGCTCGTCTGCCTTGGTGACATTTGTGTGTATGTGTGTTGGTGATTATGCGTGTCCCCAACGTGATCATCCATCTTTTTCTGCCGTTCTCAACTGCGCACTGAAGAATTGGTGCTGCCTGCCGTGGTCTCAGCGCCTCGCGCGCCCTGCTCGCTACCTTGTTTCTCACGTTACTGCTGACCGATCCCATACTACTACCTCAGTTCGACCACGGGTCAGGTGAAGAAGCCTTCCAATATGCCTCCCATCCTCCAGAGCGCGACTGTTCATTCCACAATGAAAAACACCACGGAAGCATGCATGGAACTCTCACGCGCCCCTGGCCACGGGCGGGAAGGGGCCTTGCCGCTATTGAAACCGGGTCTCCAATCGGAGATGGTGGCGCACCTCCCATCCCATCCGGCAATGGCAATGGGAAACGGGACGGAAATGCCATTCAGAGATGGATGCAAGCAGCCAGGCCACTCAGAGGTGTCAGGTGGGTTGGGTATCCAGTCATGGCTGCCCAATCCCGCCCGCCCCCCCCTTCTGTTGGTGTGTGCGGTGAACAATTCTCAACATGGCCGCCGGATTGGGGACATCTAAGAACGATGGAGATGAGACGCGCATTTGGTTCTTGTTCCTGTTGATGATTTCTGAGTGATCATCAGACCAAAGGCGCCACTCTTCTCCGGTCAGGTCGCGTGGTGTCTGGCTGAGGCTGGGTGGTGGCCAGGTCCGTCCGGCGCAAAAACCGAGAAAACAATTTGAGCGCCCTGTTTCTCTTTTCTCCGCTGCGAAAGCGGGAAATGGAAATGCTTCGGCGAGTCGAGTAGCCTGTTTGCCACTGCGCTCGCTCAGTGTCGGATACTCTTATTTTACGCTATGCTGTCGTTAACTAAGAACAGTACTGGACAGAGTAGCGCATGGGTGAAATGTCCTGGAAATCCGGATTACGAAGCCTTGCTAGTGTAGTTCGTGACCCAGACTCTCTTGACGGCGACGAGGAGGGCCATGTGATCAACCATCAGCAATCAGAGTTGAAAAAGCTCGTGTTGACGGATTGACGACGGCAGGCATGGTTGGACCCTCCATGCAGTGGGACCCCTAACTGTTGAGTGCTGGGGCTTGGACCATGACGATCTCCGTTCGCTTCGGACGGTCGAAGCCAGAAAAACAGGGCTGCTAGCAAAACCTTGTTGAGATACCGCAGCCTGCACAGACTGCCTTGACGCAATGGCCAAAAGAAGCTCAGGGATCAGCTTCCATGAGATGGAAGGAACCACCCGAGCCATCCACAGGGCTGTTGGTGTGCAACGCCAACACAGGAAGCAGCCCCACCTCGACCTCAATCGCCCATTTCCAAAATTGGCCGCCGTTTTGGGGACTGCCCGGACTGCCGGACGTCATTCTTCAACAGATGATTCAGGACAGGTCGCTGACCTCACGTCGTAGTGTAGGAAGTCCGCCTTGGCAGTTCAACGGCCACTGCAGCCGGGCGTAAAAACTGGGGGTCCCTCGTGTCCAGATGCTGACTGGTGACTGCACACATCAACCCCACTCATACACAGGATTGGACTCTCCGAACAAATCGACACTGCCATCCGGAGCAGCCGACTCTCGGCCGTGGCCGGCGTTGTGTACTGTGGTAAAGAAAACGGAGACGACCGTTCGGAAGAAAACCCGACAAGGTGCACCCTTTCGACAGCCTCCCTCCGGGCATCACCAACAGCGCCCGGCATCTCCCACCTGCATGCCGGACCAGGCCCTGTGCGACGGATGACTGCGGCAGAAAACAAGAAGAAACAGCAAAACCAACGCGCTCCGAGGAACACGCCCTGCAGCAAACTGCAGCAGGTTGAGCTTCGTTGCAGCCTCGTGTCATCGCCTCAAAGAGCCTCGAATCGCGAGGTGAGACCAGTCCACCTGCAGACTGGAGAGCTGCCCTGAAAGCTCAAAAGGGTCCATCAGGTCCGTCTGAAAGGTCGTTCGTCTGAAATCACACATCAGACTGTTCAGATTCGGAAACAGACCTCGGGGACACCCCGACTTCCCTTTTTATCTCCAGAGATTGATTCTCCAAGGAACCGACGGAAAAACCGAGAACTGGCCGGTTCTATTCCGTAGGTACCTTGTTCAATATTGGCTCCAGGCTCGACTTAACGGTATTATTTATTAACGGTATTACCCCTCCAGACCGTGAGCCCTCCCGGCCAGCTCTGCCCCGCCATCATACCTTATCGAACCCCACCCGAACACACCTCGCTCAGAGCCCCTCCCTCCCTGCTGCGCCTCCGACAGGCAGGACACCACACACTCACACACACACACACACCACTTATCTGCCACTTTTCCCCCCGTCCAAAAAACCACGAGGCTCGACGTAGTCAGTCACCGCTCTTTTACTCGGCAGTCTCCCAGCATTGAGTCGGCGCAGCGGTGAATCGACAGCATCGGCTTCTCTGTTCTCTTGACGCATCGCAGTCAGCAGCAAGCGCATTGTCACATTGGGCTCCTAATACCTTTTTTATTTTTATTTTTTCTTTTTACCCCGCTTCCTCTTTGGGTCGGCATATCCCGTCGCAGAGATGACCGACCCTGCCCCCTACCGATACAAGGTCACGGGGGGGAGGGTATCGCCTCCCCTTTACAATCCCGCTCGCTCCTCGATGCCCCTCGCCGGCGGCGGCTACAGCTCGCTGTACGATGATCGGACGCCCGCATACGAGCCCGCTCCCCACCGTCACCCCGAAGACTACCGCACGAGCGCCGTCCCTGTCAGCTCGACGACCTACGCCGTGAGGAAGGAGCCTCTCACCAGGAGCACCAGCGTCAACGACGGCACTCGAGGCCACCGAGTTATAGAGCATCAGAACGTCAAGCGCCCCATTATTGTTACCACAAAGCACCACCAACCGCCAGGCCCGAGGCCAGGAAGCCCCTCGCGTGACCCGTACCGATCGAGCGACGAAGCACAGTACTATGCCGAGCCAGCTTCCTCCATACCGCGAAGCCGGGCTGCAGGCCATGTCCCTTCTAGTGCCGCCATGGACGAGGAGGAATACCGACGGCTGAAGGACAGGACTCACCATGACAGGCTGGGCAACCGCGGCGCCGACCAGTATCGCCCTCCACGCCCAGGACCTCTTTATGCTGGACCGAACCATCGTGCCAACACCTTCGACTTTGACGACGAAGGGTACGAGTACACGAAACCAAGCGATCTCGCGAGATACGACCTCGACCACGACCAGCGCCACAAGACTCGTCGCGAGACCCTCGACCGATACTACCGCCCGACGGTCAGCATCACTACAGATCTGGGCCGCCCCTTTGACCCCGCCGACGGCCGGGCGCGCGGTCCGCCGCCAACAACAAGGGGCTTTGACAAGCTCCGTTGGCCAGCCGCCGGTGGTATCTACGACGGCGCCGGCTCTCGCATGCCCCTCGCACCACCGGACCCTCTTGGCCCTGACGGGCGCCGTTCGGGCCTGCTCGAGACTCCGGGGAGCCCGAGGCAAGAGCATCGCGGTGGCCCACGTCCCCTGTCGATGATCCAGGACGATCCAGGCCGGCCGAGCCACCATGCCGATTACTATTACGACGATGTTCTGCCGCACCGAGACGCGCGCGACAACAGAGATCACGACTATTTCCAGGATGACCGCGTCACCGCCCGTGGGTTTGGCATTCTGGTTGATCCCAACGACCTCGAAGAGCCTCGCCGGGCTCCCACCATCAGGCCGTACCGTGAAGAGCCCCGCGAAGAACGCCGCGAGCGTCGGGAGCCTGTGAGGCGCTATGAGGGTCGCGAGCCGAGGAGGCGGTCAGACGACGACCTAGAGATCGTAACACTTGAACACGACTCCCGCGATCACAGGAGGCACCGTGACCGTGACCGTGACCACGACTATGTGGTTGACGAAGACTATGGACGAGACAGGAAGGGCCGGAGACCCAATGACGATGATCACGACGACGACGAACTTGACCCCAAGAGAGGCAAAACCCGCGACAAGGTTGCCGCTGGCCTCGGTCTTGCTGCCGCTTCTATTGGTCTTGGATCTGCGGGCCGGGGCAGGAGTGACAAGGACCGCGAGGATCGATCCCCACCGAGACGCCACAGGGAGGAGGACGATGATGAGGACCATCACCACCGCCACCGCCGCCAGAGGAGCCCTGAAGTCGATGATCGGGTCAGAACAAGCCGGAAGGAGCCGTTGCTCGGCGATGAGGACTTTGAAATTGTTGAGCATCCCAGAGAACGTGAGAAACTACGGGACAGGCCGGCGGCTGGAGCTGAGGCGCTTGAAGAGAAGAAAAACAACGGCGACTCTGGAGCCCGCTCGCCCCGGGACGACTCCTCATCGACGGACGAAGGAAAGACAAAGCCTCGCCGCCGCCTGCGTGCCTCGGCGTTCAACCCCAATGACACCGCCGCTCTGGCGGAGATGAAGGCGCGTCTGGCTGAGATGAAAGACAAGGACCCCAAGGATGAAGCCAAGCCGGCCGCGGCGACGGAGACCAAGGGACGGTCAACAGCAACAAACAAAGACGCCCCTCCCGTCAAGGACATCTCCCCGGAGCGCAAGCCGTCCCCGGTCGAGAAACAGGAACCCGACCCCGACGCTTCCGCCCTCGTGCCCAAGGATGACGCCGACAAGGCCCCTGCGGTCCGCGACGAAAAACCCGTTCGCGTGGTCCCCCCACCACCCAAGGAACCAACCACAGACAAAAAACCGATCAAGGGCATCCTCAAGCAACCGCGGGCGCAGTTCCCGGAGGAGTCGAACCCCGTGCGCGAAGGGGTCGCGCCGCACAAGGACGACAAGACCAAGGTCGATGTTCCCCAGGGCGCGCGCTGGACAAAGATCAGCCGCAAGATGGTCAACCCGGAGGCGCTCAAGATCGGAAAGGAGCGGTTTGAAGTCAGGGACGACTTTGTCATTGTGCTCCGCGTGCTGAGCAAGGAGGAGATTCAGGCTTATGCTGCTGCTACGGCGACCCTGAGAGGTATGTTTCTCCCCCTTTTTAAACTCTGATGTTCCTGTTGTTGTGTGTTTGTTGTGTTTGTTGTGCGTGCGTGAGAGGGAAGATTGCTAACCACTCAAACTTGTGTGTTGTATAGAACGCCGGAAGAAGGAGTTTGAGCGTGAGATGCGCGGCCGCAGCCATCGACATGAGTCGGATGATGAGCAGCAGGGCGAGGACGCGTATGAGGCGAGGCATCATGGTGGTCGGCACCGGTCGCACCGGGATTAAAACTACCTACGGTACCTAACCTACCTAACGAGGGGGGTTGGTTGTGGGGGGATGGGGTATGAGATATGATTTTGATGATCTGGGTTTTCCTTTTTGGTCGTTTTGGTTACCAACTTTCTGGGTCGTCGGCGTCAGGGGAGGGGCGCTTTTGGGGGATCTCTATGTAGCGGGTTTGGTTTGGCAAAAAGCGATTGTTGTATGTACGACGGATATGTTCTGAAGCTTTTAGCGTTGCCATGTTGGATGCGGTTGGTTTTTAAGGGGGTTGGTTGGTGTTTGGGTGTTGGGAAGAAATGCTTTGTCATGGCAAGGAGGACATTTTGAATGAAAAGTTGGGTTTGGTCTTGACATTTATGCTACGCAGTATTTTGTGATGCCATGCCGGGTTGATGAGACCTGTCAGTTGTTGGGGACTTCAGGGATGCTTACTTCAGGTCTCTCGTGGCAGGTATGTACGGAAACCCAAGGGCCCTCCCTGGCAGTCCAGTCTCTGCGTTGCCACTCTCTCCTCTGGCAACCATCTCCTCCAGCAGCGATATATCCATGGCTTGCACGTCCCGGCTCGAGACAGTCGACTTCTGTGTTGCAGATATCTCTCTCTAGCATCCATTCTCATATCTGCACGTCCAGACACGAGACAATTATGGACATTCTCTTCTCGGTCGGTCGTACTACAAGACTGGAAGTGGAATCGAGGGGGCACACATGGGACAGTCAAGACTACTATCAGCACAACCTAGGGTTGTCCACCTCGAGTTTGTTCCCCCCTTGCGGATTGAAGACACCTTCTCCAGTCTGTGGGCATCACATGGAAGGCGGCCGTCTCGCGGTGCAGTCGATCACTTATCACATTGGTCATTAGGTGTATGGTGAGACATTGGGCAAACAACTGGGCCATCCGCTCTTGGGAATTGTTGACAGACTAAGTTCTCTACACAGTACTTAATAACGCAACAGGAAACTGTCTACCTTGAAAGGTACACACGAGTACACTCCCAGCCCCCCCCCCAATTCCAATTCATGAGATCCTGACAGTGACTGGGTATCCATTAACCTCGTAGCCCTGCTGCCGGTCCAAGTACGTAAACAAACAAATAAACCACCAGTAAGCAAGCAAGCGAGCAAGTCTGCCTAGTGGTCAAGATGAACGATCAAGAAGCGTGTTTCCCTCCCGACGTGCCGTACCAAGCGAGGCGCCCTGACCGTGACCGTTTCATGATACCCCCCTCGACAATGAAGGTAGCCATGGCTCGGTCATAAACCTAACTACATCTACTTCACCTGCGCATAGCTACGCCACAGTTCTGTAGAACTTAGAACGGTTCAGCCCATCCATCCCGTGGCAGCATAAGTAGTTACACGGAGAGGGCCTGTCCATGCCTCTCTTCGGACGGCCGCCAAGCTATATATCCCTCATGTGTTTGTCACTTACTTGAGGTAGGACGCATCTCGATCGTGCTACGTGCCACTGCATACAGGCTGACGATTCCTCGTTCGTCGTCCTACGCTGGCCATCCTTCCAAAACCAGGGGCTTGACACTCAAGTTACAAGACGGTGATGGTATGGAGTTAGTTGTAAGTGGCGTGAAGCGTCTGGCCAGCTGACTACCACGGCGGGAGTAGTTTCCCCAGGTTTACAGTCATCATTGTCTTCAACGGCACGACAGAACCTCGCTTGTCTCTGGCCTCGCTATAGTTACATGTTCCCGCCCTTTTCAGGTGCTAACTGAGCACTACGCAGATAGATCCCTTACAGCAGACAGAGAAACATCTTTCCTCAGCGTCGACTCCACTGCTTGCCGCGGGAACGACTTGGGGGAGAAACAAAAGACGAACCGCCTTTCTCGGGCCTTCTCCTCCATCCAGCATTCCGCCGACAGGGCAGGGCAGAATTACCCAACTCACCTATTCCAAGGTAGCAGATTACATACACATACTTCAGGTTCTTGGCCAGGCCAGTTTGCAAGCTCGCGACATTTACCGTTGTTACTAGTCGAGTTATACGAAAAGAATCACCTGGGCTTGGGAATCCGTCGTACCACAAAAACCCGTGGGTTTGTTCCGTCTCTCAAAACCTGAGAAGGTAGTTATACGAACGTATCGCGGAGAGCTTTCACTCGTTTTCTATCTGGCTCTCGTCCGTAACTCGACCAGCTACCACCACTTCCATGTTTATCACCAACTATCCCAAAACTTGAGCAAACCTGGATAATGTCGCATCATCTTCTTCTCCGAGACCAAAACTCAGCAGTTGGGTTAGATACCTACTCACCCTTTTGAGCAGCCTTGGCACATGCGGACATCCCGACACAGTCGACGAAAACAAGACACACAGTTTGACCAGCCAGGGCTCACTCGGACCGACCGAGCGAGCTCGAGGGGCACAGATTACATCCAAAACAAACGAACAACGCTTGCCAACCTACCCAGCCAGTGGGAGAGCCCAGCATCATCTTCCCCACGGGGACGAACGAATAAAGGAATGTCTGTCTGCCCGTCCTCGGCAGCAAGCTCTCCCGAAGAAGACAGAACAGAAGGCTGAAGGGGGGCTTTCTTGCCGGGGTGGTAGCTGAAAGAGGGTGCGGTGAGTCTTGTAATCATGGACACACGGTAGTTTATACTGTATACGGTATAGTTGCAGGTCTCGACATAGGTACCAAGCAGCAGGGTCGTTTATTAAACATTTGAGACATTCATATCCGCACTTTCTGGGTTATGTTTCTGGCGCTGGCACGGTGACTGGCGCAGTGACTGGCGGGAAACCAGCACGAGGGCCGGGCCAGGCTGCGGCTGTGATCGGCATGTTTCACTTGGGGGGGTAAGTTGCTCTCATACACTAATTGGCAGTGTAGGGGGGAGGAGGTAGGTGTTGAACGTGGCGATGGCGTTTTCGGCAGCTGTCCTCATCAGCTGAGCCCTATCTTTTCTGTTCCATGGCGTGGCGTGGTCCATGAGGAAGAGTGAGATTTGCGGGGTTTTGTCGTGTCTCAGTCGGTTCGGTGGCGAGAGAGGGGGGAGGTTTATTCCAACCACGCACAGCTCCTGACCGTCGCTTCTTTTTCCCCTTACCGGGTGACATTGACATCACGCATCATGACGGCGAGCTATCTGTGGAAAGTTTCGACGTGTTTGTACTCTACAATCCAGGGAAATGGTTGGTACTTGATCGCGGCCGAGGGAGGAACGAAGTTGATATCTATGACAAGCGCATGCAACTCGTCGTTGAGATTTGATGTGGCGCGCAAACTCATGCAGACAATTATTGTTCGCGTTAACTAGTTAGGTACTGGAGCCGCGCTGCTGATTGCGAGCGCTCAAACCCGGACCGCCGTCAAAACCGGGCGAGACGGACTCGGGCCGTTGGAGAACCGCGAGTTTCTTCAATGTCGTCCTATTTTCCATGTTGTTGTTGACGCGTCGTCTGGATTTGGCAATCATTGTTCTTGCAAGATCCATGCTGCTCAAGCCCCAAGGTAGCATTTCGTACCCCTGAACTCGACCCCAATTTCGCAAGGGTGTGCATGTGCGGAGCTGGTGGATGGGCGAGGGGAAGGGGAGGGGGGAAGCTTCATCGTGCAACGCCAGTCCCACGCCTGGCATCCTTGTTGAACAAGCAGCAGCCGCACGGCCGGCAGCGACCAGGCTCCTCGGATGCCCTGGTCTACCCGTAAGGCTGGGACTGCGCGAAGCCTGGGGAATCCATGAGGTTCGTGAGTGTGGCACACCACCACATGTTTTCAGGCATCATGACCCCCCTCCCTCCCGTCCATCAAGGACTCGTCTGCAATTTGTGGTGTAACAGATCCGTACACCACCACGAACTGCATGCTTGGCAAGGAGGGGCGGGGGAAGGGGGGAAGGGACTGCAACTCCCACACTCTTTGTTTCATTTAAGAACCAAGAGAACGATGATATGATCGACCGAGATGCCCGCGGAATGAGCACTGCGTAAGCATGGAGCAGACTTATCCCCGACCGCCGCGCTCAACCTATATTTAGTTAGCGATTTATCCGGAACAAGCAAAGCTTCGCAGTCATGAGCTCCGGCGGAGCGAGGAGCGCAGCAGCCCCGGTGAACGCGAACAACGCACTGACTGACAGTGCGCGATGTGGGATGATTGGGGACCCACAGCGATGAAATGAAGCGGACGGCCTGCTCCTGACGAGTGAGTACATACTGAGTAGCTTTGTCACCGGGAGGCATGAATTGACGAGACTCAGTTCCCGGCCGTGAGGTTCTCAATGTCCCTGTTTCCGCTGTGCTACTCCGTAGTTCTTGCGTGGTCTTGAACGAGGTGTAGCTGCTGGCGGAATTGATCCTTTCGATCGCAGCACCAAACAAACAACGGTTTTCATCGAGCCTTGTCCTGATCCTTCAGCAAGCAGATCCTTCCAAGTTCCCAGCTGGCAGGGCCCAGCCCCTGTCTTCGCCCCGCCGCCTGGGTCGCTGGGGGAGCTCCCACTGGGGGCTGACGGCTGGGGTTGGACACAGTGCGTGGCCGTGGAGCGCTAGCGATGTTGAAAATGAGGAGCACACCATCGTCCTCGACGTCAGAGGAGCCAGAGTATCCGATCTTTACCCTAACTTATGCAACATCATTGTGTGCGGAATCGCGCAAGTCTCGGACACAGGTGACACCGGAATGGCGCCTGCGCATTCCAGAAACTCAGACGTTACGGGAGAAGGTTCCGGAAGTCGAGTCGGCGCCCAGCAGGTCGTCAAACGCGTCTTCAACAAAAGCTTTGACCTGTGTGTGGTGCTCATGTCCTTTTCGAGAATGGCATTTCGGCACCTGCGCCAGGGTCATTCAGGGGGGCCTGCCTCAGAGATCGCGGGTCGATATTCAACCTGGCTTGTGGCTAGCTCATGCAAGGGTGCAATGAGAGGCTCGCCTCGCGCCCCTGCTGCATGCTGCGGGACAGCCGCTCGCCTTCCGATTGACGGAGATGAACCAGGGCTCAACATGTCTGGACCAGCTCATTGGATCTCGGTTTGGTGGAAAAGCTTCTGTCGGAGGCAGCGTGTTATTCTCCTTTCTTGTGTGGTACAGTACCGTAACGCGAAGGGTTTGTTTTCGTATCCGTATTCCTCGAAACTGTCGGTTTGTCGAGTGAAGAAGAATGGACGTCGTTTGAGTTGGTATTCCCTAATTTCTGGGCGAGGCGAGAAGGTCTCGAGGGAGCCCGAGGGAGAATCAAGGTTAGCTTCCGCTGCGGGCACTGGGATCCCCAGAGAACAAAACGTTCTGCATCGTCGTAAGGTACGCCGATGCTGAGATTCATTTTTGCTGGGTTTTGCCTACCTGGAAAATCCCCGATTCCTCGAGATGGGACGGGAAGCTGCTGACAGGGGTCGTGAATTGGAACACAAAGACGACAACTGATCATCTGGTAGGCGACGGAACGTTGGAGAGTGTGGCTCTGCAGTCGTCTGGTTGGAACTGAGGTACAAGGGATCTGTACATACCCCCGGGACTCATGTTTGGAAACAAACGTCTGTGCAAGCACACACGAGATACGCTCGCCAACCGTTACCAAACACTCTTGAGGTGCGGATCTCGTCAGGGTGTGGCTCCCGCTTCCTGCGTGGCTGCATCCTGCTTGGATGCTGGGCAGCAGGAGGAGATCTGCCGCGCGGGGGTTGCTCTGGGCTCTGTGCGGTGCATGGTAGCTAACTAGCCCTCTCAGAGCAGCCAAGCCTCTTGTGGTTGGTCCCCAGCACCAAGCCGATCGCCAATTTCAAGTTTGGATCCTGTTTCCAAAGCGGCGGAACAGCCCGGTCGGCGGCACATCAAACACGGCGCGCTGTGACCCGCAGCATGTACTAGGTAACGAGCTACCGGTGGTTACCAGGAATGGACTCGGATGTCTGGCAGGCGGGCGCTGTTACGCTCGTTTCTGAACCTGGAAATAGCTTGCGATGGATCCAATGGCAAACGAGCTGGAGGAACAGGCGATGGGCTGAGTGCATTGGTCCCGTGGTGCCGTCCTGTTTCTGGTGACGTGAGGCTGTCAACGTTTTGAAATCTGGTACGGAGTAGAACCGACTCTGACGAAGGCCGTTGGCGGTGAGAGAGCAATTCCTTAGCCCCGATCAACACCTGGGATTGGCTCCGCCTGCAACAGCAACCGCCTCGAGGGAAGGGAAAAATAACCGCGTTGGCACATGTAACTTGATGAGGAGCGGTCGTCGACCTGTGTGTCAGGAACTGTTTCGTGCGGGAAATGGAAAATGCAAGACGCGACTCGATATCTTCCGAGTTCTTCACTTGGGGAGGGGCGGGCCAATCCCGTTGGCTGCATAAACATCGCACCACTTGCTGTGGTGCCAGCAGCGGCTGCCTGGTTGCAGTGGTTGGCGACTGCGTGGCTGCCGTGACTGGCCAAGGCAGCTGCGAGTCCTGCGAGGAGCCAAGGTTGCGCTGAGTTCTTCCCGTTCTCTGCGTTGAAACGGGAACGGCCAGCAGCGAAATTGCGACCAATCGACACTGCATCGGAGATGACTTCCATTTTCTGACCTGAGACTGCAAGCGCGTCATGCAGGCCGTTTCGTAGCGGTGAATCAAAGTAACACCGCCAACACATTGCAATTTGATGCAAAATTGAAAACTCGTCACCGCCCTCCTGAGAAAAAGCACCGCTAATACGGAGGAACTGCGTTGACAATGTTGATGCTCGCTCTCGCTCCCGCAGGGTCGATTGATCATCAGGGCTCGCTTTTCTGGCGTGTTTCTGTTTGCTACCGTGCAATATGTATAAAATACCGGGACGAACACTGTGTCGGGAGTCCCCACCTTCCGTCTGCGGGGTAAAGTTGGGCAAGCTGATCGATCCCCACGCTCCACACCTCGCTCCAAAATCCAGCAGCACTTTGAAGGTTGCGCAACCGTCCGACTGACCAAGATTTTGCACTACACTACGGAGCCGTGTATGAAGTGTACAAACCTCATCGAATCCTTTATGCGCAGAAAATGGAGACATTGCTCTCGCTCTTGGTCCAGACCGCCGGCTGACTCTTAGCGCTTTATTTCTTCTTCTCGCTTCTGATATACTGCGGTGCCTCTCGTGGGAGAGACGCACGCACCTCAAAACTCGAGTTTCGAAGTTTATTTCTCGGTGCTGCAGACGAGATATTTCACCCCATCCAGTTAATCCAGTTCGGCTTGACAGCGTTCAGGGGGTGGTCTCCTCCCGTCAGCCTCGAGGGACCAAGACTCTGGAACGCCCCTGTCCAAGACGCCTGTCAACACCATGGACACCAAGGAAACCCTGACACACTTTGGCCGGGTCGGTTCACGTGTCGGCGTGCAGCAGCATGCCGTGAATCGCCCCACCCAGGATTACATCCCTGCAGAACCACGTCGCGTCCACACGGGCAGAAGGGGAAAAAGAAGGGTCAGTCTTCATTCAGGTTCGATGTCGGCACGTCGGGCACGGGAAAGGCCAGGAGAACCCGAGGCCGGGAAACTTGCAGGCACAAACTTGCGCTTTGCTGGGAAAAGCAAACACGTCTTACCAGCTGAGGGTTTCCTGGAATTCCGTCGCAACGCTGCCAATCGCGTCCCCAAGCGAGGTCGCCGATCAGCGCAGGTTACCCGCTGCGAGGATCCGTTCCAAATTCCAATTGACCTGCGCGGGTCCCAGGCTGCACGAGCACAGAGCCTAGCGCACTTCACTTCCATACTACCTTAAGCACACAACAAGACTAAGGAGAGGAGAGAGTCGTGTGTCTGGGCCAGTAAAGTTGAAGTCAGACTCGGGGTAGGGGAAGGGCGTGCGTGGCGTCTCTTTCCTACTGCAGTGGGAAGCTCCCTCACCTCGAAGTGAGCAGCGCCAATGGAATTGTGACTTTGCGCTTCCTCTGTGATATCTGTCTTATAAGGTTAGGCAGCGTAGCCATGTCATTGTTTCGAATACCAATAATGCGAGCGAGAAAGGGAAAACCGTTGACCGTTGGGCGCCTCCAAAACCCCATGATCCCAGGATGGCGTGCCCGTTCGATTGCTGGTTCTGGCGCAAGTGATGATTAACATATCCCTGCCCTGTGATCTTGCCCCGATCTGTGTCTGTCTGTCTGCACTGGGTGGAAATACAGTGTATTGTATCCCACGCTGCATGCAACGACAAACCGCAAAATAAAACGCCATTTTCATCCCACGTCGCTGGTCGTCCTGTCCCTTCTCCTCCTGCCACATGCCTGCCACTGCCTGGAGGGTTGTAGCCGTTAATCTGAGACCTGCTCTGCGCTGATTCTCGACTGCGGTGTAACTCGGTGCGTCCCACAGCACAGCTGATCCCGGCACCCCTGCCGCAGCCCCCGCTCAGCAGCGCCCCCCATCCCAACCGGTCAAAGACAAGGTCCCTTGTTTAATGTCAAAAGTCGGCGGGATCAGAACATCTTTGGTTGATTTCTTCATCAACACCCGACTTTCAACCTTGGGACTCGGACGCGTTTTGCAAACGACAAGACGCGTTTTTTTTCTTCTTCCAAAAATCGTCGACTGCAAAGGCAATCTCGGCAGGCGCGTAATTTGGGCGCCACGCAAAGGTTCGTCCGTTCCTTCCCCCTTCCCTGTCCCCGGCCAAGTTTCCCGGCTGTCTGGCATGACTGAGGTGTTCTGCTAACGCCTCTTTGTGTCCCATCGGCAGGTACCTCAGTTACCGATTCCGCGATCGAGCTGTACATACAGCCAAAGGCAAGTTGACTCTTCGCTTCTCTTTTCCCCTCGAGCGCGAACGAATCAACAACTGGCGACCGACATCATCGCGGCGCTCCTGCGACACGTTGGATGCTGTTGTTCTGCAGTCGAGGGCTGCCCCTAGTTTGACGATTTTCCCACCGCCTTTTGCGCAGCGAGCATGCCTGCAGGCAACACAGTACATCCCCAGCCAGGGTTTTCCCCGACCGCGACATCGCGACACCGCGCTTCCTTGTTTTCCTCCACGTACAGAATACAACTTGCCAGAACAAGGGAACTGATTCGCGAGATGGTTTAGATCAGGTACCTCAAAAAACTCGACAGATTCCGAGGCGCGATCGAAGCCAGACGGGACTCTGGACGGAAACACTTCCAAGCTTGTCGGGAACCCAACCAAAGAGCTAACATACAACAACCCCGGAAAGGTACGCCGCTTGTGTGTTGTGGAAGCATATCCTGCACGTGGCCCGGCTTGCTTCAACGGCAGAACCCGAGCATTTGGGATTTTCTGAGCTGCCCTGCCCTGGCCTGTCACCCCGTCGCGCCGTGCCCCATCCCATTCGCCTCGAGCTGAACCCAGCGACCTTTGTCTGACTCTCCTTGCGCGACGCGAAATCCAGCGCGTTTGTTTGAGATCTATTTTCAGCTACCCCGAAGGTATGTACTGCATACAGCTATGTTACGCTCCTCTTTCCGCCCTTCCACGCCCTTATCCTGTCCCTATCACAGTGCATCGCGCTAGCAAATCAGCTGGTCTTTTGCGATGCACCTCGGAAATCATGCCAGGGTCTGGTGTCACAGCCAGCGCGATCCCGTTTCAATCTCGGCAATGTTCCACCCTAGTCCCCGTTCTGGAATCGCATGAGATGGCTGCAAATTTCAGCATGCACCGTGCTGATGCAGTCGGTACCTTTTGGCTGCAACTCTTCCTTTTCGTCACGAGTTTATGATTTTGAAATTGTCGACTTATTTTCCCATCTGTTTTTATTTTCCCCCCTTCCACTTCTCTCCCTCCCGTCTTTTCCCCAACATCGACTGACGATTCGAGCTTCGGTATTTTACCAGACGAGACGGCCTGCGCGAGTCGACCTTTGACCGCGCCCGAGACAAAAACCACCCTCCTCAGTGTGTTCGACAAACGTTGAACGCCCCAACCGAGTCGCCGACAGCACCGAGAGGCAAAAGACGGTCGCGTCGACTTGTTTACGGACGGAGGGATCGCGGTTTTTCGGTCTGAGTTTGTTTCTGGAGGAGTGCTTTATTCGGTAAGTTGTTCTGATGATTGATATCCTCGTCTGATTTCATGCGCCGAGCGCGTCGCATGGATCCAACCAGCCCTGTCGCGTCCTGCACAACGTTCGCCTGTTGTTGTGGCGGGAGCGCACGGGTCTCTGGTCGAAACCAGGTTTCCCCGCCACCTTTGCGACAGTTACCCTGAAGAACGATCGGCGAAAGCGCAACGCACTCCGGAGTACCCAGTCCCACGCGTTCCGCGCGGTCCACAAACACATACACATCCACGCACAGAGAGACGGAGACACACACACATACACACACACACACACACGCACACACACACACGTTGAGAGAAGGGGGGAAATTCAACTTCGACGACAGACTCCAACATCACTGCAACCCTTGTCTTGGCGCCACGGAGTACAGCTGACTGACATTGGGGAATCGACACAGAGGCAGTCAACATCACATCGGCCACCAAGCGATCTCTATGGGATTGATGAACATGGCTCAACACCGGCAGGCGCCCCGGCAATTCAAGGAAGAGCCCGGTCATGACTCGGTGAGTGCCACTCTTTCCCTTATTCTTTGCGATGCGACACTCCACCCATCACCGACACTTCCGTCACTGCCGTCACTGCTTGGTCATCGGTCAAGCGACCGCCCCGGGCGGTGGCTCCGCCAGGGTAGACCTGCCCATGCCGGTGGCAGCATGCTCGTACCGCCTGCTCGGGATAAGTTTATCTTGAGAAAGGTGACAGTCGCGACAAGACCGAAAACCCCATGCTTCCCGCTCTGGCGATTTTCCTTGTTCAACACCCTGGCTTTCGCAATTGTTCCAGAAAACCGTCTGCCGCTCTCGCATCCTTGGCTGTGGAAGGATGCGCTGTGGGAATTACAGGGGGTCAACCTGTTTCACCAGCAGCCAGGGCTCTGGGTAGCATGCGACAGGGGGACGTGCCAGGGTACCCAGCGCTTCCGCTCTGGAGGGAGATGCGATGCACGGCCAAGGATCAGGCATTCAACGTTTTGTTGGGGTCCGGCGCGCTGCACAGCGCGGTGGCCAGGGCAAACCCATGCCCTGCCCACGGCACTGCCGTTTGTCTTCCATTGCATCGCATCCCAAGAGCGTCGCTCACCTCGCCAAGTTGGCGGCAGAACGCTGCAGAGACATAACCATTCTCAGCACAATGCTCGCTTGGGCAGTGTCCCATGGTCGACCTGCAAAGCCCTTGTGGCGGACCGGGACAGGCATGGCCGCTCGAAAGGTGAGCGAGGTCGGCATGAAGGTCTCTCAACGGTGGAAACGGGCTGGGACGCATGGCTCCACCACACGCGTGTTCAACCATCCCCCCACACAACCCGCCCAACACCCAGCCAAGAGGCAGCACACCCAAACTGCACTGCACCTCCCAAAAAATAACCTGGCCACAAGGACGGGGAAACATGATCCAGCGATCTGTTCTCTCTAGCCCTGATGCACCAGTCGAGACGCAATTGTCTCTGGGCAGAGTCAGCAGCAGTGTGCTGACGACACGCGTGCGACGGCGTCACACATCCTGAGCGTGTCTCGAGCATTGTCATGCTTGGCATACGAAGAGCTGGCGAGAGTCAGTTGCGTCGTGAGCGAGCGGAGACCCGGAGGCGAACCAGCAGCGTCCCCTAACGCGCCTAGTGGAGCCGCAGAGAACTTGAGCTGCACGTCCACACAGCGCGCCCCAACTGCGGGATCCACAAGTCAGAAGTTTCGTCAGGATGCATGACAACGTCGCCGCTCAATCTGCCGCAGTCAGTGCTGCGGACAATGCCATCTCGAGTGAGCGTGGTCCTGGTGAGCCCAAGGGGGAAAAAAGAGACAGGGGGAAAAAGCCAAAAAAGGGTGTGCTGCGTGCGTCTGAAGACCTGCATTCTGCAGACCCCGACTTCACCACACGAACCCAAAGGTCTCCCCAACCGGGGCACCATGGCATGCGAGAAGGATGCTTAGGGCCAAATGCCGCGGGACTTGGGGGGAACCGGTCTTCGGGACGGGCTGCCAAGGGCAGGGATTGGTGCGTGTGGGAGAGTCGATGCGACCCGCTCCCTCACCGCCCCTTGTCCTTGCCTCAGGAAATGGGAAGGCAAGGAGATGAGTGGCAGATGACAGACCGAAGGTGCCAGGGAAACGCCCCAGAGGCTTGCCCCTTCAGTGGCTAGCCTCGGGTGACCATTCCTCATTGGGCAATGGTCGTGTTACCTCGCCGGCCAGCCGTGTCCTCATTGGCCACTTCATCTAGATGCTGTCGCCCCCTTGCCCTCGTTTTCCTCCCCCCTGCACCCACCCATGGGCGGTTGTCCCACCCTCGTCCCCGTCATCCTTGGCGCATCTACCCACCCTTGACAATTTTCTTCGGTCCTGCTGGGAGGGCTCGGGCTCGTCTGCTCGGTGCACTCTCTCTCACTTGGCCAGTTCTGGGCAGCACGAGAGAGAGGCGTTGTGTTCAAACCCACCCCAAAAAGCGCCTCCCGTCCCTCCCCCCCCGGCTGGCTATATCAGACACGAGCAGCCTGGCATCTTATCACTTTCCCCCTTGCCCCAGCTTGCAAGCATTCATCAGTCTCATCGCATTTGCTTTTTCCTTTTTATTCCCTGAGGAAGAAAAAAAGAAAAGTTGGTCATACCAACATCTACTCCGCCATCCCCACAACGCATTAGACACACTTTTTTCCCTTTTCCTTTCTTTGGATCAGGATTCATCCTGCTATTCCCGCATCCCTCGCCGCAACGCTGCAGATTCGGTTAGTGGCCCTGTTTTTCACACCCTCTTTTCGCGCTGCCGGGGGTAAAGTTGCTGCCGGCAGCCAGCGCCATTCCCTGGACACGCAAGGTCGTGGGATTCTCGAAAACTCGGGAGACCATTCCGGCGCTTCGTCGCTCCACTGGGGTGGGTAGCATTCCCTCCCCTGCCCCCCTCGCAGGCTCCTTGGGTGCCGCGTGGAAAGAAGCCCTTGTCCTACAAAATCCCACCCCCAAATCCCCGAGGCTAGCCCGCATCACCCGTGGATCCCTCGTCTTTTTTTTTTTTTCCCAGGGGACCGTCATAACGTCCCGGCTGCCCAGTCCTTGCAACGCGCCCAGAGCAGAGCAAAAAAAAAAAACACAACATCCCCAGACGCGTCCAGGCGCTCCAGAACACACATGGTTTTTGTCTCAAACAGAACCCTGTACCGTGAGGACTAATGGTTGTCTCCTCTATGCAGCACCACACCCACCATCAACAGCAGGGCCCTGTTCCCCCCCATCTGCAACATACTCGGCCATCGAGCGTTGTTCACCAGCATCATAGCCAAGCGCCGGCGCAGCAGCAACAGCAGCAGCATTCCAGCGCGTACCCGTACCCACAGCAAAACCAGGGTGGCAATTCCCAAGAGCACAACCTGTCGTACTACGCGCACCCAAGCCCTTACAGCACGCCGGGCGCAACGAGCGGATACACTTCCGCAGGTTAGTTTTTTTCTTCTTTTTTCCCCTCTTCTCATTTGTTCCCTTTTACATCTACCCTGTCTTTGCCTGTCAGACCAACCAAGCTCACGCATGCCAGCAGACACCGGGGATATGATGGCCGCCACCATGCCGAGACCCTACCCACCTATTTCATACCACACCCCGCAGTCGAACTCGCCGGCCTCGGTGGCCTCTCCCTCGGGCCACGACCAGCAGAGGAGCATGTACGGCCAGCCTCCTGCGCAATTACACCAGCAGTCCATGTACTATGGCGCGCCGCAGCAGCAATACTCGTCGATTCCCGCCCAGGCTGGCCAGTCGCCGTACGCGCAGCATGCCCAACAATCCCATCAGTCGATGGGTTCGCAGCCGGGCATGATGATGTCGCACACACCCCCTCAGCACCCCATCAGCCAGCATGCGGCGCAACACTCGCAGTCGGGCATGACGGTCAGCCCTCGGCCGGATAAGATCGAGACGCACAGCCTCAACCACCGGATATCAGGCACCTCTGCTCCCGTGGGCATGGGCGGCGCGTCGTCGACGAGCCCCCAAAATGGCGCCCCGCTGTCCACCCCGTCCACTGCTGGCGCCGCCGGTGTGAACCCAAATGCCGCCCCCGGGCCCATTCCCGCGACCACCCCACTGGTGGTTAGGCAGGACACCAACGGAGTGCAGTGGATTGCCTTCGAGTACTCGCGCGACCGCGTCAAGATGGAGTACACGATCCGCTGCGACGTCGAATCCGTGAACCAGGAAGAGCTTTCCGCCGAGTTCAAGTCGGAGAACTGCGTCTACCCGCGCGCGTGCTGCCCGAAGGACCAGTACCGCGGCAACCGTCTGCAGTACGAAACCGAGTGCAACTCGGTCGGCTGGGCGCTCGCGCAGCTGAACCCGCCTCTCCGGGGCAAGAGGGGCCTGATCCAACGGGCCGTGGATAGCTGGCGCAACAGCAACCAAGATCCCCGGCTCAGGAGCCGTCGCGTCCGCCGCATGGCCAAGATGAACTACCGCGGCGGCAACAAGGCGGGCTCGACGACCCCGCATGCCCACCTTCCGGCCGGCCCCGGCTCAACGGGCATGACGACGCCGACTGGCATGGGTGCGGGCGGTAACCCGGCGATGGGTAAGCCGGGCCTCAACAGCATGGCGTCGCAGATGCACCACCACCACGGCGGCCAGCAGGACGGAAGCGCTCAGGGAGGAGATGAAGTCGGTATGTTTCACCAGATGGCCTAAAGCGCGCGCGTCGTTGTTGTGATTAAAGTGTGATACCTCTTTCGAGCCAAAGCTGTCTTACCTGCTCTTTGTCATTTTCTTTTTGTTTTTCCTCTTGCGTTTTGGTTGTGTTTGGATCTTTTTTGGGAAATACTCGCTCGTCGTTCCCCCTTTTATAACCTGTTATATACCGGCTCGCGACCAACCGAATCTTTTTTTCTTCTTGAGAGCACCGTTTACCTTGGGGCGACAACACAGGAACCTGGTACAAAAAGAAAGAACTGTACATTACATTTTAGTCGCGTTTGCTGTTAGTCTGTTTTGCTGGTTTTCGGTCGTCGTTGAGTCGTCTGGCTGGCTGCTGGCAGAACGCGTTGCGTTGCATTCTCTGCTTTTTTGCAGCATGCACACAACACTCATCAGCATCAACGCTCATCACATATCAACCCATCCTCCATCATCCACCCCACAAGAACATCGGCCGAGTGTCTTTGACAGGGAGCCTGATTGAGAAAATGATGGCACCTCGAGATGCTCGCGATCTGTATCCCTTGCTGCGCGTGGCTTCGAGATTTGCGAGTTGCTGCTCTTTGCTGCGCTGTCTTGGCTTTGAAAAAGTTGTCACACACTTTACATATCCGGCGCGCGTGTCTTTTTTTCTCTGAATATGGCCTGATGTTTTGATAAAACAACACCCCCCCCCCTTCTGGAATCCTTAGAACGCCAGTCGGCTGACATATCTCTCTCTATTAGCTGAAGGGGATTATGGGGATGAGCAGCACCACCATCATCACCACCAGCCGCCCAGCCAGCCCGGCTCGGAAGACCGCCCCTCCCAGGTATTCGCCGGCTACGGATCCTACAACGGCGCGCCCCACGGCGCCTCGTCCATGCCCTCCATCCATGACACGCTGAGCAACCCATCCCACCCCGGCGCCAGCGGCGGCGGCGGCGGCATAGTCGCGCGGCGGTCGAGCCCCGGACAAGCCTCGGCCGACACTCCCGACGACCTCTTCCCGGACATCCCCGAGGCCAAGAAGCGCAAGTTCATCCTGGTCGAGGACAGCGACCGGCAGAGCCGGCTGCGCGTGCGCGTGACGCTGGACGGCGTCGACACGCGCGAGATCCCCGACAGCTTCCGCAAGAGCAGCAGCGTCTACCCGCGCTCGTACTTCCCGCGCGAGATGCAGAGCCCACCGCCCAGCGCGACCGGCAGCAAGTTCTTTACTGGTGACGCGAGTGATGCTGAGGATGATGGCACCACCGACACGGAGGGCCGGCGGGCTGGGCGCGGTAGTGTCTCGCGCCGCGGTGGTGGTGGGAAGACGCTGGTCAAGGTGCCCATGGCTGAGGGCCAGGAGGGGGAGGTGTCGATCCCCCGCATGCGCAAGACGTTCCGCGGCAAGGAGGTGCGCCTGAATGATCTGGGCTACCGCATGGCCTGGCTGCAGAGCAGGGTGTTTGCGGGGAGGACTGTGTTTTTGCAGCGAGCTCGTGAGCCTTCTTTCCTCTCCCTTGCCTTCATTGAGGTATTGGACTGACTTTGACATGATATAGTGGACTGCTACCGCAACAAGACGCGCAGCGCCATGGAGAGCATCATGCAGGACGTCAAGACGGCCACGCCGCACTACGAGACGCGCGTCGGCAAACGCAAGTGGAACGAGCGCATGCGCGGCGGCTCCAAGGAGGCCGACGACTAATTTTTGTGTGTATGTGAGAGAGGGTGAGAGAGATTTTGTTTTTTTGTTTTGTTTTTGGTGTGACAATGACGACGGGAAAAGACGGTTTGACTTTCTTTTGACGGCGGGGAGGGGATGGGGACGAGTTTTCACGAAAAAAATGTCGGAAGTTGCTGGGAAAAAAAACTCGCTCATCATCCCCTCCCGGCGGTGCCCGGCGGTGGGCGTTGGACGTTACTTAAGGAAAGGGGTTTACTTGTCTTGACGGACGTTCTCCCATGGAAGTTACGTCTGGCAAGATCTTCAGAGTCGGAACCGATTTTCATGTTTGGGGATTAGGATCTTGGGCGCGGGTTGGTTGGGGAAGGTAGGAAGGGGATATCACTGTATGTATAGAAAGAGCCTGCTTGCTTGCAGGCTACTGGCATCACTGCCCGGGGGACACGACTGGGAAGATTGGGGGAAAATGTATGTATTCTAAGTTCGGTCATGGATGGATGGATGGACAGACGGACATGTGTGTGGATTAGTTATTCAGGGGGGTGTTGGGTTAGGCGACTTTGTAGGAACAGCAACAATAAAATTGGGGAACCTGTAAATAAACAACCTTCTTAACCTTAACCATACTACCCCTGATAGCATAGCAGTTCCGGTGCGGTTAACTCCTGTGTCGTGTCCCTTCTCCATCCTTTCACTATCCATAACCATTACCATCCACCCACCCATAGAACTATCAGCTTCACTCACTCACTCACTCACTCACTCCCCCACCCACCACCCACCCCCTCACTCACCCACCCAAGACCCAGCAGCCCTCCCCAAATCCCCCCTGATCCCACCCCGTCCCCCATCCAGCTGCCCCCCAACCTGTTCCTCCTCCCCTCCCTGCTCCCTTCTCACCCTCCCCAACCACTCCACCATCCCAGCCGAATCAGCCGCATTCTCCCAGTGCTCAACAGCCCGACCAGCCGCATCAAACCGCCACACCCCGCAAAATGCCATCTCCAACCCCTCCCCGCGCAGCTTCCCCAGCGCGGAGGCGAAGACCCCGTCGCTGCTGACTGTGATGCTTTCGACGTCCATTTTGAGGAGGGTCGTTTTTTCCTCTCCCGTTTCTCCCGAGGTTGGGGTTGTGGTGGAGGTGGTGGTTGGGGTCGGGGAGAAGAGCTCTTCCTCGTGTTGCTGGGCCGCCGCGAGGCCGATCAAGGGGGGGCGGGGCGGGTGGGAGAGGTTGCGGTCGGCAGGGTGGAGGATTAAGGAGGGGGAGGAGATTTGGGAGAGGTGGCGCGGGTCGCGGTAGAGGGTTTGGAGGCGGGTTTGGATGGTGTTGATCGTTGTGGTGGTGGTGGCGGCGGTGGTGATGGTTGGCTGCTCGTTGGGAGGGGAGGGGGTGGTCGTTCCCCAGGCAGAGGGGGGGCCGGTGATTAATAGTCCCGAGAGCAAGGGGGGGGTGGTGCTGGTGGCTTCTTCTGGGGAAGAGGGGGCGGTGGTGGCTGTTCCTGAGAAGGAGGTGATGGCGATGGGGGGCTCTTTCGTGATGGTCATTGTTGGTTGTTGTTACTTGTCGTCGTTGTTGTCGATGATGTGGTTATGTAAGTGGTTTGAGTAAGTACCTCGATGATAGTTTGTTTTGGCGAAAGGTGAAAGATGAAGATTGAAAGTTGGGTCGGCGAGGATTGGGTTGGGCTGTTGGGCTTTTGGCGAGATGTTTGTGTTGACGGCAGTGACATTCCTTCTCTCATGTCTGGGAAGCCACTCGGGTACTTAGATAGGCAAGGTGGGCAGGTATACACAGGCATAGGTAAAGCTGTGACCGCCTGAATTGATGGGGAGGCCCGTTGCGGAGGTCCGAATACCGTCGGGGAGTAACTGGTACAGTTCACGTATGCCAGGGAGGGAATGTTCTGGGCTGTCCTTTCTTCAACGAAACTTATTCAGAACTACTTGACTGGCTGGCAAATGCCCGGTGAGAGAGGCTAATGACTCTGGCTTAGCTGTGCTTGAAAAAACCGTCCATTGCCAGTCAAGTGATTGTATATACAGCAAGTCACATCATACACTTATCACCGGCGTTCAGGAGTCAACATCAGCAAGGACATCAATCAATTCAACGGCAACCAGCAGTCAGCAGTAACAACACGAATTCCTCGAGAGTAGAGACAGTGGAGAGTGAAGACTCTGCAAACAATCCACAGTTCACAACTCACAACTCAACCTCAGCTTTACCCCGACAGGCGTCACTAGTGTCTTGGGGGGGAGGAGGAGGAGGCGGAGGATGGGGGGTGACCAAAAGGATGTGGCATCACCACCACCAAGAGAGCTTTGCACATAAAACCAAGAACCAAGAGGGCATGTCTATCGAATCACAGAGTAGGAAAGGTAGGCAAGGTAGGCAAAGTCAAGACCAAAACTCATCAGAGTAACCTTATTATCCCCAGCTCGCTATGCCACAGCACGGCATCATTCACTCTCCCAAAGGGATACTGTCACGGACCCATCTATGCATGGATAACTTTTAAGAGAACACTCTCACTCTCACTCTCACTCTCACTTTCACAACTTCCCTTCATCAAGATCACCACCGACACTGACACAACACAACAGTTAGTTATCCAAGGCAGCCAGTACAAAAGCAAGTAAGCCAGTCAGTCAGCCAAGTTCAGTCACGTAAGTCAAGTCAGTCATGTGTCTGTCTTTGCTATCTCCAACCCCTGTCCTTGTCCACGTCCGAGTCCTCGCCTTCGCCTCCTTCGCCTTCGCTCTCTGAGGCAGCAGGCATACATGTTATATCTGTTGTGTTATGTGCGTGTTAGCGCTCGGTCCGTCCCCGTTTCACAAACCCCCCATGCGCCGTTTCACAACCAGCTCGATTCCTGCTGTGTCCTCCGTAGTCGTGTATCTCCGAGGGCGAGTCATTCTCCCGCCGAAATTGACAAATGCCGAAACACCCATCCGGCTTGTGCTAGGGGTTGGGGTATGAGACACAAGGCCTCCGGGATGTGCGGCGATCCGAGGGACTGAGACCTGTGGTGTGCATCCCCCGTTTCCCTTCCTTTCAGCGGATATCTGGGTTGGTTGGTTGGTTGGTTGGTTGGTTGGCTTTTCAATTCCCAGTCACAGACCAGGTTGTGATGCATTCAGTCCCTCAAGCCCACACTAGCTACTAACGTTTACCAACCTGTCGCTCCAATATCCACGCATTACACTGATGCGCGCGACGTCATGAGCTCCGTAAACCAAAGTCATAACATCGCCGGCGTCTCGACAAGTAAAAAAAAAAAAGAGAGAGAAAATAGAAAGGGGAACAAGTGGCTGAAAAACAACAGGAAAGCGTGCTGCGATTCTTTTTCTAAAGGGGTGCTGGAAGGTGGGAAAGACGCAAACAACGCCTGCCTGCAAATACTATCAACCAAAGAACCAAAACAACCAACAACAACCAACCACGTAACAACAGATTAAGGACTAGAAGATTGCCTGTCTGCCCGTCGTAAAAGTGAAAGAAAATGATATGGTACACACTCCCTCCGTCCACGGTAAGCGCCAGACCCCTGGGCCCGAGCGGGGCTCAAACACAAAACGGGGGTATCAAGCACGCCTGGCATCCGGCTCAAGGGCTCACACGCTCCTCTCCCCCCTTGGGATGCCAGAGGAAGGAGTATGCGAATCGGCTCCGAGTACGGAGCGGCACTGTGAAGGTCGGGGTGGCACCGAGGCGGAACGGTCGGGTTCAGGTCTAGGCACCTCCAGCGGCCCGGCACGCAGTTTCTTGTTGGTTGCAGTCGCCAACGGTCGTGCCTTTGGCTTGCCCAGAGTTGACAGCATCGGCGCAAGCGTTGTTCTGAATGGCACAGGCACGCTGAACGGCGGCCGCCTTGGTAGCAAACGTATTGCCGTTGACGCGGAATGGGCGGGTGGCATCGCCGGTGTTTTCGACCGCTGGGGCCGCCTTGCCGGCAATGGCGCCTCCCGCATTGGCTCCGGCGTTGGCTCCAGCGTTGGCTCCAGCGTTGGCTCCAGCGTTGGCTCCAGCGTTGGCTCCGGCGTCTCCAGTGTTGGCCTTGGCACCGCCGTTCTGGTTACCGGTGTTGTTGCCTGCTCCGGCGTTGTTTTGGCCATTGTTACCGGTGTTGTTGCCAGCTCCGGCGTTGTTCTGGCCATTGTTACCGCCCTTGTTGCCCGCTCCGGCGTTGTTCTGGCCGTTGTTGCCGGCTCCAGCGTTGTTTTGACCGTTGTTGCCGGCTCCGGCGTTGTTTTGGCCGTTGTTACCGCCCTTGTTGTTTCCTTGACCAGCGCCGCCATTCTGGCCGGCGTTGCCCTGGCCGGCGTTGCCCTGGCCGGCGTTGCCCTGGCCGGCGTTGCCCTGGTTGTTGTTACCACCGTTGGCCCCCTTGTTGCCGCCGCCGTTGTTGTTCCCACCAGCATTGTTGTTGTTGCCACCGTTGTTGTTGTTGCCGGCGTTGTTGTTGTTGCCGCCATTGTTGTTATTGCCACCGTTGTTGTTGTTGCCGTTGCCGCCGTTGCCGCAGGCGCCGCCCACACTAAAGTAGCGGCAATCTTCCTGCGAACCGCGCTGAGCAACAGGCATAAGAACAGGCTGATGGTTGGAGGCGCTGGTCATGGTGCAGACCCGGTAGCAACCGGCGGGGAGACCGCCAGTCACCTCGGTGCTGAGCTTTCCCTGGCCGTTTCCGGCATCGTTGATGCCCTTGAAGAAGGCGAACTGGGTGGCATCCAGGGGCTGCGTGGGATTCAACGTATTGCCGGTATCCTGTACCGTGACATGAGTATGGCCGATGATCTGGCCGCCTCCGTTGAGGTCCTGTGGAGCCGCGTAGTAGGTGCTGGTGGCATTGGTGAAGGAACCAAGCTGCATGTTGGCAACGTTGACCTCAATGTTGAAGGTCGTGAGGGCCGCGAGGTTGTCGTTGTTCTTGGGGTTGAGAATCACGGCCGAAACCATCTTGTTGACGGCCGGAATCTTGCCCATGGCTGTCCGGGGTTAGCTGGGGAACCAATTGTCTTGATAATGCGGGTGTGCACATACGGATGCCGTTGCAGGAGCCATCGCGGTTCTGCAAGCCGTTGGTCAACGTCTTGCCGGAGCAGAAGTTGATGAAGTTGGCCTTGTCACTGCAAACCGTCAGCATCGACCAGCCAGTCTGCTTGAGGGTGGGCTGGAGCGTACGTGGCCGAGTTCACTTGGCCATCGGCGGCCACGGCACCGTTCTGACCGGTGGACTGCGAGCCGGTCTGGACAGCGTTTGCTGCCAGGCAGGTGGCTGAGCCGCCATTGTTGTTATTATTGTTTCCGCCGTTGTTTCCGCCGTTGTTGTTGTTGCCCCCCTGGTTCCCGCCGTTGTTGTTTCCACCGTTGTTTCCACCCCGGTTGCCTCCCCGATTCTGTCGTCGCTCCATCGCACTGGGCGATCTGTACTGGTGGACCGTAGCCGCCTCGGCAGCGATGGCCAGACCCAGAAGGGCCGTCACGGCGGTCTTGACCAACATGCTGAGAAGTGATTGTGTAGTCGTCGATGGGCCGTCGAGAAAGATCTAGGCTCCGCGGGAGCTGAGAGTCGAAGCGAGAAGAGATGGTTCCAGACCGTCAAAAGTAAGAAGAAAAAAAGTTTAAAGGAGTGGTGGTCGACAAGCTGGTGTCGACGAACTCGTGGATATGAACAAGGACGACACCCCAGGTCCGGAGAAAAGAACGAATGGAAGAAGGGAAAGAAAGAAGACGAACGACACTTCTACCACCACGCAGAGCGAGAACGGGACATGGTCGAAGAAGGGTCAGGACGGGTCTTGGGGCCCGCACGGCATGTTATAAGAGAAGAGTATCGGCGGCTGGATCCATGGACGAGTGGCAGGGAGTGTGCTGCGACGACGATCCGACGAGAACGCCAAGCCAGTGTTTCTCATGTCCCGAGGAGCCAAGCGGTTTCGAGCCCTTCCGGAGCACAAACCCCTCCCTCCCTCTCCTCCCCTCTGCTACTATGTGCAGCAGGGACATGCTCAAGGGCCCCCCATCACGGGGGGGTGGGGGGAGGGGAGGGTTCTGCGACCAGGAACCGAGGCTGCACCGTGGACAAAGCGGCAGGGGGATTCCAAAGAAAGAAGAAAGGTGTGTGTCCACGGGTGCGGCTCCATGATTCCAAAACACGGTGCAAGGGAGGGGGATGTCTGGTCGGGGGGTATGTCAGAATCGTCTGACAGACGAGGGTGAGAGAGGGTGGTAGAGGATGACATGGGAGACAGAGGAGACAGAGGAGACAGAGGAGACAGAGGAGACAGAGGAGACAGAGGAGACAGAGGAGACAGAAGGGGAATTTTCCCAAGGGTGCAACCTGGAACCCTCCACTTGCAGGGCTGGCCACCTCAAAATCTGCAATCGAAATCCCCCATGGCAATGGCAAGGACCCTGGATGGAAGCTCCTGCCCAAGCTGCCCGGGATGACTTTGAGTGGCGGCCGTGGGGCAGGCACGAGTTGCAGAACGGAACCTAAGTGTGCCTTGCAGATGAGATGAGATCCAGCCAGGCACCACCGCAGGGGTATGGATGCTTGGGGCGGAGGAAATGCTTGTCTGCCCTGACCACCTAGGTAACCTTGATCCAACCACTGCCGCCGACAAACGCCAACTCAGTCGTGGAGGCTCAAAAGACCTGTTCGTTGAGAGCCAATGAATTCACCCAAAATCAGCCAGAGCCGCCGGGCATTGTGTGTCTCGACACACAACTGACCATACGCACGCAACGGGCAGCGGCCGAAAGGACGGAAAACAGCAGCTTGTAGCCGTGTAGCCGTCTCGCCGCCATCTCGCCGCTGTATTGCCCTGCGCTGTCGTGCAAAATGCTTCAGCGCGCGCCAACTCGATCCGGGCGCGTGCAACATCTGCCACCGCTGGGATGTCGGGGCTGCGATTTGATGCGGCTTCTGTGCCAGATGCCAGTGTCCAACCCCTGCCCGTCCCAAATCGGGCCAATCAGTGGCCCCTGAACACGGCGATCGGACAGCCTGCGTCTCGGGATGAAGCGCAAGCGAGCGAGCATAACTCCCGCTCCCTGTCGTGGGGCCATTCCCCACTTGCCCCTCCAGGCGCTCCTCTCGGCCCCGCGGCCAGCCAGCGGTCCCTTTCATTCCACCTTCAACCGCGCCCCGTGCCGGCAGGAACCCGTGCAAGAGACGCCGGCCGGAGGCGGATCCCTGCCCACGGCTATCGGCAGCCCGTCAAGACGTCAGGACGTCAGAACTTCAGAACGCCGCGGTGGGTTGGGATCTTCACTGTCACCGTCCGCACATTCGTCTCGGTTGCCGTTCCTCTGTGTCAGGCAGCATTCCCTTCACAAGCTGGTAACTCCCAGACCAGGTCCGCTGAAGACTCGACTCCCATGCTTCCGGCAGACGTACTCATGAAAGAGTCCTACCACAACCTCACCAAATTCGGCAGCCCCGACATCGAAAAGATGGGATGACAAGGGGAGGTACACTTTCAGATGATAGCCCAACCACCTTAACCAAAGCCGGCTGGCTCAGAGACCACCGAGCCGATGTTTCGGTTGCTCAGGCCCAAGCTAGGTCTGGGGTCAGTTAACGTTACCCAACTAGGGCGAGCAGGAAACATGTAGCTTGGGAGTTCCTGTCGCAAAATGACCCTCCACAATGACCGGCATGTCGGGTCGGATGGATCACATTGCCCATGGGGCCTTGCGCTTCACAAGCAAGGGGAAAGAGACTTCCAAATGCAGAAGAATCGATTACTTAACCATCTCCGACCCAGACGGTAGACCCGTGGCCAAGCGCCAGCCGACACCAAGACCATGAGGCGGACCCCTGCGCATCATGAGACGACTGCAGCGCTCCTCTGCCTCCTCGCATCTCCCTCACCTCTCGTGCTCTAACTGAATCGATCATGGCTCTCTTTTTCTTTTGAAACAATGTAACTCTTCGTCTGAACCAACGCTTCAGTTTTACACGAGACGGGATGAAAAGAAGCGGGGGAGGCACAGGGTCAACATCCAGACGACCACCTTGATTCAAACCACCAGCCCTCAGCTGCTGTTGTCGCTGGCCGGCTCCAAAGTGAAGGCGCCTGACATTGCCTGCGTCAATTGCCACGGCCCATCATCGAGATCGGCAGAACGAAACAAGAGAGTCCTCCCCGAACAATGCTCGGCGCGAGCCCTTGCCGTTGTCAACGCTTGGCGGCGCATCATGATCGGTAGCGTCGACGGGAAGATCACACACAGGCCGTTTTCACGCCTTGGCGAGGGGCCCATTTACATCATGACCCCATCATTATGTACCACTCTGGCATATCCTCACGGTGATCACTGTTCTGAGAGGGTGTTCTCCGCGGACGACATAAGCCGTGCCAAGAGCAAAGATGCGCATCTCCGGTGACCGTCCCGCGGGAGGATCGGCTCTTTACCTTGGATCTCTCTATGTATTGCCTCCAAACAGAAAATAACAGCACATCGGGGTGGCAGAACCGCCCATCCACTAGAGATCCTCTGGTGACGGTGACGGCGACGACGACTGAGTCTTCAAGGCCGCCACAATCAGGTCCAACCAGGCAGCCAAACGGTATCCCGCCCTCGCCACTTGCACCTCGATCACCGGGGCCGCCGCTTCGTAGTATTTCGACCCTAGCTCCTGGCCCCTGATGGCATCCGGACCGTCGGGCAGGACTGAAAATGATAAACAGGTTAGCCACCGGCCACCTCAAGGACAGAGAAACAACCCGACACTCACCCGTCGTGCAGACATGCGCATTCCCCTCGGTCACCCACGCAAGCGCAGTCGCAATAGGATCCGACAGGTTGGCCGACCTTAGCCAGTCAATCCGATCCGACGCATACTTGCCCTCATTAATCTCCCACGTCAAGTTGTGGGCCCACCGCCTGGCCGCCTCGTAAGGCTTGCGGCGGGCAACACCACCCACCAGCTTCTCAAGAATGCTCGTATCCCACACATGGTGCAGGTTGAAATTCCGCCCATCAAACAACACGGGAATGCCATTACCCCCGCGCGCCACGTTCTCCGTGTGCAGCGGCTGGTGCATGTCGCCGACGAAGTGCACGACGAACTTGGCGGCGATGGCGCGCTCCGACTCGGGGAGGGCGGGGTCGAGCAGGCGCGTGGTGTAGTTGGCCAGCGCGCTGACCACGCAGCCGCGGTCCTTCTTGCAGTCGCGCTCGAAGTCGACGCCGCAGTACCGCGGCGGGTCGTCTTTCGCGTCGATGAAGTGGAAGTCGGACGTGAACCGGCCCCATTTGGTGTAGCGTACCGAGTCGGCCCATGTCGCGATCCCCGCGAGGTAGTCGCCCGTGTCGTTGCGGAGGAGGGATTGGAGGTAGGTTGTTGTGGAGGGCGAGACGAAGTTGCTCGCCACGTAGGCGACGCTGATGTGACCGAAGCCTTTTGGTTGGTCTTGTTTAGATCTTGTCTTGTCTTGTCTTGTCTGCGCTGCTTCACTGGGTGATGACCCGAGGTGGGAGTGAGTGTTTGGGAGGTGACATACCACCCCATGCGGCTGCCCCACGCAAGGCGGCCGCGCCAACGGCCAGGACTGACGACGGCTTCATCTCGAGTGGTGCGCGTCAAGCTCGACCAAGGTAAAGTGCTGAACAATAATTCAGAGTTAAATTTGTCGTCTTCTAATTAGGTATGTACATGGAATCAGAAGTAAACTTGGGAACTCTTCCCTAGGAAAGCAGTGGAATTAACCAAGGCAGCCAGCTGCTCAGCCGCGCGTGCAGGGCTGAGTCTGACCAGGAACCATCGGGCTAGCCTGGTCGTGTGAGAGGAAGTGCCATGGATGGTTGCCGGAGGAACGCTGCGAACCAATCAGGTGCGCGAGTGCCTGATACAAGGTACCACGTGCCTGAGTGAAGCTCACCGAGTCGCCGGGGGGTTTGTTGAGACAAATGTCGCTCCTGGCTTCTAAGACTGGCAGATACTCTGTATTCAGGTAGCTCCCATCAGCATGTCTTGGATGTATTGCATTGCCATTTTGACGATTGCATCTCAACGGCGGCTTGCTCAAGGTTTGGCTTCGGACATCTTTGGATGCGCCATCGCCATGGAGGACTCGTATCACTAGGGTATCCGAAAAGAGTAAGGAGGGCAACTGGTAATCAGCCGAGCCATGACTGGCCCGTTGTCTTGATGGCGGGGTGCTTGCCGAGAAGGTTAACATGGCGGAGCACAGATTGCTGGATGTCCTGGACTCGAGGCTGGAACCTCAATGTCACCAAGCACACATGTTGCAGCGTATCATCGTCTGGCGGCGGGCGGTCATGCAGCGCTTCCCGTGATGCAGAGGGATGCAGCTTTGCCAAGCCCCGAGAAAAATAGATGCAGATTGCAGAACGATGATGGGCGTGTCAAGCTTCCGTTTTGGGGTTGATGGGTGGCTTATCTCCCCCGCGGTTGGACGCTTCGCGATAAGGGTCTCGGCAGACTTTCTGCTCTGGTGACCTCACTGGATGACTCGAATCTGCACGCAAAAGCTCAAGCAAAGCTCACGCCTCAAAACACCAAACAAACCAGTCTGCGGAAAGCAATTGCTGAGAGCTCTATCCGCCAAAGTATTATTATATGGCCAGACCTTGCACCTGGCTCCTCCGAGCTTCATTCTACACGCGCGTTCCCTCATTGACTTGAAGAGTTGAACCCCGCCTTCCGCCATGCTGCGCTTTGTCGCCGCCCTCCCGGAGCTGCTGCACGCGCCCGGCCTGGGCGAGGCGCTTTCGGGCATCTTCGGCAGCGTCAGCTTAGCAGCTTGGATATGTCTTTTGGTAGGCCAGCCCAGCAGGGCGGGAGCCGCGCATCAAGATCATCAATGGCTGACCGACCCTGCAGCTTCCACAGCTCATCACCAACTACAAGGCCAAGAGCGCCGACGCCCTCTCCATGAAGTTCCTTCTGATTTGGCTGCTGGGTGATATTGCCAACCTATCTGGTTCGTGGCCATCCGACCTTCCTGCTGCCCCTCAGTTGCCTGTCTCCCGTCAATGAGCATACCCTCCTTGGCACCCCCTATTCAAGCACCCCGCCACGCTCTTACACCACCCGTCGCGTACTAACCTTCCACAGGCGCTCTCTTCACAAGTCTAGCACCCTCCACGATAGCGCTCGCGAGTTACTTCTGCGTCGCCGATCTGATCCTGATCAGCCAATGCACCTACTACAACACCATCAACGCCCGCCGCCGCGCTCGCCACGTGCACCACCACCACCACCACCACCATCACCACCACAAGCACCCCTCCCAAACCGCCGACGACAACGTCGACGCGAGCACCTCCAGCGCTGTTGTCGACCCAATCCCGACCGAGTCCGACCCATTGCTGACCAACGAGCGCCGCACCCGTCCGCGAAGCGACTCGAGCGGTCTCCCCGGCTCGCACCGCCGGCACGAGATCCGCCGCCGCGAGAGCACGGGGCTGGTCGACCCCCTGACGCGCATCATCACGGGCGAGGACGACACGCCGGACAGCAACCCCTGGCTGCACAACGCCGTGAGCTTGATAGCCGTCTGGCTGGTGGGCGGGGCCGGCTGGTTCGTGAGCTACAAGATGGGCGCGTGGGGTGCCGGCGACGGAGCGCCTGTGCCGGATGACGGCGAGCTGATCAAGGAGCCTGTGGCGGTGGTCGGGATGGTACTGGGCTATGCGAGTGCCGTTTGTTATCTGTGGTATGTAAACCACATCCTTTCTTCCCCTCCAACCCCAATCCCCAAACCCCTACCTCGTCCCAAGACCAAAACAGAGTTATGTATTAACCTGACGAACCAAAACAGCGCGCGCATCCCCCAAATCATCAAAAACTACCGCGAAAAGTCATGCGAGGGCCTGGCGCTGCTCTTCTTCCTGCTCTCGCTCACCGGCAACTTCACCTACGGCGCGAGCGTCGTCGCCTATTCCCAAGAAGGCGACTACCTGCTCAGGGCGCTGCCCTGGCTGCTCGGCTCTCTCGGCACGATGGTCGAGGACTCCATCATCTTTGTCCAGTTCCGCATCTACTCCCCCAAACGGCAACTAAAGGCTAGCGGGACGGTGTAGGGTTCCTGAACGCTAGGCCTACCGGCTGTTGTGAAGAAGAGGTTACGGGAATGGAGGTCAGTCTATTGGGACTTGATGAAAATGAGATAGGATGATGATGATTGGATGTATGGAAGGGTACGATGGGTGCTTTAGGATGGGCGATGAAGGGAATGTGGTTCTTGCATCATTAGGTTTGCATTCTGGGGTCATCGGGTCGGGGCTTCAGGCTGGCTGTTTGGGCGTTTTAACATCGGGTGGGAAGAGGTTCAGCTGGGTTCGTTTGTCTGGTAGGATATAGACCAGGCATGCCGGAGCATTCCTACTTTGAGAATGATAATGTTTTTACAGCTTCAGGGTGTCGTCTTGTTGACTTGAGGGCACGGCAGAGGGGGATGCGTTCTCTCGTTCAGTGTGCTTACCCTAACCCTGACCTCTTTTCCTCTAAGCCTGTTCTAACACATGATTGTAGTTGTTCTCTGCTCCAAATCTTTCATTGCCAATCTCACAGATGTACTCCGTAACGATTGAATACCTACCTGTTCCTGACCATAAGGGTAGTTTGTCCACTCTTCCGAGTCGCTGAGATACTCACAGTAAGAGCGCCTACATTGACGTCAACCGTCAAACGAAACTCTCCTCTTCAAGTCCGGACAGGGTCATCCCTGCCAAGAAAGACCTGGGCGGTCTGAAGCATTGCTGAGAGAGGCCACGCTCAGCCACCTGCGGGACAATCAAGCATTCTTCAAGACATCTCCCCTTTCTTCACAAGACATTTACTTGCCCACTTATTGTTGAGAACAGTTTTGTGGAAGGGCTCAAAAATGTCCTTTATTAGAGGTGCCACATCTTGACATTTAACGTTATTCATTTTCACCAGCAAGAAAATCCCACAACACGTGCACTGCTTTTCTCGTGGTCGGTCGTTGAAGGTCACAGCCATGACCCCAGTTTCAAGCCTGAAACTCGAAAGGCCAGACCCAGTCCAGCCAGTGGCTGCGGCTCCCCGCGCTCCATGCCCATGCCCCGCCGCCCAACCAGCGACTCAAGCAGCGAGTTTCAGGTCTGACAAAGGGGGTTTTGCCGCCCGGCGCCCTCTCGTTGTCATTCAGTTTGGCATCGATTGGCTTTCCTTCTCTTTTTCTTCTCTTTTGTAATTTTATAGGTGAATATCGGGATTTTTTTTTTCACAGGCTCAAGGCGGCTCCTTGAATTCTCTTCTCTTCTCTTCTCCTACCTGATTCTAGTAGGAAAGCAGCTGGTCTGAATACCTTCATTTTCTCTTCTCTTCTTTTCCCGAGTCGAGTATTCCATCCTCCGAGGTCCTACCCCAACGACGCGAACCACCCTTAACTCCAGAGGAGGCTTCCCGATCGATTATTCAGATACACCACCGTCTGTCCTCGAAAGCGGCATAATACCTCATCGTCGTCATCATTCACACAAGATGAAGCCCGCCGCCCTCGCCGCCGCCGCGCTGTCGCTGTGCGTCTCGCTCGCCAGCGCCGGCGTCGTCACCATCCCCATCAAGTCCGATCAGGTCGTGCCCAAGAACTCGGGAGATTGTTACTTTGGCGTCACGACGCCTCAGGGTTGCGGGTGAGTTCTTGTTCTTGTTGTTGTTCCGTCCCCGGTGGATCGCTTCCATCTGGTTTTCTTACACCTCTTCCTTTCCCTTGGGTGATGGTGAATAATTGGGGGGTTGGGGGATCTTTTTGGCTGACGGTTGTTTACAGACCTCTCCGGAGTAACTGATAACATTGTTGTGTCGGCACTGTCGGGGGTGGTGCTTGTGGGGTGGTTTTCTGGTGCCTTCGCGAGGTTTGGGTTGTTGTGCGGATGGGAATGCCTCGGTGCATGCATTGGGTGTTGTGTTTGGGCGTCCGTTTTTCGTTGCGAACTGCCAGCTTAGGGGATGATGGATAGAGTCGGGGAGGACAGCGACCGGGTCGGCGGGATTCTTGGGTGATGTTGTGGTGGATTTTGCTCTTATATATACCCTATTTCGACATGTTTCATACTTATTTGGCCGCCTTGGCCCGTTAATCCAGACATTGAGCCGATTCAGAGTGGAATTCTGCACTTCAAATCACCATGCATGGAAGCCACGCGACAGACTATGCCTTCCACAAGCGTCCTCCTCGTCTGTCCTTATGTCTGTCGAGTGAGCCTCCACCGTGGCGTACCGATGCTGTCGTCGGGTTCGACATTGCTGCTGTCGAGCTTGTGTGTAGCCATGATGTATATATGCCTGAGAGTTTTCGTACTAAAGCGTGTATTGGGTATATCGTACAGTTCCCCACGCCACGATCCAACCACTACCGTCATATGCGCACGCCCGTCCCGCCATGCTAGTCGTAAACAACCTCGGTGTGTACATGTTGGTGTTGGCCACTTCAGCCCCCCTCGGAGCCCATCTTGCATCATCGTGTGTTGGGTGTTCATGCGGGCGCCGGGGGCGGGGCGCTTGTCGCGCTTCCTTGCGTGCCAGGCTGCGGAAGAAACAGAGGAAGGTATGTTACCACAAGAGCCATGACTGAATTCCGCAAGTTAGCTGGTGCCGTCTTTGGCATGTAGAACAGAGGGGCGCCATACATGACATTCCGACGCTGAAGTAGCCAGGGGTGCTGGTGCTCTTCCTGGTCTCCTCGCTCTCGCCCAGCCAGCTCTGCAAGCTAAAGACGACGGCAGCCCTGTGCCATTGATCCCCGTCAGCGTCTATTGTGATAATGAACGACGGCAAAATGGAGGAGCGTGGTGCGAGGCGGTTTTGGGGCGCGTGGGTATGCGGCGCAAAGACCAGCTTGGGGTCTGCTTGTTCGCTCCGGTGTCGGGTTCGAGCTTGCTTACCACCCAATGTACTTGTTGCGCATAAAGATTGCGGCCATGGGGAGAGTGGACGAGAGCGTCGACTGGAACTCGGGGGTGTCGCCCTTCGGCGCCGGCTCTTGATACGGAATGACTGCGGGCGCGATCCTGGGTCAGCCCGCATGCTCTGTGTTGCCATCGCCCATCGGCCATCGGCCATCGCCCATCGCATTCGGGCTCTTTGGGCACTCACTCAAGTCCGGCTGCCTCATATCCTTCTCTCTGCTAGAGTCCATGGTGATTGGTTGGCGCAGCTTATTGTCGCGATGACACCGGGTTCGTGGCGACGTGTTTTTGGCGGCCAGCTCGCTGCTGCAGTCGGACCCCTTAACGTTTGGTTAATTGCGTAATGTAAGATACAGAACAAGGTAAGTAATGTATTCCGTACGGAAGCCACCCTCGTTTGCAGCCTGCCCCACACTGAACCGGAGGATCGGGCACGCTAACGCTAACCACTCCAGGACGCTCCACCTTTGCTCTGATCACAATCCGAACGCAATCGCCTCTGAGCACGCACTCGCTCATCAACAGCTGCAGGTGGTCCGAAGCGAACACCCGGAGGATGCCAGCCGAGATATTCACTGACCGACAGCCCAACAACCGCAAGAACCTCCATCTTAGGGGGTTGCCAGTCAATTTGTCGGATTCCATCTAATATTGTATTCTTTTACGTGAGATGACAAATCTTCCTGTCTTCTCCCACAGACCAAGACCTCCATCGCCCAACTAGGCCCCACCAAACTCCCGAGATGCTCGGCGACTGGCTCGCTGAAGACCAACGTATGTCGAACCTTGGACCTTGCAGAGCAAAGGGTAAATGGCAGAAAGTTATGCCCATCTTTGTCGTATCAACCAGGTCGTCAAGCTAACACCCGCAAAGGCGCAACGGCGGCAGGGCTACCACACAGCGGCCCGGACGGCAATCTCCGCGATCTGTTACCAGCGATGCCCCCAGGTTCGTACTATGTACAGTGGGAGTGTTGCACAATGATGCCCGACCATTTGAGCCATTTTCCCGGTTGCACACTCGGCCGTTCCAGATTACGAAGCACTTATTGATGTGGACAATCCACGGCATCTAACCCCCGTTATTCGGCGTTGGCAGGACAAGCCCAGGCGTGGGATGATAGCGTTGGCAGCTGAACGACGACCCAACGGGCATCAGCAGCGATCGGACAGCGAACCACAAGGAAAGCATCTGATACTGCAGTCGACCCCATGTCAGGGAAAGCGTTAGCGGGCGCATCGCCAAGCCCCGTTGACAGTTCCGTGGGGAACCTGCACACTGTGATTTGGACTGCATCAGACGCCCGCTCTGTACGCAATATTCCGCGTTTCAAGTGAGATGCCGAGAAGGTGAATATTCGCCTCGCCGATTACAACTTAATAATTATTCCAAATATGCTATAGAGTATGCCCTATACTAGGTTTCATCCGCGTACATGTATATCGGGATTGAAGAATGTTGTTTCTTAGGAACTGTGCAGCCCCCAAAAGCACGGTGTGCTGGGGATATCAACACCGTGGCATCGCGCCCCTGCTGCCCGATTTGGAGACAGGGGTGGGGTGGGCACGCCATGGTTGCCATGGTTGAGTGCTCGGGCCCGCAGCCCGACCCAAGCCCCAGCACGCCCGGGACCTGTCTGCCGACCTCCCGAGGGCCTGAGAGTCTGGCCGACCTTCCCCCGTGCCTCGCTAGCAACGTTCGTTGACATCCATCGAACATCGAACATCTCATCGAACCCCGTCACACACTTGCTGGGCATCAAAGTCCCGTTGACGTAAGGCAGCTTCTTTTTGCTTCAACATCGGTTCCCAGCTTCCTTTTCTTATTTTTTCCTCTCTTCTTTTTTTTTTTGCAGCATTCGATCGTGCCGCTAATTTGACAGTCCTCACAGCCGCTGCTCCCACCCGAGGACTGGCCTAGCCAGCGAGCGAGTAAGTGGAGTGGCCAGCGGTGTCCAGTGTCCACCCTATTTCGTCGCGAACAGGGGTCAGGCCCAGTGGACTGGGGGCAGTGTTCCGACCTCAACCCGTCACCACCCCATCGCATCGACTGGATTTGCCATCCAATATCTTCAACTTCCCCCAACCCGATAGCCGCGATCCATCATCGTCGACAGTCTTGCGGCATGGCGCAGTCGCTCCCCTTTCTGCGATGACCTCCCGGCCCCCATTGGGCGTCCAGCAGCGACCGCCTCAGCACATGGGGACCGCGCCGACCTTGTCGCAGCGCCCGCCCGCCGCCCACCATCGCGCCGTCCCCCAGCAGCAGCAGTATCTGCCGCCGTCTCCCGCACGCAAAGATGCCGCTTTCTACGACTACAACCCGACCGACCCCGCCGATGGCACCCCCGCTCGTCCCGGCGCCGGCCGCCGCGCCGGCTCGCGCCTCAAGCTCGAACTTTCCCACGACGCTCCCGACTCCCTCACACATGCGCTGCCGCATGCCGCTGCCATCGACTCCCCAGGCGCCCCCGAGTCGTCCAAGGCTTTCACACCATCGCGCATCATGGCCCCCACCGACTCTTCCGATCTGGGAGACATGAGCCCCCGTCTCTCGGCCCATCCCCTGAGCGTCGAGATCGACGCCCCGTTGCCCATGCCCCGCCGCCCTCCGCCCTTCGTCACCAATGTTCCGCGTCGCGAGATGCCCCCGCCGCAAAACGGAAACCCGGCCAAGAAAGATACCCGTCCGAAGCCATTCTCGCTCGAGGCCCCGCCCGCCGCCCCGCGCTACTCAACACATACTGATTCCCAGTCGAGAGCCCGCGGCCTGGCTCCTCCACCGACGACCGGATATGCCGATTTCTTCCCCTGGACGGGCAACCACCCCGAAGATCAGTTCTCCGAGAGTGTCATCCGTCAGGGATACTACGACAAAGGCCTATTTTCCACGGCCGAAACGCAGTCGGCCAAGGGAATATTGTTTCCCGCCCTCAAGCACAAGACCGGCCTCACCGCGCTCTCCTCTGTCTTTACTGCAGTGCTCGGGCAAAGGAGACACAACGGGCAGATTATGGCGCCATCCACCTTCAAACCCCCTCCTCGTGTCACTCTCACCGACACCAAGCGGGAGGCCTGGCTGAGGGACCTCGCAAACCCTTCCATCTCGCTCCGCCGACTCAGCCGGACGATACCTCACGGCATCCGCGGCAAACTTATTCTGGAACAGTGTTTGAACAAGCGCGTTCCGACCGACCGAGCTGTTTGGCTGATCAAGTGCATCGGCGCAAACGAGATTCGGGCGACCAAACGAAAGGGCGTTGGCACTTTGGTCGTGGGTGGGGAGGCCAGATGGATCAAGGAGTGGACTGTCTCGGTTGAGCAGTTCATCGAGCATGTTTACTTTTCGTTTGACGATGAGGACTGGAAATCCAGGGTCCATTACATGTGAGTTACTCTCTAGAATCCATCCCCCATCCACTTGACAGGGCTAACTTAATCCTACCGCAGTACCCGACTGGCAGCGCATCTGTACGCTGAACATTTGCTTGACCGCGAAAACTACGCAGAATGGCTCGTTTCCAATCTCGAGAACAGCTCTGACGCCAGGCTTCCCATGTGGATGCTCGTCACCCAGTTGTATTGGAAGGACTTGCTGAAGCTGAGGAAGTACGGCCGCAGGCTGGTCACAGCTCTCATCAGCCATCATCACCTAGTAAGCAGTTCAAGCCCTTGCCTTACCGCTTGAGCTGGCCGTAATACTAATGCTTCCGCAGATATATAATCATCCCGACAGAGACATACTACAACCCCTGCTACAGAATCTGACGCAGTGCCTCAACACCTTGATTCTTAGCAGTCCCGAGAACTTTGTATCTCCTTCAACCTGGTCCAAGTACCGCGACGCGCTGAAAGCTTGCCTCCCGGCTGGGGACGAGGCCCGTCACAGCTGCTTTGGAGCCATCAACCTGCGGAACGAGCAACTTGCGGCCGCCGCCAACAGGTCTCAGCCTGCCGCTCGCCATATCCTGGTTCGAATGCTGGACGGAACCCTCCAAGCACCCATGCCGACCGAGCTTCCCGCGCAGTGTTGGGGCGTCTCCAAGGAAAAGGGAGCTCTGGCAAAAGCTCTGCTTGAATGGTGCACCTCCCTCTACCGTCCTGGACTGGCAAAGGTCTACGTCACGAGCCGGATCCTGCAGCATTGGAGCACGTTGGGCTTAGATCCGACCCTGGCCGTGCTGGATTTTCTCGAAACCGATCCCTGCGAAGAACAGGACCGCAAACATACGCTCTATCATGTCGTCTGCGAGCTTGTCCGCTCAGACATTTTCTCCGTCCCTCGGTATGTCCAGTGGCTCATTGCCCGTGGCGGGGTAAGGAACCCAGAGGACGTGTTGCCAGACGGTCCTGCAGCGACCCGTCTACTTGCCGAGATTCCGACCCACACCCTTGCTGTCTCTCAACGAGATCTCCGAGGCGGGACGCTCCGGCGCGCCTCTTTCAGCGTGGCGGACGAGTCCCAGAACATGGAGTTGGCGATCAGGCATTTGAAGCAAACGTTGGGGATGCCAATGAATCCTGCGGACCCGATCCTGCGGCAGAGGCCGTTCTCGCTCGCCAAGTTGGTCAAGAAAATTGCATCTGCGGACCGGGCCCTCAAGGCTGAAATTGGCTGCTGGCTTCGGGTCAGCTTCGCAGCCCACGCCGAAGAGAAGGAAAAAGAAGAGGGGCAGACCCCCGATGCTATCTCACCCGCCATCTTTTACGCCGTCCGATCCGTGCTCGAGGCGGCCGAGGATTTCTCCATGCTCGCAGAGATCCTAAAGATGCTTACAAAACAATCCGGCGTCGAGATCTTGGCGGCGATTGCCGACACAGTCAGCCGACACTTCTTCATCTTCTCGGCCTTGGGCGACACCTTGTCGCTATTCCGCAGCCTCCATCAAAGACTCAAGGCCGGCGCTAACGAGCAAGGGATTGCATTCCGGCCCCTCCTGGCTTCCCTCGTTACTCTTGCGCCCAGGATACCGGGGATGGAAGAGCTTGCCTCGCAGTTAAAGAAGGACCTGGCGCTGAGCGACCGCCAAAACCCCGTGGATGTGTGCTCACCCGTGTCGGACAACATGGCTGCTCGGCTACAAGACGACTCCAGCGAGCTGCATGAGGAGATTGAGAAATTGTTAGCTGGCGGCTCGAGCCTCGATCGGAACACCATGGAACGGCTATTCCAGACCGTGGTGCAGCGGCTACAGGCCTGCTGGGACAAAGCCGACGACAAGCAGCGGGCCTATAGTGCCTTGCTGGGCCGATTACGTCTTTTCAACACACAGCATTTTGACGGGCTCATGGTCAAATGGCTCCTGACCCTTCGCTCGCTTAGCAAACGGCCCTCTATTCTCAGGATATTCCCGTTGCTGGTCTCGGTGGGGTGCCTGGACTTGTGTGCTATCTTGGCAACGGCGTCAGACTTCCCTCCCGGGCAGGGCGGAAGCGTTGCGCGGACACCCACCGTGGGCACCGCCCCGCCCCAGGTGGTGCAAATCACATACCGAACGAGGTACATGCAGGAGGTTCTGCAGTTGCTCACGGCGCCCATCCGGCAGGACGACCTCCTCACGGCCGACGAAGTCTACCGCTTCTCCATCCTCCAGGACCAGGCCATTCGCGAATGCCCCAAGGAGGTCCTTGGTCTCATCTTCCTGGCGTCGGCGGAGTACTCCTACGCCAGGGGGCAAAACGACGTCGAGGGTCTGCCTCTCGAGTCCGAGTCTGTTCGGCAAAGCCTGCTCGGGCTGCTCAGGCGCCTCGTATTGAGAGACGCTACCGGAGTCGCGCGGGCGTTGGGCGTCAAGAGCTTGAACCCACACGCTAGCGGTTGGATTGACAACCTGACCACCAAGCTGTTGATCCCCACCGCCGCTAGCCAGACCACCGTCTCCTTTGACCAGGTTCTCGAACTCACAAACGAGTTTACGCTCCCGTTTTGCCAGGTGAAGCTGGCCCTGAGTCTGAGCTCAAACGAGCAAACCAATCAAGAAGCCGTGGACCGGCAGCAGTCGCACGTCGAGCTCTTTGCCAACGCCATGGACAAGGCAATCAGCGCCGGGAACATCTCGTGGGTAGGCATGCTGAGTTGCCTCAGCCCGGAAATCACTCAACACCTGAAAGCCCGCGCCCAGAACCGCTTTCTCGAACTCTTGCCATCCCTCCGCACCCCTCCCAGGGACGACACCACCCTCACACACAGCCTCCAGATGGCCGAGAACCTCCTCTCGGTCATTGACGCCATCATGCGCGGCGGCCCCGCGGGCGTGCGCCAACCCCAGCTTGCGCCAACCGTCGTGGACAAGTTGGTTGACCTCTGGGAGATCCTCGCGACACCGCACAACCCGGACGCCATGGTCGACGCGAACCCCAAGGCCGTGGTCCTCACCCGCTGGCTCCCACTAGCACTGAACTTTATCACGCTTCACGCGCACTCATTCGACCTCTCCAAACCAACCAACGACGTCCGCGCCAAGATCCTGGTCGCCTGCGCGGGCCTGATGCAGGAGCTCGACGTCCTGCAGCCGCCGCCGCCACCGTCCGCGGACAACACGCACGCGTACACGCACATGGACGACACGGACGACACGCAGCCCCTCAGCAGACGCCTGTTTGACCTGTCCTGCCTGCTGGTCGACAACCTCGGCGAGGAGGCCCGTCTGATGTGCGTGCGCGCCGTCAGGGAGTGCGCCGGCGCCGACCCCAGGCTAAGGTACCTGTTCAGCTTCCCCTCGACGTCGGGCTCGGGCCTGGGCGTCGCCGACGAGGGGCTGTTGCTCTCGTACCGGGACAAGGCTGGGAACGGGGGCAGGGGCGCGCCTGGCGGCGCGGCTACTGGTGCGGCGCTGTTTAGTGCGCTGCTGGGGACGCCGGCGACGCTGTGGGGGTTTGATCGGAGTTTGCCGGGGGATCGGTTGAGTGTGTTTCAGTATCGGCGGTGGGAGATGCTGAGTGAGCCGACGCCGAATGTGGGGGAGAATGATACTGCCTTGAGCTTGACGCTTTTTGAGGCGAGGAAGGTGCAGTAGACTTTTTGTTTGGGGGAAGGGTTTGATGTCAATCTCCATTTTCATTATTCTGTTTTGCTCCATTTTTCTTTGTTTTCTCTTTTGCTTTTACATATCATTGATGCCATGATGGGGGTGTTGCGTTTTGGGGTTGGGACATTGGGCGGGGGAAGGCATAGGATGGATACCCAGTGGTTTTATTTGTCTGTCTTTCTTTCCTTCTCTCGTCTTTCTCTCAAATCGGCATGTGTGTGTCTGTGTATGTATGAGGGTATGTTTCTTTTGCTTGGGCTTGTTCTGGTGTCCTGGGTAGGGTTCATCATCTTCATCATCATCATCATCGTCATCATCATGATACCATCCGGTCCGGTCGTTCGTTCGTTTTTTTTTTCTTTTTCAGAAGGGGTCAGTTCAGGTTCAGGTTCCAACTCTCACTCTCATACGTATCGCATGTGTCATGCCATTCGATTGAACGAAATATGAATGAGGTGGCGGAGAGAGGGGTATCAGGGTAGAAAAACTTGCATATTACTTGGTCTTTTTACTTTTTCTTCTTCTCGAGTTGTTTTTTTGCTGGTGACGCGGGATGGAGATGATTATCATGAATGGGAGCGGCTGGGAATGATCAGTCTGTTGGGTTTCTTGTGGGTGCCTGTTTGAGGGGGTCTTCTTGGGGGCTTCAGTTTTGCATACTGGGTGGGTGGTCGGGTGTTCGATCAACCAGGGCGTGTTTGCATGTTTGACTTGATGGGGTTTGTGGTTTGGGTAACCTTGATCTTTCTTCCCTGTGTCTTAACTATGAGATGGCAAGGCGCGTGGTGCAGATACGTTTGATGTTGGTTGCTGGGTTGGTTTTAGGTCGTGTTTCGGATGATAATGACATGACATAGGCTCACAGATGTATGGGAACGACATTGATGGAACTGTACGAACCCAGTTTACGCCAGCCAAAGCACCATCCTGGGCAGAGCTCCGTGTTGTTCTTGTTTTGATGCCCTTCCGTCTTTTGGGCTTCCCCTTTTGAGTCTGCCATCGTCCCTCAGGGGCAACCCTAACCCTCTCTTGGTCCCCCCTCTTCGCTGGCTTACTGATGCCCAGCTCCTCACTTGACAAACATCAAGGACTAACTAAACCTAATCCCGCAGGGAAAACAGCTTCAAAGACATTCGTCTTTATTGGCCACGACTGTCCAGAACGATATGGAAAACCGTCTCTGCAGTTTCTGCGCGGGACTTGATCTCCGCGGCGTAGTCGAACGCCTCGTCTCACAGATCTCTTACCAAGGGGCGCTCGAGCCCAGCAGCCCTGTCCACGTCGAATCGCCATGGCACGGTACCCTGGCCGACGTCGATTTTTCAGCCTCGTCGTGCGCCCTATGTAGGGCCATTATGAAGGGCTGGTACGTTAAATTGGCGCTGGTTATTCCCCTTTATGGCACCTTTATGCTCCCGAGACATGCCCTTTGCTCCCGAACTGCTCCCGAAATGCTCCCGATACCCCGTTTTAGGCAACAAATAGCTGACATTGTTGGACAGGCAATCGAGTCGCGAGGTGGTGGTGGAGCAAGCCGTGAGGGACGCCATGTTCGATCCCCAGGACCCTCCGCCGGGGCTGCACGACCCAGTTCACCAGATTGCCGCCTACCGGAACGCCACTGGTATTACTCTCGAGGTTGTGAGACGTGTGAGGGTGGTGGACGATGGCCGGGGGAACATGTCCAGTCTCTTCCTCCAGGTGCAGTGCGGGCCGGCCACCAGGTCGTCGTTCGATGTCCTCGATCCTGTCGTGGCAGAGCTGCGGATAACATGGGATCCCCAGCACCCCGTCTTTTCAGATGAATGGGACGCCGTTCCCGCCAAAATCTGTCTTCACGCAGACAGGCTTGTACACCCGGACCCTCTGTCACCGGTGAGCATCGATGTCGCCCGCGGCTGGCTGGATGTGTGCGTGAACGACCACGGAGCGGCCTGCAACCCCCCAACCGGCGCAGACGGATGGTTGCCGACGCGTCTGCTCGAAGTTGTACCGGGTTCTGGGAAAGTCTACCTCCGCCTTCGAGAGTCACCCGCGCTCGTGTCATCCCAGGATGCGCGCTACGTTGCGCTCAGTCACTGCTGGGGCGCCGGCGGGACGCCGTTCACAACCACCCATGAGACGCTTCCTTCCAGGATGGCCGGCATTAACGTCGACTTCCTACCGCAGACATTCCGTGACGCGGTGACTCTGACGGAACAGCTGGGTCTTCGATACCTGTGGATCGACAGCCTGTGCATCATCCAGGACGACGCCGAGGACTGGGCCCACGAGGCAGCACTGATGGCCAGCGTGTACCGCAGCGCCCATCTCGTGCTCAACGCCTCGAACAGTGAGGCAGACAGCATCGGGTTTCTCTCCCCCCGAGATTTCACCGACACGGTGTGGCTGCCGCTTCCCTCTTTCGGCAAGCATCAGCTCTGTCTCCAGCTGCTGCCTCCTGAGGGACGACAGTGGTGGAACGCGGGCCCGGCTGGGGAAGTAGACAACCTGGCCGGAGAACCGATCAGCGGGCGGGCGTGGTGCCTACAGGAGCGGTCCCTCCCTGTCCGCGCCCTGCAGTATGGATCCCACCAAACATTTTGGGAGTGCGAGTCTATGCGTGCCAGCGAGGACGGCGATGCGGTTCAGCAAGGCGGCGGTCCCCTGAAGCGTCTCTGCAACACGGCAGACTGCGCCGACTCGGTCTTTGCCCGTCCAGACCATGACCCGGGCAACGAGCAGGAGCATGCCGTCAACTGGGCTGACTGGTACGGCATGGTCGAGGACTACACGGCTCGGAACATCACCAAACACACAGACCGGCTGCCAGCGCTGTCCGGCCTCGCGCAAGCCGTCGTGCGGGAGACGAAAAGCGTCTACCTCGCCGGGCTGTGGAAGTCCGGGCTGTTGGAGGGTCTGATCTGGTGCCGCTCTCGGCTGGGGCCGATTCTCACGCCCACGCCCGAGTACGTGGCACCGTCTTGGTCCTGGGCGTCCGTAAGCGGGCCAGTGCAGTTCCCCATCTACACGTGGTACGCACAGCGGGCGCACTGGAAGGCCAAGATGGCCGACTTTGAGCCCCTGGCTGAGTATCTCGGCCATGAGATGGTGAAGAGGGACGATGATGATTATGGGCGGCTCCGGGGCGGGCTGTTGACACTGAGAGCGCCGCTGTTGCCCGTCTTGGCCATTCAGCCTAGGGAGGCCACCGCTCCTATCCTGCATTCATTATTTGGCCAGGAACCAAGCCGCCCGGAGGTGACCGATGTCGTGGTTCGAATGGAGGTGGAGTCGGAGAGTGTCTGGATGGAAGGAGGCTTTGACATCCCCGACGAGGTGGTCAACCTGAGAAAGCAGGGAGGGTTGTTCGTCATGCTACTCACTCGGCTGCCGCATGTTCTCGAGGATGGTTTCGTCGAGCACCGGTTTGGGCTTCTGGTTCAGCAGCTGAGCGACGGCACGCAATATCGGAGGGTTGGCTTTGTCGACGGCGTGTTGCTCAAGAAGTCGTCGGTATTTGATGTGCTAAGGGGCCACGGCATGTTCTCTGTTGTAGGGTACCCTCGACCGCACAGGGAGGGGGATTTGGATGAATCCACGCGGGACAATGATCTTGCCGGTGATCCTTTGGTGTCGATGAGAGTGGAAGTTACCATATGCTGATGGTCATTGAGTCGAGAGTCGTCGTGGGCCATAGATTAATCATCACGGTCCTATAGAGAGTCAGCAGTAAGCTCCGGGGGCTCTCGCCAAACCCTAACCCTGTGTTCTCGAAGCATTCCCATCATTTGCCCCTGAATTCAAAGTTCAAATCAGAAAGTGCTGTAAGTCGCGTTGAGACGGCTTCACACAGAAGGCAGCTACATAGAACTGATTAGGCGTTAAGCAAACTAAACAAGTTGAAAACCAGACCACCAAACGGAGGGTGTCATCCCGGGAAGCCCCAGCAAAGAAGAACCACACCCAGCCCCGATCCCGAAGACGAACACACCCCCTCCCCGCGCGTCTCGAGACCAAACAACCACAGGATTCCCTACAAACCAACCCCTCGTCACATAACACCTGATTAACCACCAAGAAGAAAAATAAACCAAGGCAAACAAAAGAACAAAACACACACAAACTTCCCAACTAACGCATCGCACGCTTACCCCTCTAACCGGCGCTTCCCAACCGTCCTCCCACTCCTTCTCTGCACCCCTTCCCCTTCCCCGCCCCATAGATCGCCATCACCACCACCTCCACTACCAACACCATCATGCGGCGCACCATGCGGGCCCCCCTCACCCCACAGCCCACCGCCATCACCATCACCGCCAGGTCCACCAGGTCCGTGACCCCCAGGACCATCATCAAACCCACCATGGCCATGACCATGTGATCCCGGTCCCTCGCCTCCATACGGATCGGGCCCACCAGGCCCGGAACCGTAACCATTACCGTCATCCCAGCCGCCACCTGTCCAGGGCTCGTTGCCGCCGCCGCCGTCGCCGCCGCCTTCGCCGGGGTGGGGTCCCTGAGGGTGGTCAGGGGGGTAATGAGAAGGACGGGGTTGGTGAGGGGGAGGATAGTGAGGAGGGGGTTGGTGAGAAGGGTGAGGCGGCCAGGGATAGCCTGTCGTCTTGGTAGTGTAGGTGTACGTGGTCTTTGTCTTGGTTCGGGTGGTGGTGTAGTCGGTGGTGAAAGTGCGGGTGCTGGTTTCGTCGTCGGTGCTGGTCGAGCTGGCTGTTGTTGTGGTTGTGGTGGTCGATGTCGTGCGCGTGACGCGGACTCTGGTGCGGGTCCTGGTGGTGCTCGTTGTCGTTCTTGTCGTTGAGACGTCTGTGGATGTCGAGGTCGTGATCGCCGTGGTGCTGGTTGTCGAGCTTGTGGTCGAGATATCCGTTGTCGTCGTGCTTGTTGTCTCGGTGCCGGTGGTTGTGGTGCTCGTGGTGCTAGTATCCGTCGTCGTCGTGCTTGTCGTCTCGGTGCCTGTAGTTGTGGTGCTCGTGGTGGATATATCCGTGCTAGTCGAACTGGTGGTGGTCGTAGTCGTCGTGCTCGTCATGCTTGTCCCCGTAGTCGTCGTGCTTGTCGTGCTGGTATCGGTGGTGGTAGTACTGGTGGTCGATACGTCAGTCGTCGTGGTGCTGGTTGTGCTAGTTTCGGTGGCCGTCATCGTGGTGCTGGTGGTGGAGGTGCCAGTGGTGGTCGTGCTGGTGGTGGACGTGCCCGTGGTTGTGGTACTCGTAACAGACGTGCTAGTCGTGGTGGTGGTGGTGCGCCTGGTTGACGTCGTGGTTGTCGTTGTCGTTCTGGTTGAGGTCGCTGCGTATGACGAGCGGTGAGCATCCGGCCAGAGAATGCGAGACAACTCCAAGCCGCGCAGACAGTGAGCTACTTACTCTTCGTATCACACTCATACAGCGGCAGCGGCAGCGGCAGCGCAAGCCGCGCAGCCAACTCTGGGAAGATGCCTCCCACGCTGACACTGTACACGATAGGGGTGTCCACACCGCCGCAGGAGATGTTGTCAGCATCTTGGCAAGGGACTCTGCAAGTCCCCATGCCATCGACAGTCAGACCAAGGAGCACTCCGGGGGCACAGTAGCAGTCCCTGTATGATTAACAGAGTCAGCAACAAGAACCCCCGTATCCGGCAACCACCCGTGACGGGCATCAACCACCCGTGACGGGCATCAACCACCCGTGACGGGCATCAACCACCCGTGACGGGCATCAACTCACCGGCCATTCACCATGCCAAAAGCATTGAAGCCCCTCGCGTCACAGAGGGCAGCGCAGCTGTCGAGAGTCGCAGGGCTGATGTTCAGCAGCAGGAGGGACAGGAGGCCATTGAAGACGCCATTGAGCAGCCCACCAATCCCAGCCAGCGGCGGTAGCCCAAAACAACCATTGAGATAGTACGTCCTGCCGCCGGGCACCGCGACGACCGGCCGGCGGATCAAGGCCCCTGCACCCTGGATTACCAGGCTCGGATCGTAGTGCGGCTGGCCGAGGACTGTCGGCGGGCCGGTCAGGGTGTCCGCGACGTCGTCACACTCAAAGAGGACGTCGGTCAGAAGCTTCTTGAAGCCAGGAATCAGCGGCGTAAAGCACCCCTGGAGTTCCGTGTTGATGTACACCGGGTAGATGTTGTTGGCGCCACAGCAGCACTGGGACGAGACATCACAGTCTCCGTAGACACTAGATCCCATCCCATCTTGTGAGCGGCAGTCCACCATAAACGACAGTTACCATGTCAGAATCAAAACCAAGCACTCACCCATTCGGCGCATTACACGTCGTGTTGCAAACCCCTGGCGTAGCGAGAAGCTCAGCATGAACCCGAAAAGCCCCTAGACCGAACATCGTTCCGCAGAGGCAGCGAAGTTGGCCTCTATAAAGCAAATCAACCAAGATCAGCACAACACCCCCCCCATTACAACCCACTCCAAGGGGCGGGACGGGACCGGACGACAGAGAAACTCACCCCTCCGGCGCGCCATGAACCAAAGGATACCCCAACCCAGCACACAAGTTAAAACAAGCATCAATATCTACAACCAGCGCCGCAGCCCGCGGATCCTGCGTGGGGAACCCGTTCGGGGTGTTATAGCATCCCAAATGGCGGTAGTAACCTGCTACGGCCGGGTTCGAGTTAGTAATGGGCACCAGCTCGTTCGCAGCAAATGTCGGATCGACATAGACCTGGGCATCAAAAGCACCGCCACAGGTCTGACGGGCATCTCCCCCACACGGCACGTTGCAGACCGCGCCGGCGCTCGGCCCGTATCCCGTGGGCAGCTGGATGCCGCAGGAGCAGGCGTTGTTGCGCAGGGCGGAGAACTTGTAGCCGAAGCCGCGGCAGGTGCGGGCGCAGTTGAGGGGCGTGACGGTGTTGTTGAAGGGGGAGCCCGGGTCGAAGCCCGGGTAGGTGCGGGACGGGTCCGAGGGGTTGAAGCCCTGCGGGCTGAAGCTGAAGAAGAGGCCCACGTTGAGCAGGAAGTTGGGGTAGCAGCCGAGGCGGATGAAGTTGTCAGATCCGCAGGCGCCGAGCTCAGCGGAGAGGGAGCCGAAAAAGGCCTGGCCGTTGGCGACAGTTAGAAAACTGGCGGCGGCCAGGAGCATGGCCTGGCCTGCGTGGAGGCGCATTGTGACGGCGACGACCTCAAGAGGTCTTTGCCAGCCAAGAAGAAGAAGAAAAGAATGAGCGACGGTATAGAGACGGAACGTCAGTCACGAAAGACAAAAGCTACTCTGTCAGTAAAAGGAGTGAAATGCACGAGATAGCGCAGCTGGATACTGTCCAAATCCTCCCTCTGACGGCGAGCAACAGCCAGTCTATTTGAACAGAAGCCTCCACTATCACCCTTCCTCCTCAATCCCCTGACCAACGCGTCGTCGCGTTGCGCGATCACAAGTCATGGCGTGGTGTGCGGGGACCGGAATGCCAATAAGGGGGGCCACGAGCGGGAAAGAGTGTGCTGTGTTGCCCACGACGCCACGCGATCCTCGGGAGGTGAGGAATTCCTCGCTGTCTCGGTCCACTCGACGGTCTAGACGCGGCCTCTCCCTCGTGACAAACGAGACGAAATCGCAACGACTTTCTTGGCAGATTCCAGAAGGGATGAGAGCCGTGAAATAAAGTGACCGTGAATGTCAAACCCTGGGGACATGTGAATGCCTCCGGAGGGCGGCCAGACCGTGGACGGGCCGGATCGAGCAAAGCGTTCGAGGTAAAAAGCCCTGCAGACTTGTACGTGGCATCTCATAGGCCACATCATATGTTCAATGTGAATGTGGAAGTATCTGACTCTCTAGAGCCGCCAGGAAGTCAGCAGCCGCCATCGTGTATAATCGATGGCTCGAGGATGTTCTCACTTACACGAACAACCCCGTTCGGTCCCGTTCGCTCAAGACTCCCCTCCCCATTCCTGTCAACGCCTCAAGAAACGACGTTAACACATCAGCAACAAACACCACGTAAAACACCCCCATCCGACAGCCCAAAGTCAAAAACCAAAAGAGTAGAGCTCCAATTCCCCATCAAACCCATCCCTGTCCCAGCGGCAATGCAGGATCCAGCAAGCCCCCAAGTAACCCTAATAGTCAAACTCAACGCCCACAACCTTCCCCGTCCCACCTCCAACATTCCCTGTCGAGCCCGAGCCCGAGCCCGAACCCGAACCCGAGCCCAGACCAGCAACACCACTCCCAGCCGTCTCCCCCTCCCCAGCCTCCCCCAAAACACCCGAATCACTCGCCTCAGCATCAGCACCCGTCAACAAATCACGATCCGAACTCCTCACACTCCGGCGCTCCGCGTCCCCCTGATACGCAGCGCCCTTCCCGCCCCTGCCATACCCAGCGGCCCCCCTCTCAAACCCCCCATCCTCATCCTCATCCTCCTCATCCTCATCATTCCCACCCCCGCCTCCGGCACGCTGCTGCCCCGGCACAGCATTCTTCTCCAGCTCCCTCTGCGCCTCCTCCATGCGCCGCCTGACCTCGGCCGCCACGCGCATGCCGTCCGTGACAATATTGTCCAGCACGCCGCGCAAGCCACGGCCCGCTCCGGGCCCGGCGGGCGGTGGTGCGCCCTGTCCTCCGGCGGCGGACCCCATGGCGGCGCTGACGGCGCGGCCGGCGCCCATGCCGAGGCTGGAGAAGGTGGTTAGGGAGGAGGCGCTCGTCGGGCTGGCTGTTGAGGCGAGGCCTTCGATGACGTGGAAGGAGGCTGGGAAGGAGGATTCGAAGAATTGTTCGAGGAGTTCGTCGGCTAGGACGACCATGCGGAAGGTGGGGAGGGTGATGTGAAGTGGGTTGGACGGGTCCAGGGCGATGTTTGCGCGTTCGGATTGGGCTTTTGAGACGCGGCGGCGGGTGCTTTGATCGTCGTTGTCGGGGGAGAGCTGCGTCGAGTTGAGCTGAAGAGCGGGTGGGGGGTTGTTGGGCTTTTGGGCAGCTGTCTTTGGGCTGCCGGTTGGTGAATCCATTGCTAATAGGTCTTCGTCGTCGTCATCGTCGTCATCCCCGATGGCAAACGCGTCGGGATTTGCTAGCTCTTCGCCTTCAGGCTCCTCCTCTAGATGCGTTGATTCGAGCCTCTCCTGGACCTCCCGGACCGGGCTGCTCTGGTTCTGGGGGTGGTCGGGATCCGCGTATTCGAAGCATCTCCTGATAAAGGCGCTGACACTGCCGAGGAAGCGCTCGCTCGCCGACTGGCCAGGCACATCGCTGTGGGCGCCGTTCGCGGCGTCTCCGCTCAGCGTCAAGCTGGAGCTTGACGGGCTGAGAGAGCCTTCCAGACCGCGGCGGGAGAGGAACAGCAATGCCTCGGACATGCGCAGAATGCCTTCGCGGTCGACTTTGCCGTCGCCGTCATCGTCGTATAGTTCGAAAAAGTACGTGATCGTCCCCATGATATCCCGCTTTCCCTTGATGCCCGCCAGCCCAGAGACAACCTTTTGCAGGGTAAGCGCCGAGGATGCGTCAGTATCCCACTTGTGGAACAACCTCCGCAGGAACTCGTGGTCTGCGGGCTCGGGGCCAGCCCCCCACGGAGACAGCATCGCATCGGACTTTCTAAAGCTGCCATAGAAACCCTTCTGGTTGTCTGCAAAGGCGTCGCGGCGAGGCGTCGTGGGCGCGTCCGAAATGGCCCAGCGGCACATGCCGGCGAGAAACTCGCGGTAGGCATCGTAATCCATCAGGCTGGTGCTGGGGCCCAGCCCAACGCGGCCCTTTTCGATGCCGTGGTCACCTTCGCTCGCGGCTTCGGCGATCCGCGACCGGCTGCTTTTTGCGCGCCTTACTTGTTCCTGCTTAATGATGTGATCCCGTTGCTGCCTCTCATACAGGACGGTGTAGAACCTGTCGTATAAAGCGCCCAGCTCAACAGTGCTGAGGAGTTTGCTATCCGGCCCCAGATTTCTGATGGCTGTGCGCTTGGCAAAGTTTTCAATGTTGCTCAGCACGGCATCCTTGTTCTTCAGACGGAGCTCAGTAATGCTGCTGTGGGTGATGCCTGAGAATTCCTTGAAAGCCACGACCATGAGCTCCTGAAACTTGGTAACAGCTCGGAGCTTGGGGTTCTCCGACTTGGGATGTGCAGACTCGTCCAGGCGCGCAAAGTAGGACTTGAGGACCGAGATGAAGGCGCCGTCGTCTGTCGCGTCGAGCAGCTCCTCCCCGTTTATCCTCAGGATGGCCAAGCCCACCTGAAATAGCACCTTGGGGCCCTCGACAAAGAAGACGTCCAAGACTCGGAACGCGAACACCAAAGGCATCGAGTTGATGTAGAGGGAGAGGAACCAGGGAAGCGAGACAACGGATAACTGGACATCGCTCTTGACGAGGTGTTCCCACAGGATAGGCATCGTCCTCTCGACCAGGGACTCAAACACCTTCTGATCAAGAAGGGTGCCGTACATGGTTGTCGAGTAATACCCCGGAACCAGGCGGTCACACAGGGCCGAAAGGAGGAAGAAGGCCTGGGACTCGGACATGTAGATCAGAAGCGCAGCAACAACGATGTTCATGGCCTGGCAGTAGCCGACATCAGCGTTTACCCAGCTGTAGGCGGTCAGGACGCGGCGGAGGCGGCCAATACCCTCTTCGCTCTGGAATCCCGGATACTCTGGCAGGCTGCGGTTAAGGTCTTTCTCGATCTCGTCAATGGCCAGCGACTCCCTGCCGGAATATTTGACCAAGGTGTCTTGAAAGAGCGTGGGGTTCTCCAGTCTCAAGTAGATGGATCCGGACGACAGCTCCCACACCTCTCCCCTTAGCCTGTTCGGTAAGCCGACACGGATGAGTTTGTGGAAGGTAGGCTGGCGAATAAGGGTCATGTTCCGGCCGTTGTCTCGCAGGTATTCGGCCCACAGCCTCATCTTGGCTCGATCGCGAAGCTTCTTGGGGTCGCCGGGGTATTTGAAGAGCATGCCCAAGCCGGCATCGGGCGGAGGTGTGTTCTTCTTGTCTTCGGGGCGGAGGAGGTATTCGGAGTAGCATTCGGCGGTGACCTTCTTCAGCTTTGTCACGTTCCCGACATTTGCCCGCAGACCCTTTTTGAGACCATCGCAGAAGCGCTCGCAGGCCTGGCGAGTGCCGGCGAGCTGCAACGTCACGCGCTGTTCTTTCAGCTCCTTCTTGTCCTTCTCTTTGGCTGCGTCCTGGCTGATGCCATTCCAGGTCGATATCGAGAGGGCGAACTAAGGAGAGACGGGAAGAATCCGGCCAGTCAATATGATGATGTTTTCAACCAAGAGCAAGGGGGTTCGTCTCTACCTGGAAGTTCTGGCTGTGTAACCGCTCGACTCTTCGGATCGAGCAGAGGGGGAAGGTAAAGCCATTGCCGCCGGGACCGCCGCCGTGGGTCTGGCCGGTGAATATGGAGGAGGTCGTCGTGCTGGCCGATTGGAGGAAGCTGGAGGGGGTGGTCGAGAAGCAGAGGAAGGCCTCGGAGAGGTGGAGCTTGCCGGCATACTGAAAGCCCTGGTCTCGGTCCCGGTCGCCCTGTGTCGCGTTTGCGGGGGGGATGGTAAGCTCGGCGGTGATCTCGTAGAGCGGGTGCTGAGAGGCGGGCAGACGAAACTGGCTCTGGAACAGCGAGGCCTTGGACGGATTTCTGTCGGATTCCGAGATGTTCAGGCCCTGGGTAGGATCCAACAGCTGCTGTGCCTTTTGCACGAAGCTCGAGAAGTTCAACATGGTGGGAGTTTCGTGTATATCGTCTCGGGCGCTGCCCCGAAGGGAGGATCGCGGAACAAGGCGGGCGACTGTCCAAGGTAGCTCAGGTACCTAAGGGATCGAGTTGGGGTTCGTCGTATCTCGCATTAACGTTAACGTTCTTAACGTTCTCTGTGGGTTCGCGCGAGGGCGAGCTCAGATGGCATCGCTCGGCAGCAGCGGTTGTTTCAGCAATTGGCAGTGCGATGGAGAATAAACGAGGGCAGTATATAGAGGGATGGGGGTCAAGTGGATCAAGTTCGTTTTGGCGATGCTGGGAGCAGTTTCAGCCGATGGGCAGCTTGAACCCAAAGACCTGCACAGTAAAACCGTTAGTTGAGCGATGTGATGTGGATGCCCGCACTCTGGGCTGTCTCACGAAGGAGCAGCAGCATCAACGAGCAGCCCTGTGCTCCCGCAGCCCATGTGGAGCCCCTCAAAGCACCCCTGTCGCAGGGCGAAGGCCAGGCTGACACTCAACTCCGTATCGGCAGGGCAGGCAGATTGCCCCGCTCCTCCATTTGCGGCACAACCTGGGTGCCTGGGTGCCTGAGTTGACGACTGAAGCTGCATCGTGTATTCCGTAATCCGTACATACAGGATTTTCCGTAAATTTCCCGCAAACCTTTGAGAGTTCCATTCTTGCTTGCGCTTCCAATTGTCTATGTCATGGGCGGGGATATCTCGCATCTAACAACCACTGCATGACTTGCATGCCATGCGATCCAGCCCACGCCCCTACATATGTATGTACTGTCGTACATGCAGAGTGCATCCCGATGACAGGGCTCGCTTGAGATGGAAATATCGACCCTCGGTACGGAGTAGTCTGTTTGTCCTCGGGAGGCAAGCAACCTATGTTCGATATCTTACTCTGCCAGCCAGACATCACCCACTCCCGTCAGCATGGCAGCACCCCGAAGCGAATGACAAGAGTTTCCCTGAGTCCTAGAGGGATGTACCCTATTATTAAGTGGTAGGTAGCCTGAATCAGTTTACACCACGGAGTCTTTTTTGCCGTGTGGCTCACAACGTCGCTCATCTCCGACGCCGACTCCCAGGGGCTGGAAACCGGCCCGCGCCGTTTCGGGCAGATTGGGTGCCATGCCCGGACATGACATCGTTGGGTGCTTCTACAGTGGGTGAGTTGGGAACCTTGAATCCTCGAAAGCCTGCTCTGGGGCACGGTTCCAGGACCAACACAACGCTGATGATAATAACGACTGGACATGCGCATTAAGCACGCGTACATGAACCTGCACTCTCTATCTTTGCCCAGTTTGCCGGCTGTCTGTTGTTGTTTTGCACCCAACCCTCCTGGATCTGCCTCCGTCACGGCGAACACAACGGATCCATCAACGACCCTTGCCCCGTGCGGCGTGCCCCAGTGCCCCAGGCGGTCGGTTCCGGGATTTGGCGATATTGAAGGGACCCCTTGTCCTGCAGCAACCAAGATATCGACCACTCAACGTCATCTGCCGTTTCCTCCTAGCCGTTGCCCCAGCCTGCCCCAGCCGGCCCCAGCACCCTCAATTGGCCATGAGGGCGCTGGGATGAGCCCTCTGATCGGCTTCTTCAAACTCCCTGTCCCAGAGTTAGCGAACTGCCCTTACCCCACGCAACTTGTTAAACCCCGCGAAGCCCCGAACCGCGAACTCGACTCCAACAACAACCAGGACAAGCATCCATGGGATCCTGGGTTTATCCCGTGCAAACCCGGGCCTGTCCATTCGTCCATTCGTCCATCCGTCCATCCCATCGACTCCATTCATCCATTGTCCACAGCCCGCCCTCGTCAGCACTCCACTCATTGTACATACGGAATACCCGCCCAGGCCTAGAGTCCTCGATTCTGATCTCATCGTCGGCATCGACCCCTCTTCTGCGCTTTCTTGCTTCTTTCTGCTCCCCAGCCCGTCGTCTTTAATACTACAAAACCCCTCGGTGCCTCCACACCGCCCTGCAACCATTGACCTTTACTGATACCCATTTATTCCATCATCTGCTGCCGTTGCCCCGCAGTCACCTGCCAGCCCTCCTCAACCACGTGTACGCACCTGCGTGTCGACGTACCTGTGTAACACGCTCCCACGCACCCACGCACCCCAACGCCCAGTTCAGATCCTCAAAGACCCGTCACTGCTTCCAACGTCAGCCGGCCCATCCTCTTGTAATACATATACGCCCGACTTCACTCGACCGGGCTCCAAACTCAGCTACACCGAGGCGCCGTCAACCCAGCACAACATGGCGGCCACGGTCGCCCACTCACAACCAATCCCCCCAGGGCTGCACCCCTTGCAAGCAGCAGCCCTGAGGGCCGCCGCCGCTGCCGCCAGCAATGCGCAGCATTCCCAGCCTCCCCAACAGCCACCACAAAGGGGGTTCGACGACGAGCCCTTTGACCTGAGATCCCGGAAGTTATCCCTGAACGACTTTGTGAGGGTGAGGACATTAGGGACAGGTAGGGCCCCTCTTCTCGCCTCCCGACTCTGGTTTCAAGGCCCAGTTGATCTAATTATCCTTCTCTTGCTCCTTGTCCAGGGACCTTTGCCCGTGTATGCCTAGTCCGGCCCTCCCATGGCACTGAGGCCGACCGTAGCAAAGTGTATGCGCTCAAGATACTGCGCAAGACCGAGGGTAAGTTTGCTTGGTTCAGTGACACCCCCATTGCGATTGCGCCCTGGTGCTGAGCAGCAGTTGCAGTGATCAAGCTGAAGCAGCTGGACCATGTGCGCCACGAGCGCCAGATCCTCGCCGACGTCACCGGGCACCCCTTCATCACCAGCTTCGTCGCCTCCTTCTCCGACCACGACTTCCTCTACATCCTTCTCGACTACGTGCCCGGCGGCGAGCTCTTCACCTATCTGCGCAAGTTCCGCCGCTTCGATGAGGACATGGCCCGCTTCTACGCCGCCGAGATCGTCCTGATCCTGGAGCACCTGCACGAGCAGCAGGGGGGGATAGCCTACAGGGACATGAAGCCCGAGAACCTGCTCCTCGACGCCGATGGGCACATCAAGCTCGTCGACTTTGGCTTCGCCAAGCGCCTAGGAAATAACGAGTCGGGCCATCCCGTCGAGACGTACACCCTCTGCGGCACCCCTGAGTACCTGGCGCCGGAAGTGATTCATAACAAGGGTCACACCACCGCCGTGGACTGGTGGGCGCTGGGCATTCTCATCTACGAGTTCCTCACGGGGTATCCGCCGTTCTGGCACCAGAACCCCATTGAAATCTACAAGCAGTATGCTACCCTTCCCCCCCCCGTCTCCCCTTATAACCTCACCCCAACCTAACCCCTAACTCTCTCCCCACCTCGCAGAATCGTCGAAAAGCCCATCGTCTTCCCCCAAGAACCCCCCATCAGCGACGCAGCAAAGGACATCATCCGCCAGTTCTGCACCATCGACCGCTCCCGCCGCCTGGGCAACATCTCGGGCGGCGCCGCCAAGGTCAAAGCCCACCCCTTCTTCACCGGCGTCGACTGGGACGCCGTATACCAGAAGCGCCGTCGCGGGCCCATCATCCCCCCCGTTCGCTACCCCGGCGACGCCCAGTGTTTCGATATCTACCCCGAGGAGGACGCTACGCAGGATAAGTATACTGAGGAATTGGAGGAGAGGTATGAGGGGTATTTTAAGGATTTTTGAGTGGAGGTCGTGGTGATGGTCGTGATCGGGATGAGAATGATTTCACATGGGATGGATGGACGGCGGGGGTTATCATGGTGTCACGAACCGAGGTTTGGTTGGGTCGGATTTGTGCTTTTGCTTTGCTTTTGGGTTTTTTTCTTTTTGGTGCGAATACCCGGTCTGATGAGGGGGCGAAACATCTCAGGTGAGATGACTGGGGAGGAGGAGAAGGGGAGGTTTGCAGTTCTTGACGGGGTGGCAAGCCGATACTCGTCTGGCTGATCACTCGCGGAATAGTCCTAGAGACTTTTGACTGTCTTTTTTCAGTTTGTTGATTCCTACCCGACCACAGATTATGTTCGGGGTGGGGCGGGCGGATATTGTGTTTTTTTAGGGGGGATTTGGGTTGGTTTTGTTTTGGCTTTCTTGGGACGAAGTCAAAGTGGGCGTTTGGATCGAACGGCGCCAGGGGCATGTGGACATGTGGACAGGATCCAGACATGGGTACCCATCTGGGTTATGGTTAGCTGTATGAGATACGAGAGGATGGATTGACTGATGTATCTACGTATGTATGTACGGCTCTGAACGGGGGATGGTGATCCGGGATGGAGCAAGGAGGGAGTTGTGGGCGATGCTATTAGGAAGAGCAGCAAATCACACGTGTTATAATCTGTACCGCAAGACTACCCTATACCCCATCCACCGAACACAACTCGGCTGTTTTGACATATTTTATAACTGCTACCTGCCGGCTTGTTTCTGGGGTGGAAGGAAGGGAGATATGCTAGGCTCTTAGCCCCTCACGTGTGTTCATGAGGCGAAGTGCTGCGGGCGTCTGAAGGCAAAACGGGCTTTCGGAAGAAGAGGAACGAACACCGATAGCCGTTGGTGAGGACAAAAGAGGTAGACCACGAGCGGTCTATGTCTATGGCTTACCAGGATCTGGGCTGGGAACGGGAGACTCAAAAGGGCCCGGCTAGGCAGCACGTGCGATTTATACATGTCTATCGCTCACCCCAAACACTCAAACAACCCCAACCCATCCTCCACGCCCGCTTTAAAATGAAAATGAAGAAACAGGGAGACTCCAGTCACTCACCACACCTGCCACAACCACCAACTCGCAACCGCCACGCCCAGCAACGTCGCCAACACGACAGCGCCCTCTCTCGTGCTCCACACAAACGCCGACCAGCCCACAGCCATCTCCTTCCTGCGTGCCGCCGCCCTCCGCTCCCACGCATGCACGTCCACCGGCACGGGCAACCTCACCCTCGGATCCGCCAGCCCCTCTTCTTCCTCATCATCCTCCTCAACATCCAACACCCCGACCTGCTGCTCCTGCCGCCGCCGCTGCGAAGGCCGCACCATCTCCTCCGCATCTAACACAGGCACCAGCGCGCGGAAAACCACAGCCCGATGATCGCTCGTCGCCACCACCGGCAGCGCGTCATATGTCGTAACCTGCACCGTTGTCTTGCTACTACTGTCACCCCCAGACGACGACACCCAAGCAGGCACGTCCAGGTACAGCACGCGATCCGTCCACGCCGGCCAGCGATGCGGCGCGAACCGCCACGCCAGCTCCTCCCCACCCTCAGAACCAGAACCAGAAGAACCACCAGAAGAAAACAAAACATCATATTTATAAGTCGGCGGAAACCCCACCGGCGCCTCAGACAAGCCATGCAGCGTCCTGCCAGCCAGCCGCTCACGCGTGAGCTGGTCGCGGGGGAAAAAGGCTGGGTAGTAGTTCTCGGTGTCAGCCGGGTCGAGGGAGGGAAAGACGGCTTGGGGTGGCGGGGTGGTAGAGCCGATGCGGTAGTTGAGGTCGCCGGCTACGAAGAGGTGGGAGGTGGGTTTGTAGATTGAGATGGAGTGTAGGGCGGCGAGGGAGGAGGGGGAGAGGGGTTGGGATTGGGACTGGGGGTTTGGGTTTGAGAGGAGGGGGTGCGTGGCGTCGTCTTCGTCGTCGTTAACCTCGGGCTCGGGTTCTTCCTCGCTTGGGTCGGGGCTGTCGCCTGTCGGGAGACGGGGCGGTGCGACGTCGCCGGAGCCGGAGCGGTCCAGGGTCGGCCCGGACGTGTCGGCGGGGATGCTGCCGCCCGGGAGGACGCTGCGCGGGTTGGCAAAGGTCAGGCCTGAGACGATGCTGCGCCAGTTGGCATTGCGCTTCTTGAGGTTCCATTCCATGGCGGCGAGGTGGGCGGCCACAAAGGTGAGCTCCGTCGTCGTGGCTGGTTGCTGGCCGCTCCCCCACGTCACTCTCAACCCGACCGCGCCCTTGTTGCCCATGTCGGCCGCGCCGAACCCGCACTCGGCTTCCTCGATGGCGCGTACCGAGGCCGGGTCCCGGGCGTACAGGAGGATGGCTGTCATGCCGACGTTCTTGGCGCGCACCAGAGTGTAAGGCTTCTTCATCCCTTCCGCTTCCGGGCCGGCCGCCGAGCGGTGGGCAGAGGTAGATGCATCGTCGTCGTGGGGACTGCCGTCGAGCAGTCGCGACGAGGCAAGGTTGAGGGCTTCTCCAAAGCGCGCGTAGTAGGGGTTCAGGAAGTAGGACCCGATGAAGGCGTACGAGAGCGGTGCGACCTCCTGGAGCGAGCTAATGTATCGAGACGAAGAGAGCAAAGGGTCAGCTCAGCACCGAGAGCTGCTCAAGGGAAGAGAAGGGCAAAGAGCAGCGATCCACTCTAGACTCCAGGTCCGGGCCTCGTGCTCTTCTCTCTTGTTACATGTCGCACTCGCACAGCTGCATCCGTGCATGTCACCGTCCCAACACAGATTACTACCATCTTCAGAGTATCAGACTTACAAGACGACCAGGTCGGGCAGACCAGCACTCGCATTTTGCGAGAGCGCGCCGTGCAGATGCGACGCAAAAACAGAGGGGTTAATTAGGGTTTTTGCGCAATTGAAGGTCAGGATGACCAGGTCGAGGGTTGATGGTGCAGGCATGGTCGTCGCATCTGCTGAGGTCTGTGTTGGTTTCGTCCCGAGTCCCGTCATCATCAAGGTGTCAAGCGGCGTGGGTTGCGGTTCGGTTATCGATAAACGTTAACAAGCAGTGTGACGTGAGACCGCTTGGTGTGCCAAGGGTGTCCAGCCACCGCTGTCGTGTGACCGGAAGGGACCGACAGGGGTACTTGATTCGACAGGTGCAGAGGGGTGTTCAAGAGAGACTGGAGGGGCATGAAAAGCGTTGAGCACCAGATATGCATCTGCCCGACGACGAAGACGCGTCACGTTAGATATAACTGCGGATGTCTCCTGTTGATTACCAAGCCTTCCCTCACCCTCACCCTTCCTGAAGACCGCCGAGTCCAAATGCCTTGTACAGCCCACTCGCTAACCCAACTTTTCCATGCATGCGTGGCTGAGCAGATGGTGTCTGCTCAAGAGGCCCAGGTTGCTTGCAGGATTTGGAGGGTTCATGTCACATCGCCAGAGGATACCGAGGCATAAAGAGCAAAACAAGATTGTATTATGAGACTACCTGGCATGCCGCACCCCAAGACCGGTCGACAGTGCGAGCTGCAAGCTGGCCGGCTTGCGCCGAGAGCCAGATGCGTCTGCATCACTCGAGCGGCCTGTATGGGAGTCATACCACGGCGGGTGTCGAGAGCAGCAGAGAGAACACCCGATGCCCATCGCCACTGAGAGACTGCTTCAGAATCGCAAGTCATCGCGCGACTGAAATCAAAGCTGGAATCCTAACGCAGAATCCACCCATCATCCCTGTCCGATAACCCGCTCATCATTGTTTCCCCTCCCGAAGCTGCCGCCATGACCGATGGCCCCGTAAGATGCCCGCCCAGCCGACTCCACGTCCGTTGCGGCGAACCTCGACCTTTGTGGCCCTCCCGCCAATGACGGGGGTCCAGCGTCGCGTTGGTGACTGGAGCCAGCACTATTCATCGTCCTCGCCGTAGCAAAACCAAGAATCGCTTCATCCCCTGATACCTCCCCACAAGCGATTCCCGATGCGATAAAATGCACTGCGTGTTGCGGTAGGAGAAAGGCAAGACCAAAGAAAACTAAGAAATAAAGAGAAAAAAAAGAAACGAAAAGCAAGCGATGTGTAGGCGGGCCGTGCTGCGAATCCGAGATTGATCGAGCTTCTCCGACGGCGGACCCGGGAACCGACTGCTATAAACAGCCAGCTTCGATTCCTGAGTCCACTCTCATCTCTGACCATTGCCTCTCAACCAAAGCGGCATTCGAGGTGCGCTGCCCAGACAGCAACACTGCCCCCCTGAACGACACCCCGAAGATAATCGGAATGCCGGACATGCCGTTCGGTAGATTCCGACCCGGACAGCGAGTGAGGCGGTGGGGCATCAGCCACCTCCACCTGACAACGCGCCGGAACGAAGATCATCCGAGCCACAGAAAAGGCCATGAAATGATGACATGTCGAAGGAAATGGTGAGCGGAGAAAAAGCAATCCCGAAATGCTGGTGTAAGTGGGCGTGTGTCTGTTACCGATGCTGACCCAGTCTCAGCAGAGCACATGCTGCTCTCTGCACAGGACTGAGATGCTCATGACGAAACCCCCAGAAAAAAAAGGGGGTTGCCGCCCAGCCAGTCGACGAGAAACATACTCATACAGCCCGAAAGGAGGCGCCGAATCCGAGTGCCGTTTAGTGCTTTCAGTCCATGGGCCGGTACCTGTTAGGAGCGTATCCCGAGCCAGCGCCCTGAGCTTTTGCAGCCGAGCGCAGCCTATTTATCGCAAACTGATTGTCAGCATTCCACGTCAGCATTGAACCTCCGGCCAAGCGTTTGATGAAGCACACCAAAACTCGAAGGAAATATGATTCCTTACTAGGAATGCTTTGGGCTAGGCATGGTAATTCACTCACATCCTGTCGCTCCCTCCAACGGCGCGGTTGGTGTCCGGGGCCTCGCCCGAGATCTGCTTCCTGGTTCCGCGGGGCAGCGCCTGCTGGGTCTCCTTGCGAGCAGCCGCCTGCTGCGCGTCCTTGGCGTCAGCCTGGGCAGCCTGACCGGCGGTGCCAGCGGCCTGCTGGATGGCCTGGGCGTTCTTCTGGTACTTGTAGACGGTCCAGTCAAAGACGTAGTCGTACTGGAAGCCCTCACGAACGAACAGGTCGCGGAAGATCTTGCGCAGGTAGCTGTAGTCCGGCTTGTCGTCGAAGCGGAGGGACCGGGTGTAGTTCAGGTAGATGGCGAACTCGTTGGGGAAGCCACGGCAGAGCACGTCGGTGGGCGTCGTCATCTTCTTCTCCATGATGCGGTCGTACTTCTGCTTCTTGGTAGCAGCCTTGAGCCCCTGCCAGGGAAGCGAGCCGCGGCAGAAGTAGAGCATGACATAGCCGAGCGACTCCATATCGTCGCGGCGAGACTGCTCGACGCCAAGGTGGGTGTTGATCGACGCATAGCGCGCGGTGCCCGTCAAGTTCTTGTTCTCTCTGTACGGGATGTGGAAGTGCGTCTTCGGGTCGCGGTACTTCTTGGCAAGACCAAAGTCGATAACGTTGACCTGATTGCCGCGCTTGCCAATGCCCATGAGGAAGTTGTCGGGCTTGATATCGCGGTGAATGAACGACTTGGCGTGGATGTACTCGATGCGAGAAATAAGCTGGTCGGCGAGCAGCAGGACCGTCTTCAGAGAGAACTTGCGGTTGCAGAAGTTGAACAAATCCTCCAAGCTGGGTCCGAGCAGGTCAAGAACCATGGCGTTGTAGTCGCACTCGGTGCCGAACCAACGAACGAACGGAATGCCGACGCCGCCAGCGAGCGACTTGTAGACGCGGGCCTCATACTCAAGCTGGGGATGCTTCGCCTTGACGCTCTCGAGCTTGATGGCGATCTCTTCGCCCGAAATGATGTTGGTTCCGAGGTAGATGTCGCCGAACGACCCAGACCCGATCTTACGACCGATCCGGTACTTGTTCCCGACGCGAAGATCCTATTTCTTATCAGTAAATCGGTCCAGCTCGACCCCGATAACGAAATCTCTCTCCAAGGCCCGCTGCCACACCGCCTCGATCAAGCAAGACGATTCGGCAACGACGACCACGGAACTATCGTCTCATCCCCAGGCATCCAAATAACAGCCTCGCCCTCGTACAGGTCAAGAAACAGAGATATAAGTGCGGGATTCGTACCATCGTCGTCATCTTGCCGTCTGGTATGCGCGACTTGCTAGATCGTGATGCTTACGCGACGTGACGTGGAGGTTGCGGATCTGTTGAAACCAAATAATAATAAACGTCAGCCTTTACAAAGTTGTTGACGCGTCAAGATCAGAAATGAATCAACAAGGCAGTGGTGTTGATTCCGTCCAACACTGGGGTTAAATGCAGAATGTCGGTGAAGTCTTGCCTCGAGCTGAGGGCGGCGAAAGACGGGTGGGTGGCACTGGGTTCAGGCTCCTGACCTCCCCGCCAAGAACTCGGTTCCCGGGAACTGAGCCCTTTAATGGCAGACGCGAAGGCGGTGACTCCGAATCAAATACGAAACGATGGAGATGGTAGAGTTTGCTTACCTGCCGATGTCCGAATGTATGGACTGCGATGGAGAGGGGAACTGCCCGAATGTCGGCTGGTGGTGCTGGAGGAGGGGAGGATTTCTGATGCCGATCGGGAGGGCGGCAGCAAGAATGAGTATCGCTCCAGAGAATAACCTGCCTGCAAGGGAAATTAATTGAAATTCAAGAAATGGAATGGAGTTGCACGCGTTAGGTTGCAGCCTTACCTCAAAAGAAGCCTGGTCTGCTCTTGTTCGTGGGGAAACGCAAGGAGCGATGGGTTTTGGAGAAGGGAAAGGGCAAGAGGAGGGAGGAGAGAAAGCGTGAGAAGGGGACCACGCAGGCCTTGTTGGGCCGCCAACCTGCACTGCAAGCTGGGCGACATCCCCTGCAGGGCTCCAGTCGCTGGCCTTGCCGCGGCCAAGGAAAGCGCTCCACAGTGCGCTTAGGCCAGCCGGGCAACTCTGTCACAGTGCGAAACCGCCAGCGATTTGCTGGGCGTCAAAACTCGAGGCAACCGCTTCCAGGCTGTTGGCCCAATCCATCCCTGTGCCCTGTGGCGCGCCAGGGCGCTGCTGACCATTGATTCTTCCTTGCCAGACCTCCCAGACCACCTCAGACCCCTCATCGGGTCTTCCGTCCGGTTCGTCTCGTCCACTGGTCTCGACCCAGACCGCCCACAGCCAGCCGCAGTGCCCTGAACCGGTTTTCAAAGGTCAGGTATGTATGTGTACACAACGTGTGGATGCCCGACTTGACAAGACACATCCGCATACAGCACGGGCGGAACACAGAAAGGGAGGGCGTTGGATTCTCCAGACACACGTCTCCTCAGTCGAGGTTGGCCAGGTTTGTCACGAGGCTCACCAGCGCCGCCCTCCCGCGTAGTCGGCGTGGGACCACCCCTCCTTCCCTCAAACCAACCCAACCCAACCCAACAAGATGCCGCCCGTCGATCACTGACAGCAAAGAACTCTTATTTTGACCGAGCTGACCGACCAATCTGAACGCCTTTGCAAAATTTATCATTGATTTGAGCGACAAGATAGGCCACTGGAGCGTCAACACCGAAAGCTGCGTTTGCCTTCGGAACAGATGGCTTTCGGTCGGGGATGGCTTTTTTAGGAAACAAGCTAACTACCTGCCTATCAGCCCAGGAACCACAGCGCTTATTATTCTGCCAGGCAGGGATCGAAGCAACCTTCGCAGCGCGGTTTCGGTGAATCAGGGTGGGCGGGCGGCGAGGCGCGCACTGTGCACGGTAGTTGCGGCCGGACTGGGTTAGGTGAAGTCGGCTGGCTGGTGCTGGCATAATCTGCAAGCAGATTGCCTTCCATGCGAGCACACAGGCAAAAAGGGATGACAAAAGGGGGCCAAAAAGCCTGTGATCATCAAAGACAGCTCCACGGAAAGGGCGCGAGGGGCAAAAGCAGGGGTTCTAGATCTCCAGGATCCGCCGTTGCTTGTCGGAGCTTGGCTGGGGGGGCTCGGGGGGTTTGGGACCAAACCACGGCACGACTGCACTGCCGCAAAAGGAAAGTCTGCCCCCTTGGCCTCGTTGATCTAATTGCAGTCTTGGGCTGCGCCAAAAACGGACTTTGGGTCGCGCCCCGCATTTGAAGGCCGCATCTAGCTGACATTTCCGCTGAAACTTCGACAACCGGCTTCCATATGATCTTCGTCCAGTACCCCAGGACTCGACCGCAGTTGCTTGCGCCGATAGTCAGCCGCAGTTCTTTCGACTCGAGCCCTTTGGAGACATGACATGACGCTCGGCTCCAGACGATCCACGACACGCCCTTCGCACTAACCACCCAGCTGTCGTGTGTGGTTGGACAGGGAGTGTGGCAATCAGGGTGTCTCGACTCTCGGCCACACCAATGAGGACCTGACCCCTGGCGGAAGACCAAACAGCGCATCGACTTCGCCCAGAAACAGCACTGGCCGGCCCTTCAAGCCATATGCAATCTCCTCTTTGGCTGTACGGAGTAAAATGATTTCTACCGTTGGCCCCTCGCCATGTCGACGAAGGAAAGGCGAATCCGGATTCTAAGGCAACATGTGCCACCACCCGACCTTGACGAGCCCGTCACGTCATTGGGCAGGTCGCGGGCCGTTGTCCTCGCCCACGGATTCGGCCAGGCCGGCCGGTATTAAGTGGCCCATCGCCGCTGTCGGCTTGGCCGGTAGCCGGAATCCTCGGCCTCCATCTCCGAGATCTGACTTACCTATGCACACACTAATACCTCATCATTGGCAAATTTCCCGGACTTAACAGATGTCATCCGCTGCGCTGTAATGTTTCATCCTAGGTCTCGCCCCGTCGGTAGTGTGGTGAGGCACCCTTTCCACCTTGGTTGAGCACTCCTAGATCCCACCATCTCATGCTCAGCCGGCCCAGTGGTTTGCTGTTTGTGACGCCTGTCTGCCATGTGCAGTGCTGGTGTGTAAGATAGACGACTGACGCGTATCGGCCACGATTCGTAATCTGTGGCTCACTCGGTACCCGATTTTGCCACATCGACAAGGTGTATCAGACGTAAGCGGCGCGTATGAGTATTATCAGAGACGTAACTTACACCGCAATTGCCAGTCCAGGCGTCTTTTCAGTCCGCTTGGACGATTGAATGGCGGCATCAATCAATACATGGAAGAAGACGTAATCAGAGATGCAGTCTGATACAGTTCGTCGTCACAAAATCAAAACAAAAAAGAGTCTTCGAGTGTTTATCGGGCACAATCGCCACCGTGAGGAGAAGGCGATTGTTCGTGGCTTGAGAATGCCAGCTAGAGACTCGGAGAGTCCCAGAAACACAGTCAGAACATACATGAGATTCAAGACATTACGAACCAGCTCTGCCAACTCCACTGTCTGACTGTCAAACAAGCAACTCACAAAACCCTGCTGCAAGCTGGCGAAGGGACAGTATCACTAAGGTATTCTCGAAAGTCTACTCGATTGTTGGCTTTGCCCGATGTCCAGACCGACGCCATCCGGTTTGTGTGTTTGACGCAGGACTTGTCCTTGCACAATACGAGGAACTGCCGGAAACGGTGGGGTAATTTGAGCCAACAGAAGTTGGACACGCTTCCTCGACACACTTGATCGTCTGTTGAAACTCGAGTCACGAAAAGTCTGGTGGTTTGTCGGTCGTGTTGTTGTTGTTGCTGTTGATATTCCGTGCCTCTAACCCTGTACTAAGTACCCCCGTCATCTCCAATGTCAGGGGGTTTTCTCCAAACCCCGCTTCCAGGTTGAGTGGACGGCGGGGCTACGAGATGGCGCGGCCCCTTTCAGTGCTGCGGTTACAGTTGCATATTAACGTTGACGTGAGATATAGAGTAATTGCATTTACATGAATGCCTCGCCCTTGGGAGTTTCCTTCACCGGTGGTTGTCCCGGTTGCTTGGACGTCTTCAAGAGCCTGGGCGGGCCTGGACGTTTCCTCTTGGCAAGACGCACGCAGAGTGGAGAGCGGGAGTTTGCTCCCAAGAAAAGGGGTTTGAGGGAAGTTCAACCCCAAGGTTCCCCCTGAAGATGTCGGACCATGTGCCGGGACAACCCAGTCCGGCAGCGGGCCCTTTGTTCGCCCAGGGCTAGTGCCGCGGCTAGAGAGCGCGCTGCGACGCGGCTAGAGATAGGCAAGGTTAGCATTCGTTTGAGTGGGATCCTCGCGAACCGAATTTTGGAATTTTTGGAGAGGCGCGCCCTGTTCCTGTTCGCTCCTGTTCAGACGACGCGGGTTTTTGAACAGCTCCACGTCCCCAACGGTTTTTTTGAGGAGTCGTGGGTAACGTTATGGGTCGATACGCATCTCGTCGAAGATACCCAGAATCAAACCATTGCGGAGAAGAAGTCTTGCCCTTACTTTATTACGGCGAGTTGCTCAGGTTCATCATTTCCTGCTCAGCATGTTGAGACGCAGTTCATCGGATATCGGCCCCACTGCAGCTGGGGATTTCGGAATTTGGTCAAGGGGCAGCTGGCAACGGAGAAAGTGGCTTGATGAAAGCACGGCCAGTTGAGCGTGTGGAGCGATCTCAAACAGGCTTAGTCGATTGGCCCACCGAGCACCTGGACAGACGGCAGAAAGCGCATTGGTGATGTTTGTCCGTTGCTTCTTGTCCATCTTGGGTGGGTGCTACTCTCGAGCAGCTCCTCGATTCTGTTCCGTCTCATTGAGCAGCTGTACTCCGTAGCTAGCACCTCTCTGCGGTCTCTCGAGATTTGTCTGGCACACAGCAATATCCTTTTCTTTTCTTCACCTTTTTACCTCGCTTCATTTCCCAGCTTGCCATCTGTCCCATCCCATTGTATGTGCGTATTTGCCCTCCCCCCCGCCTGCTCCATTCCATTCCGTCAAGGCGCCGCTGCGGGCAGTCCCCGCCGAATGCACTGCGCACATTGCATTGGACATTGCACACCGCTGCGCGCTTCTCGGCGTCGCGCCCCCGGACTCCACCACCTGATCCACAGGCGCCGCCCAGTTGAGGAGCACAGGGTCCAAAAGCCGGGGCTGCTCTCCAGAAGTTGGTCGCATACTTTCCCGCCTTTGAGCTGGTCGACGAAAATCGCCAACCGGACTGCCTGCCTGCCTTCGTTATTGCACTGCAAGCACTGCACAGAAAGACGAGCTGCTCCCCTCCCGGGTCCGGTACTGGCGGCGCTCACTCTTCGATCTGAATCGCGACGCTGACGCCGACCGTGAGCCACCAGGCATTTCTCCATCCCTACCACGCAGGCACTCCTGAAATACGGACTAGATCCCAACGGATCGGGAATTCGCCCACACTTTCCTCCCACCCCTCGGGACCACGACACCGCTGCCAGACAGTTCATATTTCAGCCAGCCACCCGACAGCTTTAAAGTCCAAAGGCCCGGCACCCGTGAAAGGACGAAGCACCTCGCGAGATCGGCGCGCAAAACCTCGGTCAATCATCACACAGTATCGACCGGCATCTGGACACCCGGAGGGTCTCTACGCAAATAAGTAGTAGTCAATCTCGCAGCGACAAGCTCACCAAGGTTCCCACGCTCCCGTCTGACTGCCTTGACGACCGAAACTTCGATCGAAGGTCACGCCGCGCGACCAGCTGTCTGTCCCAACTTGACCCCGCCAAGCTTGGGTCAAAAAGGCTGTCCCCCCTCCCCCTATATTTGCGAGCACGGCGCCTTTGACCAACTTCCCGTCGCCTCGGAGCAAAACTGTCTTCCCGCATCAGTAAAGAATCAGAACGCGTTTGAGACGGACCCACGAGCGGGAACGACCCGCTGTCTGAAGAAACCCCCCTTATTTCCACTGGTATGACGCCGGCCCTGGTCAAAGGAATTCGGGGCAAGACATTTTGACACGGTAGGACAGGGCAGCATTGGCACGCAAACGGCGGCCTGCGCCAACTTGAAGGCCGGAAAACCCGTCAACTTCTTCCCTTCTCCTCGCACATAGTCACTGGCCTCTCGTCTGCCCACCATGGCGGATTCACAATCGGGGCAGCAAGGTGAGTCCACACCACTGCCCAATACTTTCCATACCCCTTGATGATCCCCGCGCTGCGTGCCCTGCCATGCGCCTCCAAGTGGCGGCAGATGCAGCACAGAAGGGAGAAGATCCTCGCAGGCCTGCCTGGTCCGTCGCATCCCGCTTCCCAGTTTTTGTCGCCATGGGACCGCTTTGGCGCCTGGGCGTGTCCATCGGTGCGCGCTGCGATTGAGCCTGTTGTGTCATGTACAGGAGATTACTGTTTCATGTTCCTATCACCGTCGTCATTTGCATGCATGGTGCCCCTCTGGCCCAACCCAACCTGTTGTCCCATGCCTGCCTAATCGCTAACCTTTGTGGGTTATCTGCCATTTAGATCAGCGACCTGCTGGGGGTTTGCTCCTGAACCTTCCTTCAAACAACCCGTTCCGCAACCGTGCGGTCTCGCCCACCACGTCACAAAGCCCGGCTTCTCCGTTCGACGATCCGCCTCCGCGACCGCTTTCTCGCAACCCGTTTCTCGACCCTGCCGTAGCGAGCAGGTCAAGCATTCCGAACATGCGGTCCGCCTCGGAAACCATGTCGGCCGACAAGAGGCCATCGCTCACGGCCGAGGAAATATTTGTACGTCCTTCCGCTTACAGCACACGGGCATTTACCAGTGTCTTGCACTTGCGAAACCAGCAGGAAAAGCCAAGCTAACCGTGCGCCCATAGGGTTCCCTGACACTTGACGACCCCAAGCCCACGACGGCTGCGCCGCAAAGGCCAGATGCTGCGAAACCGCCACCGCCGCCAGGTGCTCGTCGTGGCCCGCCCCCTCCTTTCCGCGAGGGTATGGCGCCGCCCAATCGGAGGGGTCCCCCACCGAACCATCGGCCGACCCGATCACAGGAAGAGGCGCTTCGCGCTCGGAGGCTTCAGGACAATGGCGACCGCAGTGGCCAGCCGGATCCCTCTCGGTCCCCGCAGCGGCGGCAGGAGAGACGGCCACGCAGGAACTCGGAATCGTCAGTCATGGACGCTGACAAGTCCATGACCGAGGAGGAGAAGAAGCAGCGCGAGATGAGGCGCCGCGAGCGTGAGCGCCGGCACCGTGAGAACAGGGACAACAAAAAGCCACCCGCTCGCAAGCTTGACATCATTGACCAGCTGGATGCCACCAGCATCTATGGAACCGGAAGTAAGTTGCTATTGTTCTGCACTCCCCCCCTGCAGCGAGTGGTTCCCTGACATAGGCTGCAGTGTTCCATCACGACGGACCGTTTGATGCCCTCAACCCCCACCGAAACAGACAAGGCAGCCGGCGTGCACCCATGCAGGCTTTCCCGGAGGGCTCGCTGAACAACACGATTGGCGGGGCCGGACCGCTGAACGCGCGGCCCAACCACGCGACCTTTTTGGGACAGCAAGACGACGAAGCTTTCAAGGAGTGGTCCCAGGGCGGGAAAGACAGGAACGGTGTGGATCCCACGGGCCCGCGCAAGGGCTTGCCGCCCATGTTCGACCCCCTTAGTCGCGGCCAGGTTCTGCACGGCGACGAGTCGCTTGGTCTCGGCACGTCCACCTTCCTGGAAGGAACACCGGCCGCGCGCACGGCGATTCAGAAGCGCGAGGAGGAGCGAGCTGCCGAGGTCATGAACGAGGGCCTCCAGCGTAAGAAGTCGCTCGCCCACCGGATCCGCAACATCAATCGCGGCGGTCGTGACTTTCAAGCCTCGGGGCGGATGACCAACCCCGAGGGGGTATACGGCCCCCGACGGACTCCGTCGCAGAGCGGACCGGCTTCTACTCCCATTTCGGAGCGCAACCCCTTCTTTAGCGAGTACGGATCCGGGAAGGGAGGCGAGGAAGACTTTGCGGTGCGCAAGACGGACACGAACGGAAACAGGGCGTCGCCCGCGAGCCCCCGACAAGGCCCTGGGCTGGAGCGCAGGTCGACGACGGACGCCACCGGCGGCGAGGAACCCCAGCCCAAGGCCACCGGCATCTTGGGCCGCATGAAGAGTCTGAAGGGAAGACGCCAGCGCCCGAGCCCCGCAGGCGGCGAGGCAGATGCCCTCCCAGCCCCGGGGACGGCGGTTTAGAAGAGTCGCTTGGCCGCCCGAGCGAGGCGGTCTACCGCCCGGCGATGCAAGCTCATGATCGCCCGGTCTGGTTGACACGATGAAGATCACTAAACCACGCCTCTCGGATACCCGCCTCTCCAGCATCGGACAGATTCTTCCCGTTCTCGGTTAGTTTGGGGAGGAGGACAGACTACTACTTACTGAGAACGGCGAATGAAAGGGCGTTGCAGTTTGCGGCCCACGATGCGAGAGGAGGCTCTTTCTAAACAGTTGATAATCGATGGTGGTGTTGGGACGCTCTGGAGTCTCCTGGGAAGGAAGACGGGCCGAAACAGTCTAGTCTTGTTCTGGCTTTGGTTTTCTTCTTCTTCTCCTACCTCTTGTTTTCTTCTACATTTGTTTTCTTCTTGGTTCTTTTTTCTTCCGGTCACTCGCGGGACGCAAGTTCGGAAAAAAACAGCAAAGCATGGTTGGGTTATTAATAATCCGCCGAGCCTTTATAATACATATCAGAGGGGATGGTATGGGGGATGGGGGGAGGGTGTTGGAGGGATGCGAAGTTGGTGGGAGGGCAAGTTGTGTTTTGCCTCCTGTCTGGACTGCCTGCCCCGAAGAAAAAAACATGTACATACATACATAGCTACCTTTGCTATTTTCTCTTTTTGGTGTCGTGCCGTTGGGTTGACGACGAATGGACATGGGGGTTGGGCCACGGTGGCGAGGAAGTGTGACAGTGGGAGGGGGCAGTGTGTTTTTTTTGCTGGCTGGGCGAGGCTTTCTTTCCTTTTCTCTTTTCTTCTCCGTCTCGTTTCCCTGGTTCGCTTGGCCGTCCTCTCCTTTGAGTAGTTCTTGTTGCTATCGTTGTGGCTGAGTGTTGTTGTTCGCTAGACTCAAGCGGCGCTTTTGATTTGGCAGGTTTTGAATTCGAAGTATTCGTTTGTAATGGCCATCGCTTTGGGGCTTGATCTTGATCATCGAGCTGTCCCTGTACCTGCTGCTGTGGGCTGCTGAGGTGTTGATGTGATGCGTGAAATGTATCAACTTATCAACTACAGGTATGTGCCAAGTGGAGGAGCAAACCCCAGGCTCCGGGCCGGGGTGTTTGGTGGTGAACCTAGGTACCTTACTCCGTGTCAAAGAAAATTCCCTGCTGCCAATGCTGTTGCCCTGTGATGAGTTTTGTAGTTATTACGTGAATGTAGGAGGAGTTGCTTGGTGATTGTGCGGCATGGATGGTGTTTTTGGTCACGACTCCAATGTTAACATAAAAAGCTGCCTGATCCTGGTCGTGCCTGTTTTCGGAAGCTTCGATTGTCATCTCTCTCCAAACCACAAGAATCATATCCAACGCCTGAGGTGTCAACCAACAAGGCCAAAAAAATCAAGCTATCACCCCAAACATAAAATGCCAGTATTCGATACCCAAAAATGAAAACCTCGCATCAAAAAAGAACACCACGAGCATCATCCCCCGCGTCCTCACAACTCTCTTGTCTCGGCAGACTCGCTCATTCATCCATTGATGATACCAGACCGACCTGATTCACGACCCCCCTTGGAGACGAGACCATGAACGCATCCAAATCAGACACGCCGTCTTACCTCCCCATCGAGCCGCTCTCTGTGTCAGTGTTGCTGGACCACGAGCTCGCCAGGCGAGACTCTCTTGCGAGGAAGGGAAACTTGAGGACTGGCTGCGCAGAGCTGGACGACTATGTCTTGCTCGGCGGGCTGGAGCGGGGGTCTGTTGTGGGCGTCAGCGCGGAGGAGGAGGAGGTGGGGTTGTTGGTGAGTTTTGTTTATTGTTCGCCTTCGCATTCTAGCGATGACTTTGCTGACACCTGGGATTAGCTTGGTTTCCAGACTACCGCGCATTTACTGGTGACCAGACCATCGGCAAAGGTCATGATCATCGCTGCGGTGCCGGTGACGGCTCTGCTGCCGAGGCTGAGGAGTGCGATTGTCGGCCAGCTGTGCATGCTCCAAAGCGGGACGGTGAATCTTCAGGCCAAAGTTCGAGGTTGTCTCGAGAGAACCTCCATTGCGCGCGTGTTTGACCTCGAAGGCCTGCGCGAGGTTCTTGGGGAGTTGGATGAGGTCGTTCCAGCGCCGGACGCCGGGCTGTCTCGAGGCGCTCAACAGCCGGACGGAGCGCAAGTGCTTGGTGGCACTTTGCCGCCAAAAGAGATGTCCGTCGAGCCAAGGCAGCAGAGGACTGAGATTATGGACAGCGAAGACGAAGATGTTCTGTCTTCCCCAGAGTCACCACCCCCTCAACCGAGCCCACCGTCGCCACCCTCATCCAGCGCACATCGACATACCATTTCAACCCCGGAGGAAAGCCAGCCGTCTAGTCATCGCGACATGATATTGGTCACACACACCTCCACACTTCTCAATGCGCTCTTCACCGGTCGCGACAGGGAGGCAGCACACGACACGGTGCAGCTCCTCTCGTCCCAGGTCCGCTCCATCACCTACTCCTCCTCCCACGGTGGACCCCTGATCATGTTCCTCAACTCCACGGCGTCCTCCCCTTCTTCTTCACACCATATGGAAGACAGTACATCGCTAGGAACGGACAAACATCGGCCAGCGAAGCAGCACGAACAGACCCTCTCGTCCATCTTCAACCCGCCGCCGTCGTCAACACACCCTACAGCTGCCGGTCAGCACCCTGCGCACAACTCCACTCTAGCCATGCGCAACAGGCCGTCTTTTGGCCTGGTATTTTCCCAGATATTGGACCTGCACCTGCTGTGTACCCGCGTCCCGAGGACGAGGGTGGACAAGGCCGCGCTGAGGGCGACCTCGGGGATGATGTTGGAAGATGTATCGTATGTCTGGGTGGTGGAGGTGTTGCTGGATGAGATTGGGGTGTACGATCGGTCTGGAATAAGTGAGGAGGAAACGTGGACAAGAACGAGCCGAGAGCAGAGGTGGGCTGCGGTCGATGTTGATGGTGAGGGGAGGGTTGTCAATGCTTTTCCGTAATCAGTGCGTGTTTTGGAACAGTTGGCAATCTTGGTAGGTTTTTGTTTTTGTTTTCAAGCCATGATATGTGTACGCGGGTTGCTAATGAGTGTCCAGATGGGAAGATATCCAACAAGGAATGTGATCAACACCAACCCGGGCCGCCGTCCTTCAGCTACAATTCGTTACAAATCCTCCATATCATCTGGTCCGCCCGACGGCTTCTGCTCCTCCTCCTCCAGATACGGCTCCAAACGACTCTTCAGCTCTTCCACACTAATCTCCTCCGACGTCTCCCCATGCCGACCATGATGCTTATGCGGCGGAATCAGCACCTTCCCAATCACCTGAACAACCCCGTCATCCGCAACCCCATCCCTCACCACCACCCTCACAAACCCATTCACCACAATCGACACAAACCCCCGCCACTCCTTCACATCAACACTGATAGGCTTCCCACCCAACAAACTCGGCAAATCCACATGCCAATACCCCCCCTCCACCCCTTCCTCCCCACCCCCCTTTTCATCCTCACCACCCCGATAAAAAGCATCCGAATACAGCGTCTCATTCACAACAACATGATACTTCACCAAAGCCTTCAGCCACGGCCTCCCCCGCTCCGAAAACAAAAACGCATTCGCCCTATGCCCCAGCCTCGCCCATGCATGGTTCGTCGGCGCAAAGAACGTCCCACCCCCGTCGCGCGGGAGATCGTCCAGCTCCTTCCCGAGACCGGTCGTCTCGAGCGCGAGCGCCAGCGTGCTGAAGTGTGCTGGCAGGAGGCGGATGAGATGGGTTTGGCGGGGAGGGGGGAGGAGGAGGGTGTCGATTGCGTGGATGAGGCCGTTTTTGGCGGCGAAGTCGCCTGTGAGGATGCGGGCGTGGAAGTTCAGGCGGGTGGCGTGTAGGAGGGGGATGGTTAGCACGCGGATGCGTTGGGGGTGGGTGTGGTCGTGCGCGTGGGCGTGGTCGTGGTCGTGGTCGTGGTCGTGGTCGTGGGATGAGAGGGCTGCCGGGTGGAGAGTAGTGGGCAGGGTGCGGCTGGAACGCACGCGGTGAAGCGGGTAGCGGCCGGGGGCGATGTGATATTTCAGGAGGGCGAGGATGAATTCCTTGCTGGGCTTGTGCTTGTGCTTGTGCTTGTCGTCGTCGTCGTCATCATCGTCGCTGTCATCGCCATGGCCGTGGTGGCCGTGGCCATGGTGCGGGATGTGCTCAAACGCGCGGTCGGTGGGCACAAAGAGCGTGTGGCTGTGCTTTGTGTCCTCGAGCAGCTGCTTGATCTCGACGTGCTCCTCGACCAGCTTGGCGAACTTGGTTGTGTGCTTGTTCTCCTTGATCAATTCGTATATCGTCTTGTCCGGGTCGCCCCGGTGGCCGTGTCCTCCGTGCGGCGGGCCAGGGTGTGGGTGGTGAGGCGGGTGCTCAGGCGGGTGAGGATGAGGGTGGTCCTCTGGTTCATTGTCCTCCGAATCGATCAGCGAGAGCAAGCTGTCGAGTGTACTGCGCTGGATTTCTCGGTTGATGCGGCCTTCGACCGACGAGAAGAGACTCCCTGCAAACGGGACGGCATCCCACCAGGCTTGGACGGCACTTTGGTCCGTGGTCTCTGCGTGGTTGTCAACCAGGGAGATGTGCTGTTGTCTGACCCCATAGGGGGTGACGAGTGCGGCAGCCGCAGCCGCGAATGACACGATGATGGCCCGCTTCATTGTTTTGGTGGCTTATACACTGGTTATTAACAGGCTATGGCAGATAGAAGCATCAATTCGGTTATCCAAGCAGGATCTCGCCGAGACAACCTGGTTCACAGTCCATGGGCTGCGTTGACACAAAATCGGGACATGAAGAAAAGGAGAGAACTACAAATCGGCAGCCTTCCCCTATATACCGTATATGTACGGCACCTTCTGTCCTGGAGAGAAGAGGGGAACAGGCAAAGCCGGGACGCGCGGACGACATGCCATCTTCATCCAGTCCACGGCGTCATCTTACTCCCAGCCAGACAACTGATTGGTTATCGACCCCGCGACTGTGCCGGATTTACCAGCATTCCCTTTCTCGGTCCGCCAAAACCGCGGAGTGTGCTGCGTCTAGATGAGATAGAACAATTGTTCCGCCAGAGTGCGTCATCATCTTCTCACTTTTCGATTCGTGCTGTGGGCTCCAATCTTGCGTCAAACGACGCCGCTGGCTTCCGGGTTGGGCATCGACATCGGCGGCCGGAGCTCGCTTTTGTCCCGACCTCCGTCCTGATGGCACGGACGAGGGAGCTCGGCGTGTGCTCGTTTATGCTCCAATTCTGCCCCTCAGGTAGGTGCCAAAGTGAGAGCGCCTGTGTGATTGTGTTACGGCGATCTGGCAAGGTGAGGCTACACTCTGCATGAACGGCAACCATCATCTATCTTTTGTCTGCGACGGTAACTTGGTCGTGACCGGTTTCAGACGAGGTCTCTGTTGGCCGCCTCGCTGTGCAAAGCTCGATGTGGTTGGTTACCTATGAGTTACAACAGCAAAGCGACGGCACAGCATCTCTCCAACTCGGCACACCTTGGCATGTTACCCACCCCGGCTCGCAGACAGACGAGACGGTACGCCTCAGAGCGAGAACACAGGGACTGCCACTCAACAGCTCAACGCAGGTTTGGAGGGCGTACATCGTGGCCCCGTTGTGTTTGGGAAAGGCACAGGGTGGGGTTGTCACCACCATAAGAACTAACAAGAGCCAGTTTGTGTGATGAAGAAGAACACCAGACAACCCCAAGCCGGCTGGCGCGGGGCGCCAATTTAGGTTGGCGCTTGCTACCGTGCTGCTGGGACGGACAGCGCGGTTGTCGAGCCCTTGGCACGGCTTGGGTTGCCCTGGCTGGGATGCGTGGTTGTCGGTTAGGCAGGTTGTCTTGATCAGACCGTTGCCCAGGCCCCACACGGGATAATCATGAACTGCCTGCGCGATCCTCGACGGGCCGTCACATTGCTGGCCAGGCCTCTCTCGGAGGCGGCATCATTGTGATATGCTGGAGTTGTTCATGCGATGGCAACCCACCCGCAATGCCGCCTTGACGGCACGCAAACCGGGTACGCATTGTGCGGAAAGTCGGTGGCGGCTGAGGCCGTGGTGCTTGGCCGGCCTGGGGATCAGGCGTGTGGTGTTGTGGCGTTCTTTTTCCTGATGTCGCGAGGCTGGCTCTCCAGAAGCTGGCAGGCATCCATGAGGCGAAATCAAGATGCACTCGTCAACTTTTCAGACCTCTTAATTGTGGTCCCGGATCATCGATTTTATTCCTTGCTGAGACGCCGAGACGTACGGAATAAATTTCTTTGTCTGGGTTCTGTGCGTGCTTGATCTGTGGTCCGTCCAGGACGGAGTAATCCGTACCCCTTCAAGATTGTTACCCAAGAAACAAGCTGATGGCTGTCGGGGGTTTGGGGTTCTGAAGCTCGAATTGGTCCCATGCATCGAATGGGCTGTGGCATCGTTGTGGCCTGTGTGGCCCTGTGGGGAGATTCCACATGGCGGGGTTGGCGGCTGGTTGGCGGGAGGCATCCAACTTGTGCCAGTCACAACCCCTGTCGGGCCAGCCAACGCTGCATGGGGTGCACGCCAACCTCCGAAGCGGCCTAGCTTTTCGGTTGCTCCATGCAGGTGAGCTGGAGGCTGCGCCGGGGGAGGGTTTGCCGGGTGCCGTTTCAATTTTACGGCCGCCCCTGCTCGCTCCTGCCTGGTGTGCTGTGTGCTGTGTGCTGGCTCTTGGCTTTTCCAGGTTGGCTTCTGGCTTCGTCGTTGCCTGAGGTGTCCAAGGTCACGGGCCGTTCCAGGGTTGCAGGCTTCCAGTGGAGGCTGGAACTGGTGATTTGAGTCCCGTCCTTCCACTTCCCGGCGCCGTCCCTCTGCTTTTCTCGTTCTCATCTCACACGATCACTGCCAATTCGCCATGGATCTGCCATCCGCCATTGACTGTATTGCCTAGCACCGGCTGGAGGCCACCAGTGCCCTCGCTCGCACCCGCCGGCTTCTCTCTCGTCAATTCCATCTCGTCATTGTTATTTTTCCCTGGCAGAGAATCGGAACTCGTTCCTGGCTGTTCCTGGTCTTTCTAGGGGGCCTCCAGCGAACAACAGCAAGCAGCAGGGTGCTGGGCGGCACAGCCTCCTTCCCGCGCCCACCTGCCCAGACGGCAACCCCATCACATCGTGGCTGGGGCACCCTCCCTCCCCTGCCCGAACCCGCGATTGATAGCTCGCGTTTCCCCAAAGCAAACCGAAACCTGCTTGCTTCACTCATTCTTTTGCATTGAGTGTGTCTGCAGGTCCGGGAATTGATGCACCTGCTCCAGCATCAAGAGCGCACCGCAGCGGCTCTGGCTGCGAGGCCGCTCGCTCGGTCCATGCTCGTCCCCAGATCCACTTCGCTGTCACCCGGCGCCATCGCGGGGGCTGTGGTCGGCTCCGTCTTTGGCGCCCTCCTCATCGCCTTCTGCGTCTTTCCCTTCATCGCTCGCGCCAGACATCGACGGCTCGCCCGCCGCAATGGCAATGGCGATCCCGGCCTGGCCGAGATGGGCCAGGGCCCTGGAGGCCCCATCTTCCCGCCCCAGGACTTAGACGACAGCTCGTACAAAACAGGCTCGGGGTCCGGGCCCGACACTGGCGCCGTCCACCATGTCACACAGTCGACGGCCACAGACCAAATACCTCATCCCGCCCTTCCACAGGGCGTCACTGTCCAGAACGGCCTACCATCGCCCACCGCATCTCATCCCTCGCCGACGGACCCCGGACCCCACCGCCGGGACAGTCAACCGGCGTCCCCTTTGACAGCCACTGCATCCACCAAGTCACCCACTGATCCCGCATCCGGGTCACGGTTTGGCTCCAGAGCCACTGGCGATCGCGGGAGCACTCGTGAACTCAGCTTTAGTGACTCATACGGCCCGCCGAGTCGCGAGCCCACGGCCATCACATCTGCTGGCATAACAGAGGAGCCCGAGTCCTTCAATCACACCCCAGGATCTCCTGACTCGCAGGAGCACGCCCACTTCCCTCATCTGCGGGAATCCTTTCGCAACTTGATCCACGGTCGGCGCTCCTCGCGCCCGCGCCGGGATAGCAGACGTTCTACCTTGGGTGGCACCGACAGCGCACGTTCGCCATCTATTATCACAAACGACCTTATCCCGCAGCTCGACCCGACACCCTCCGGTCTCGAGTTCGATATCGAGACCCCCGGCCTGGCTTGGGACTACTACCACGACCCGACTTTGGGCCTCGAACTATCGGATAGTTATCCGCAGATCTCGGCCGTTCCTGCTCCGGCCCCGTTCAGCTCCGTCTTCTCAGCCGGTCAAATTCCGGCGACGGGAGTGGAAGCCGCCCCGTATATGACGACGACACCTGCCGGTGCGCAACCAAACGCCATCTCGCCCGATAGCGACGCAACAATCACCCCCGGCGTGTTCAGCAGGCAAAACACGGCTCTCCAGGGCCGCAAGTTTCCCGCGCCTATCCAGCGCACCGACAGTCTGCCACCTCCCACCATCGTGTCGGACCTTCCCAGTCCCCCGCTTCTCCAATACCCGGTTGTCCCCAGTGGCAACCCCATGGAGATGATGAAGCCTACTAACCAGGCCGAGAACGCGTGGATGTTGGAGCACGAGATGCGCATGATTCAGAACTCACCACCGCCCCCGCCGCCGCTTGAAAACGCTCCGCCCATGTCAATTGTGGTGGATGAAGTCCCTGTTTTCGTATCCGACAACGATCTGAAGCTGCAGTTTCAGTCACAGTCCGAGATGACGTTCCAGACAACGTTCCAATCGACACCTCCGACGGCTCTAGAGACTGGGATGCAGTTTCAAGACCCAACGGGATACTATACAACCAATGTCCCGCCCATTTCTACTTATTCGACTCCTCCACCCTCCGCCGGTCCTTCGACTGAGAACACACCCCAAACAAGGCTGACGCCCTATACTGGCTCCCCATCTCCATTGCCGGAAATTGATGCGCCCATCAACGGTCACCTGGCGGCCAGCTTGTCTCCGTCGCCGGGTCTCTCGTCATCACCAGGCCTCTCGCCATCGCCAGGTCTATCGCCGGTGCCGTCCCCTGGCCCTTCTTCCGGGCCGTCACCAGGTCGCTCGCCGGCCCGACCCCCTGGCGGCTTCGTCTGTGAAGTATGCGGTGTCGTCAAGAGCTCATACCACCAGTTCAAGTAAGTAGACGACGGACGGCCTTGCCAAGGCTTTGGTATAGACAATGCTAACCTTTTTGGCAGTCATCACCGACGGTACCATGACCGCCCTTGGCCCTGCAATCACCCAGGGTGCGAACGGAGTTTTGGCACGATAACGCATCTGAAGCGGCACATCAACGACAAACACTTCAAGACGCGCAAATTCTACTGCACCCAGCCCGGGTGCGATTACTCGAGGCAGGGCTCCAAATCCTTTCCCAGGAAGGACAATTGGAAAAGGCACATGCTGAAGAAGCATGCCATCGACCCTCAGAACGTGACAGACGAGGACTATTTGGGGGATGATGTCATCATGGCAGGGGAATGATCTTTCTTAGGGAGGGCAGAGAGCTGTTGCAAGATTACGGTGAGGGTTTTGCGGCTCGCAATGATCTCCACAGAGATTGTGGAGATCCAGCAGACATGAACCCTCCCAAGCCATTCTTTTTAAAGAATAACTGCGGCACTGAATCAGGATACCACTGCGCAGGAAGCGTCACGCCGGGTCAGAGGGCGTATTAGGACAGGGCAGCGGCAAATGAGCCGTGCATCTGTTTCTGTCAGTGCTATGCTGGCTGTACATACCAGGAGCCCACAAACAGTGGCTCTTCCCAAGCTCGGGGCTGGTCTTCAGGAAACGCGCTCCAGGAGCGCGTCGGAAGGGCCGTTGGGGTCCCAGTCCCCAGGAGGAAATCTAGGAAAAGTTGGCAGGGCATGTCTCTTGTTTTGTAACTGCCATACATCAACTCGAATCGATGTGTGTATTTATTGGTTATGTATGTGGACCTCTGAGAGCGCGCTCAGTCTCTGCGTCGGCGGAGCTTCGGGGAGCTGCTCAGAGCAAATTCGAAATGCTTGCGCGACCCCCTATCTTGGCCCCAAGTACCTGCTTGCCTGGCTGCCGGCCTGCCCAAGATTCAAGGGTGCTGTGATTTCTCACCCCACGACCATGGACTCATATTCGGGAACCACCGCCGAGGTGACGATACCCACCACGAGCCGGTAGGCTTGAAACGGTCCATCTCCCTGTCTCGTCTCTGCAGCCCTACCTCCCTCCTCCCTGGACGGGGGAAATCTCGCAGAAACCCGGCGCGAAGCAAATCGACCAACCGCGGTCATATAAACCCCAAACTCCTCACCTCATCTCCCTCACCAACTTCTTGACCAACCTCCGCTGCCCCTCAATCCCCAACCCACCCCGATCCGTCTCCTGCAGCGCCCTCCCCACAATCACCACCGTCCGGGCACTCTCACTACCAACCCACACCCTCCCATTCCTCCCAACCGCCGTCTCAAAAGCCAACCCACCCCCCTCCTCCCCACCCAACATCTCCAAAACCCCCACCCCACCCTCCTCCCGGCTCCGCGCCATCAACAACCTCCTCGCAAACCCCAGCGACACGTCAAACACGCACCCGGGCCCCGTGATGGGGCCAAGCCCGTCGGCCTTGCCCGTCGACGCGCTCACGCACTCCAGCTCCGGGTCCATGTGCCTGTTGGCGAGGCTGACGCGGGCGTAGACGAGCTGGCCTGGGAGGAGGTTGGGGCGGGTCTTTTTGGTCGCGGACTCGAAGGCGAGATGGGGGAGGGTTGCTGGGGGGGTGTGCGGGGAGATGGTGCAAAGGTAGAAGTCGGTTGTGGAGCGGAGGATTTGGGCGAGGATGATGTCGCCTTGGGAGGGGATGTACTGTGTTTTTTTTGAGGGTGGGTTAGTTGGGATTTTTTGGGCGGGGTGTGGTATTTGGGAAGGGGGTGGAGGGAAGAGGGTTGCGTGAGGCTTACGCGGTTGGAGTTGTACTCTATCCACATGGAATTTTTGACTGGGTTTGTTATGAGCTGGCCGGCGACGGTTGGGACGATGTCGGATGGGGGGATGTGTCGGAGCCCGGGGCCAAGACGGAGAGGGTGTTTTTGGTGGGAGGGGATGAGCGAGGGGTCGATGACCTCGCCTGGGAGGACGAGAGGGCGGTCAGTCGCCATGGTGAGGCGGGTTTCTGTTTTTTGGGGGTTACTTGGGTGGGAGAAGGTTGTGGTGGAGGGATTGACAAAGAGATGGCAGATCGTGGAATTGGGAAAGTTTGAGTGGATCGGCTCAGCCTTGTTTGCGGGTGCTGCAGCCTTGGTGGGGGCTTTTTGGTGGAAAGTATGGTACATGTACTGGTACTTCGGCTGGAAACAGACTTCACATGCATCACATCCATGGGGGTTGACTGTCAGTTGAAGTTTTCGAGATGGTTGACGAGGCAAACGACAGAATGACACAGGTCTCACAACAGTACCTTAGTAGATGAATCTAATTAACAAGCTGGCAAGAGTTCCTTTGGCGATATATGTTTGGTCGTTGACCTAAAAGGGTTTTACGGACGCTGTGTGGGGGGCCTTCTCAAAGGGTTGCATGTACAGGTACATTTGCGCAACCGGGCGGGGCCCCAAATTTTTTGAACAAAGCTGAATTTTTGGAGACCCAACTCTGCGCTTCACTCCTCCAACCCCGCGAAACACCCAAACCACCACCCACAGCAAAAATGAGTGACAACGGGACAAAGACTGGCGTTGAGCCAAGCGAGCGCACTGCCATCGGCATCTCTTTTGGCAACTCCAACAGCTCTATCGCCTACCTGGTTGACGACAAGGCCGAGGTCATTGCGAACGAGGATGGAGGTGAGAGACGCCCGATCTGATGCAATGGCTGCTGCCCTGGCTTGCTGCATTGCGCACTCTGTATTCCGATCCCGTACTGATTATCTGCTCTCCAGACCGCCAGATCCCCACTATCCTGTCGTACGTCGACGGCGAAGAGTACTACGGCCAGCAGGCCAAGAACTTCCTCGTCCGCAACGCCCAGAACACCGTCGCATACTTCCGCGACTTCGTAGGGAAAGAGTTCAAGTCGATCGACCCCACCCACAACCACGCCTCTGCCCACCCGCAAGAAAGCGGCGAGACTGTCTCATTTACCATCAAGGACAAGGAGGACAAGGAGGACGAGGAGGCCGCCCCGTCGACATTGCCCGTCTCTGAGGTTGCCACCCGCTACCTCCGCCGCCTCGTGGGCTCGGCGTCCGACTATCTCGGCAAGAAGGTCACGTCTGCCGTCATCACCGTCCCCACCAACTTCAACGACAAGCAGAAGGCCGCCCTGGTCGCCGCCGCTGCCGCTGCCGACCTCGAGGTTCTGCAGCTCATCAGCGACCCTGTCGCGGCCGTGCTCGCCTACGATGCGCGCCCCGAGGCCAAGATCGAGGACAAGATCGTTGTGGTGGCAGACCTGGGCGGCACACGGTCCGACGTTGCCGTCATTGCGAGCCGCGGTGGCATGTACACCGTCCTCGCGACCGTCCACGACTACGAGTTCACCGGTGTGGCCCTCGACAAGGTGCTGATGGACCACTTTGCCAAGGAGTTCCTGAAGAAGAACTCTGGCGCCAAGGACCCGCGCGAGAACGCCAGGAGCCTGGCCAAGCTGAGGCTCGAGGCCGAGTCGACCAAGCGCGCCCTCAGCCTGGGCACCAACGCCAGCTTCAGCGTCGAGAGCTTGTCGGACGGCATCGACTTTGCCAGCACCATCAACCGCCTCCGCTACGAGACCATCGCGAGGACCGTCTTCGAGGGCATCAACCGCCTGGTTGAGTCTGCCGTCAAGAAGGCCGGTCTGGACGTGCTCGACGTGGACGAGGTCGTCCTGTCGGGTGGCTCCTCGCACACCCCCCGCATCGCCGCCAACTTTGGCTTCATCTTCCCCCAGAACACGAGGATATTGGCGCCCTCGACCGAGGTCACCGCCGTCAACCCGTCCGAGCTTGGCGCCCGTGGCGCCGCCCTCCAGGCCAGCCTCATCCAGGAGTACGAGGCCGAGGACATCAACCAGTCGACCCACGCCGCTGTCACGACGGTGCCCCACGTCACCAACGCCATTGGCGTCGTCTCTCTCAACGACGCTGGCGAGGAGGTGTTTGTGCCCATCGTCCAGCCCGAGACGGCCGTGCCTGCGCGCCGGACAGTCCACGTGTCCGCCCCCAACGGCGGCGACGTCCTGATCAAGGTTGTCGAGGGCAACACGCATATCAAGGTGACCAAGCCCGAGCCGAAGACCAAGGAGAGCGATTCCAAGGCGGCCAAGGTGGAGGATGCCGACGACAGCGATGAGGAGGACAGCGACTTCTCGGACGACGAGGAGGAGGAGGAGAAGCGCGAGAAGGTCTGGAAGATCGGGTCCACCCTCGCCGAGGCGGCCGTCAAGGGCGTCAAGAAGGGCGGCAAGGTCGAGGTCTCGATCACGGTGAACTCGGATCTTTCGGTTATCGTAACGGCACGGGAGGTTGGCGGCAAGGGCGGCGTTCGTGGGACACTGGCGAGTGCTTAGGAGGCACTCCAACGGCGAGCATACGGCGGCAGACCGGCACATAGAAATGCGATATGAGCGTACGCGGCCGCTCGTTTGACTGGGCGGCGCGCAGGTCTTGATGGGCATGATTCTGGCTGGTTATTCCGCCTCGGCTGATAGATTCTATACATACACGACTGCTCTGTCCGCAGTCTATTTCTTGGTCTCCTCACATCTACTTGCTCTGTTCTCTCATGTGCTAGGTCAAACACTCTCCATAAGATCCTTCACCTTCACTCCTCGTGAGAGATCCAACCGTCTTTCCCTGACAAGAGCGGCCATAGATCCATTCTGCAAGTTAGGCAAGTCAAACGACAGATACCGAACACCCTCCTGCCAGCCAAACAGTTGACGTTGGCATGCCAAGCATGTAAGTGCGTTGTCTCTAGAGTCGAGGCGCCGAGAGGCCGGCTGAAGGGTCGCGAGCAGCAATAGCAGCAGACGTTTTTGGTGCACCACTTCCTTCCTTGCTTTCTACTGTTTTGCTTGAGTGCTGAAAGGTACTGAGAGGCTTAGTCAACGAAAAAGGGAGAGCTCATCCATTCACGCGGAGCACCAGTGGAAGGAGTCAGCAAAGAGAATATCGAGCGAACCACAATGTGCGTCATGATAAACAAGATTGCTACTTATACCGCACAAAATCAACCCACACCCCCAAAACGCCGAGCAGGCTCAACCACAGCAACAACTTAGGTACCGTACCTCTAACCCAATATGACCGACCAGTTCAAGCAATCTCCTCCCCACACCGATACAAAACACATCTCCCCCCAATCACCAAAAATACTCTAGACCTGCAACTGCCCCCCCGAAACAGCCGGCGAAACAGTCCAAGCAACCAAATCCTCCCTAACCTCAAACTCATCCACCTCCCTAGCGCGCTTGAACCCGCCATCTCTGCCGCGGTCGGCACCCCCCGCCCACTCACTGCCAACGGTGGTCGCCAGGCTGACCAAGCTGGAGCTGCGGCTGCGCAGGCCGCCGCCGTCGTGCGTGATCTTGCTCTCCTCGCGGCGGTGGTGGTTCAGACTGAAAGACGGGAAGGAGGGGAAGGGTTCGCGAAGTGGGGTTGAGCTGTTGTGGGTGGGGAGGGCATTGCCGACGCCGATGCCGATGCCGCGGCTTGATTCGCGGTCGAGGTTGTTGTTGTTGTTGTAGTTAAGATTTCGGTCGTTTGTGCCGAGAACAGTGCGGTCGCTGAGGACGCTCTGGTCGCGGAGGTGGTTGTGATGGTGGCGGAGGCGGGCGATGTCGCGCGGGCGGAGGGTGCCCATCATGTCGTTGTTTTCTTCGTCGTCGTCTGAGCCGCCGCTGTCGTCTTGTCGGTTGTTCCGGCGGGGGTGCGGGGATATGTCAACTGTGCTTGCGCCCCCTGGGCCGACGAAACTCCTGCGGTTGCTGATACCGTTGCTGGGGGTGATGGCTGTGTGGTGCCGTGAGTGGCTGTGGCCGTGGCCGTGGCCGTGGCCATGGCCGTGTCCGTTTGATTTTGATGGAATGCCGAAACCTTCGCCGCCGGCGAAGATGTCTTCGATGCAGCTGTGGGCTGGGAGCTCGCCGGGCTGGCTCGCCCAGCTGGCTGCCAGCGCGCGGCGGTACATGTCCTGGATCTCAAACATGTCGCGCGACTTGCCGGTAAAGGAGGAGGGGGCGTGGCCGGGCGTGTTCGCGCCGACATCAACGGGCTCGAACGCGTCGCCCGAGACAAACCCGGCGATGCCACCGAACACGGGCGTGGACTTGGGCGGCGGCGGGACAAAATTACGCTCGCCGTCGACTTGGACGAGCAGGATGCTGATCCTCAGCGTCGAGTTGATCTTGCTCTCCTGCATGAGATAGCGACGAACCACACCATCCTGCACGTCTGACGTCGGGACTTCGGCGTCGTGAGATGAACGGGGGCTCGCTTCGGCGACGGGCGGCACGATGTTGCTCAGCGAGCTTCGCTTGCGGTGGTGGCCCGACTTTTGCGGGGGCAAAGTGAGGGCCTCCTTGATGGCGTTGGCGGTGTTGCCATCGCGCAGAATGGTTTCGCTTTCCTCGACGTACTCGCTCAGGTTGAGGCGGATGATTCCGAGGGTGATCTTTTCGTCTCGGCCGGCGGCCCCCGCGATCCCGCCAGCACTGAACTCCTGTACGACCTCAAACTCGATGAGGCACTCGCACAGGTTGCTGTTGCGGTCGATGCCGATGCGCACCGGTATGACCTTGGAGTAGTTGTACTCGACTCGGTGGTTCAGGATCGGGCACTTCTGTGTCCGTCCCCGGTGCTCTCCGTGTATGCTGTGCGGGAGATGCCATTTGATCATGGACACGCCCGAGACCAGTGGCACATTGTTGAGATCGGATATCTGGCTCTAGTTAGCAAGGTGATATTGTTTACTCGTGGTGCGCGGGCTCTATGCAACTTGCCTTGAGATGGACATCAAACTTGGGCTGCAGGACCCAGAGTGTCAGCATTCATCCAGTGGGCGGTTTGACGTGTGCGTGTGCGGACAAGGAACGGTCAGACCTTTCGAGCCTTGTTGACTAAGGGGAGAAACTGCATATTAGCGCACTGCCAGAGGATGAAGGAGACCAAAGCGTTGACGGCGGGATCCAGGAGCGTCGATGCATTCACAAGGGGGCGCCAGGCCCTGAGTGACGTCGATGGGGCCCGTTCAAGGCAGGGCTTGGATATAGAATGGAATGAATGTCCCTGTCCAACAAGAATACGGAGGACGTGGGGGCTCTTTGGCCCCCGAGAAACAAAACAAACAGAAATCGCAGACGCTTGGTCGAAGCGGTGGCTGAGACAAAAGAACGGGAGGGCGGGAAGGAAGGAGGGGAGGACTCGAGAAGGGGGGGAGGACTCGAGAAGGGGGGCTTACTGAGGGATGCCATGCTTATCAGTTGCCAACTCGCCGCCGCCCGGAGACAAGCAGCAACACCGAAGAACTACCAGGTATTCCGTACAGCAGACACGAGGCAGTCTACGACACCAAGGTATCCGCAAGGTACCCGAGTTCCGTAATTCCTGCGACAAGCGACAACAAGCTCATTCCTTCGGCCGGCAGCCGGGGACGGATTGGGAGGGTCCGCTGCTCCCCCTTTTTTTCCAGATTGCCAAAGGGATTCGTAGGGGAGGGCAGGGCAGGGCTGACGTCGGCGCGCCAAGAGTGCAATACGGCAGTGTGTTCGTGTGTCCCCGGTCCGGTCTTCAAGGAATTTGAAGGGTAACGTTGTGTCGTGGATGTGCTGTGTAAAAGAACCTGGAATCCCACACGGGCTACTGTGTAGGTAAGTGCGGTACCTTGCCGATGTGGAGGGCGATAGAAAGCTTGTCGAAGCCCAGCAGATCCGATACCCCCTCCAGGGGTTTCGATGCGTCCCCAAAGCAGCAGGGTAGCGTTGGTTAGCGGGATGATGGATCCACCGAGACGACGCTCTTCGTAACGGCCGCTTTGTTCTTCGTTTCCTGCGAGCTTGCGATTCGGACTGCCGTGGCTTCCGGGGGAGGCGAGCAAGTCGCGGCTCGTCCGGGATTCCGATGGGTTTTGATTATTTATAAGAGATCTGTCTTTCACCCCGGTTTTTTTTTTTTTTTTTTTTTTTTTTTTTTTTTTTTTTTCGATTTTCTTAGACTTTTTAACACCTTCGTCCGCTGGCTTGACTGCCTGACCGTCTGACGAGAGCTGATGCAACCTGGACGATGGAACCCTGAAACGCCCTGGGCTGTTGGCTTCGATGCCAAGGACAAGAGCGAAACGCGCGGCAAGCACTGAACAACCGGTTGCTTGGTGGGGCTAAAGCAGAGCGATAAGATAAGAGCTCCAAAATTCAATCCATTCTCTCCTATCAATTGGTCTTTTTTGGTGAGTGATGTCGACCTGCCCCTGGCTTGGCCCTTTCAACAAATTCTCGAGAGGCTTCTCAGCAACAACTGCCTTGCCTCTGCCCGACCGGGCTCCCATGTTGGCCACATGGACGGCAAACGATCTCTGCCCCCTGGAAAGGGGACGGACGCTCGAAAGCGCAAGGATCCTCCCGTTGCGGTAGCCAAAGACACCAGAGACAGCAGAGCCGGAGCTGGAGCCGACAAACCGCGATCTCATCACGATGCACGACCGACAACCACCTACCGCGCCACGAAACGCGTCAAGTTTCAGGATGCCCGCAACATTCGCACCCAGCCGTCCGATGCAGCTCTCGACGATGGCAAGCTCGATCTGCAAAAGTTCCTCAGCACCCGCGAGTTCGAGATCAAGGCGCTCGAGAACAGCATGCGCAAATGCAAGGCCGCCAACGCGACCCGCGTGTTCCAGCAGGTGCCCCGCGCCATGAGGAGGAGGACCGCCAGCCACAACGTCAAGAGGGTGCCCAAGAGATTGCGGGAGCGCGCGCGGAGGGAAATGATCGAGGACAACACCCCGACTGTCGAGGCCAGACGCCGCCGCCCTCGCACCACCCGCGCCCGCATCCGCGCCGAGACGGCCAAGAAACTGGGAGTCCTGGCCGCGAGGAAGAAGAAAGAGCTGCTGAAGAAGGCTGCCGCCCAAGGCACTTCAACGGCCGAAGGAGAGCCGAAACCGGCAGTGCAGACCCGGCCACCGAGGCCAAAGATCAGGCGCGACATGCTCAACGAGCCGCCCAAGGCCGAGTCGAAGTTCAGGAAGAGGCAGATCAACAAGACCTGGTTGCCAACACACCTCTGGCATGCGAAGAGGGCGAAGATGACAGAACCGAGCAAACCCTTGTGGCGCTTTGCCGTGCCGCTCACCCCGACCGAGAAATGCTACCGTCCGACCCACCGCGCCGCGGGCCAGAAGGGCGTCGTGGTGTGGGATATGAGCTACATGAGCACCATCGGCCTGTACGGGACGGCCGGCGGCGTGGAGCACGTCTTGAGGGCCCTGGGATTGACTCAGAACAGTCTCTGGGGCGTCCGCGGACAGAAATGGAGGGCTGGCATTCGGAAGTGGTCTGGAACCCTCAGCAAGCAGGCCAAAGACTCGAGGCGTGATATCGGACCTGCGACGATTGTCTGGAACCCCCAGCCCCCCCGACAACTCGATGATGTGACGGAACCGTCTCGCCCGGCGAAGCCGCAGAGACAGCTATTCATCCGTACTCACCCTTCTTGCTTCCTCGAGTTGTTCGAGGAGCTCCGCGGACTGGTCAAATCGGTGACACCCCGACTGCATATTGAGGATTTGCGGTTCGAGATCGGCAGTATCGAGCTTACTGGTCCCAACTCGACTGAGACCCTGCTGGGCATCCTTCAGCCGTATCACGAGAAACCGGGGACTGAGGAGCGTCACGCTCAGATTTTCAAGTCCCTCGCCGGCGTTGCGAACCCCTCATCACTTCCCAACGACGCCCTTCTTGCCTTTTCGGTAAAGGATCCTCGGTTGAGCTATCCTCCAGCGAGGGTCAGCATCCCAAGTGGGGGTTCGAATCCGTCTCTTCTCGAAATCCTGACCGAATGGCCCGTCGAGGAAGGGTTGACATCCTTCGACATCTTCAGCCGCGACAGTCGGTTTCAGGCATCGACATTACCGTCTCAGAAGGCGTTAAACCGGCGCAAAGGTGCGAATGCGCCCGGAGAACCGCTCCAGGTCACACGCGCCGATCCCCCGATTCCAGTCATGTTGCTTGCCTCGAGAGCAGCTACCGATGGCCAAGCCCAAGGGACGTGGACACTGCTGGCACCTTGGAAATGCATCTTGCCTCTGTGGTATACGTTGATGCACTATCCCCTCTCGACCGGCGGTAACCCCCGACTCGGCGGTCTGGATGAGCAGAGACAAATCGCATTCGAGCGCGGCGCCCCGTGGTTCCCCGCCGACTTTCCGGCCACTGACGCCGGGCTCAGCTGGGAGTTGGAACAGCGGGGCAAGAGGAAAAGCGATTGGGATCGTCGCCCAAAAGGAAAGCGGGTTGAATGGAAGTCTCTTGACCTGGGTGCGGGCCGAAGGGGTGAGATCGGAAACGGTCTGGCCTGCGATTTCGAGCATTTGTTTTCCCTCCGCGCAGATGGTTCGTCAGACCCCCAAGCGATCGGCTCGTCGATCGCGGACGCGGACGCAGCCGTGGAGATGGACATTGATCCCGCCGAACGGTCGGAAGGGACCGAAGTCGCCGAAGTCCCCAGGCCAGCAGGGCCGCCGTCCTTGGGGCTGCTTCGACAACTGACGAAGGCGTCCTTCACCAGCCTGCTGGCATCACCAGGTCCGAGCAGGTCCCCCGCGAACTCCATCGTCACAATCAATTTAACCTTTGTCACAAGAGGCGTCGCAAACATCTGCGCCAGGATCTACCGGCTGCCGACCCGCAAGTCAAGGATCGCCGATCCATCTGCAGAGGCCGAAGTGTTGGCAACAGATCCAACTTCAACAGTGGGCTTAGGGGGGGTCCTCCCGGCGGATCTCAAAGATCAGTGGCTTCGGAAAGTCCCCGGCCCTAGCGGCAAGGGTCGAGAGAGAGGGTCCCGATTGGGCGCGCCCCCGCAAATGGCCCCCGGAGTCGACATGGAAACGCGCAAAAAGCTCCTCGCAAAATCACTTGTCGCCACAGAGCTCCCCTACCCAAAGCCGGCTGCCACTGAGTTGGATATCGGTGGGCACCCCCTGTGCCCGGACGAGGAGGACCTGCTTGGCTTTGTGACCGCGGGCGCGTTCAATCTCAGTGAGGGAATGGGGACAGCTATTGGCTCCATCTCGGCGGAAAAGGCCCTCGAGACGCTGCGAGAAGCGGGTGCCCGAGAAGGCAACCTCTGCATCGTGAGGAACGCGGGTGAGAATGTGTGCTGGTTGGCCAGATGGGAGCTTGTTTGAAAGGGGAGGGTGGGCGATCCGGTGACGAATGCGTCTTGTACGCCCCTTGCTTTTGTTGCTTCGCAGGGACAAATAACGGTCGTTAACCGAGCGAGGCGTTCGGTTGGCGTCCCCCCTGCCTTAAGAGAGGACCCGTGGGGCTGGAAAACTCACAAAGCCACCGAAACCAGGCGGCGTCTCAAGCAGTCTTCAGCAATTTGGGAGCTACGGATCACCGAACGGTGGTACAGGCGGGTATTCTCGACTCCTCATCGCTGCACAAGATCGGTCCACGAATTTGGAGCTGAGTGCACAGACGACACGGCTTCGCCCCCAACTCTGCGTGACGATCTTCCTGTGACGTCCCCCCGAATGACGGAGTTGGTTGGCGGTTGGGTGGGAAAGATGTCGGATGGTGCGAGTCAGAACTAAGGGAGATCCCTATCTACCTGACAAGAGTTCTGTTCGTGGCGGCATGCAAGGGTTGAGGTGAGAGTTACCGACTTTGTTTACATGTTAGCCAATCTCTCGGCTTGGTTGGCTGACTAGACAGCCACAAGCTGTGATATGGCAAAGGATGCAGTTTTGAGACAATTCGAGGATGCCGCACCGTATCATGTTACAGTCGTTGCCTGTAGCTGGGATGATCGCAATTCAACCCGGAGCAATCACCCGCAACCGCCAAAAACAACTGTCACATCCCATCCTGTCATTCTGCAACCTTGGAAACCCCGCGCCGGCTTCGTCCACTGCAAGCTCCAGCTTACGGGGTGACCTGCAGGGCATCGCCCTGTGGCGGAACACAAAGTGAGAACAGACCAATGACGCAGCCCTGCCGGCTGACAGCCACGGCCGATCGTTTCGAAGCTTGGACGACTCCGCCTGCGATTCATTGACAGATTCGCGACGAGATTGGGTGTCGGCATCATGATCGCTCTCACGATCGCTCCCAGATCGTGTGGGCAAGATGCTGTCTCCGCACACTTCACCACCACTCCCCGGGACAGTCCCTCCTCCCCAAGTCTCCCTTCTCCACCCTCCCTCTCCCAAAACTCCCACTCGGGCGTTTTGCTTTTTTTCCCCCAAATCCCGGCCCGCGGAGAACGGGATTCACCTCGTCTGGGGTTGGATGTCAGTTGCTCGGGGCTCTGCAGAGTTGGCATGTTACAGGCCGCAGGGGGGGCGTCACGGCAGTTCCACCAAGCCTGCAGAGCAAGGTGTGGCGCTGATGCGCGCTGCACGCAACAAACAGCTTCCAACAACCGAGCTCCCGGTTGCTTTCTTTTTTTCGACCCTAGTACGAATAAGCCTGCATCATCACGATACAGAGCCATTTTGGGCCCCCAAATTTTGAATTCTTTTTTTTTCTTCCTCTCAGCAAATTCAGCAAGCCCTTGCCTTGCCCTGGGCAGAGAATTCGAATTTTGACTGCTCGTACGACTGCTCGTACGAGCAAAGTGGACTTTTGTAATTACCGTTGGACCCAGAAACTACCTCAGAGCTCCAGAGCCCAGGGCAGCTCGACCTGTCTGACCCGGAAACCTGACCACGGGGCGAGCATCTTCCGGACCAGAAAGCCCTGTTGCAACCGCATGCACCCGCGAGTCTCCGACCGGTCAGGATCCCGATCACACAATCCTATCCTCGGCGCATTCGAGTTAGAGTTACACTGCTGTGCGCTGCACTGCACCAGCAAGTGCCGGGCTACGGTGCTTGTCGTCGACCCGAAGGAACCTCGTCCGTCAGACCACCCCTCCGTTACTCTTCTCTCTGGATGCTCCTGCTCTGTGACCCCCCACTCAGTAACTATCGACTTCTTCGGCCCGGGTCTCATCGCTAGCGGTGGAGAGCGCAGGGCAGCTCCCGCCTTGGCGAGATCAGCCAAGACAGCCCGCCTCACAGTCTGGTCGGCAGCAGCCCCCCCATGCCTTGTCTGACACAAGCGAGCCCGCGATAGCCTCCACCCTCGTCGGCCCATTTGATCCCACGCCATAGCCTTATGAGAGCCTCCGCTTCCCAACACCGTCGGGACTGAACCCATGTCATGTCCCCCAAGCTCACGACGCACTCACCACACACAGGACGCACGCGGACACATTCAAGCACGTTTTTGATACCACCACCACTTGACTCGCTCCCTCCGTCTTGCGTCTTGAGGACGCTCGAACAGTCGACGAGATGCCGTTCGTCGCCGCGCGCTCCATGGTTCGGCACTCGCTGCTGCTGACCGACTCCGTCGACAGCCAGGTCGAGCCACCCGAACTTCAAGACGCCGACTTCGTCCGCGAGGTGCTGGCCCGCCCCGATGGTACAACCGAGGCAGATATCGAGAGGGAGTTGTTGCTGAGGATCGCCGCCTTGGGCATCGAGCTGCCGACATCAGCACGACCCAGCACACGAGAGCAACAGAAGACGCCCGGCGGCGGCGAGATGCTGGATCGCCGCGCCGTGTCTGCAGGGTCGGAAGGAACAGTGGAGACGAGCATGACGGCGCAGACGATGGATTACACAACGGCCACCGAGACGGAGGCGTCGTCGAGAACTAGGCCGAGGACCCCCAGCTTCTCGCAGTACGACAGGTATATCAGTCAGATTGATCCTGCGCTTGACCAGTCCAAGTTTCTCAAGCCAAACCACGACAACGAGGGCGCCGTGGCCAAGTCGTCGAGCAATAAGAGAGGGGTCAGGGACTTTACCCGGAGCATAGCAGCCAAGCTGATGAGGAAACGGCCCAGTCCGAACCTGCCCATGTAAGACTCCCACCAACAAACGTGAACCGGCGCGCACCCATGTCTATGTAAATGCACGCAGCACATGCCTGACTCGCGCGCGCATCTAGGCCTTGCATATGCTGTCGGGAAGAGTTCACCACGGACAACAATGCGCTGCACACGCTCCCATGCGGGCACTGCTACTGCCGCGACTGCCTGACCGTCGTGATCGAGCAGTCGATGACGGACGAGTCCAGAATGCCGCCGAGGTGCTGCACGCAGCCCATCCCGAGCGCCATCATCAAGCTGGTGCTGCCGCGGGAGAAGCAGCAGCTCTTCCTCAAGGCGGTAGTGCAGTACAGCACCCCCTGGGAGACGCGCGTCTTCTGCCCCAACCCGGCCTGCGGCGAGTTCATCCCGCCGGCGGACCGGTCGGACCCCAAGCACCCGTTCGAGGCCATCTGCCGGAGCTGCCGGACGCGGGTGTGTCTCCTGTGCAAGCGCGGCGCGCACCCGCCGGGGCAGGACTGCCCCGAGGACCGGGAGAGCGACGCGGTGCTCAAGATGGGCGAGAAGTCGGGCTGGCGGCGCTGCTACAAGTGCCGGTCGCTGGTCGAGCTCGCGCAGGGGTGCACGCACATCACGTGCCGGTGCAAGGCGCAGTTCTGCTACATCTGCGGCGCCGTGTGGGACCCGGCGGTCGGGTGTCCCAACTTTTGCAACGGCGAGGAGGAGCTCGAGCGGCGGCGCGCCGAGGAGGAGGCGCGGCTGGCCGAGCTTGAGGCCGAGAAGCTCGCGCAGGAGCGGGCGGCTGCGGCCGAGGAGATCGCCCGGCACGAGGCGGAGAAGCGCACGCGCGAGAGCAGCGAGTTCCGCGCCCTACAACAGCACCAGGAGGCCGAGCTGCGGCGGTGTCTGGACTACGAGCGGAAGATGAAAGCAGCCATGGCGCTCCGCCAGTCCAGCAAGAAACTCGCCCTGGTCGACAAGTTCTCAGACCTGATCGACAAGATGCGCGACCGCCACGCCAAAACAGAGCAGCACCTCGAAGATCGCCAGGTCATGGCCGAGATCGAGCTGCAGGCCAACCTAGAAGAAAAAGAGAAAAAGGTCCGCATCAAGCTCAAATACATGGAAGACTACTGCAACGGCAAAACAACCACCACCACCACCACCACCACCACCTCCCCCTCCTCCCCTGGCACAACCACCACCCCTGACCTCCCCCAGCCCCAACGCCGCCAAGTAACCGACCGCGACCTGGAACAACTCCGCCAGCAATACTGCGTCCAAGACGGCATGCAAAAGCGGCACCAGTCCCAGATCAACGGCCTCCGCGAGAAGCAGGCCAAGAGCATGGAGGAGCTTGGCGAGCGACACGAAGCCGAGATGGACGCGCTGCTGGACCGGCAGGCGCGCGAGACCGAGGACCTCGCGCTCGCGTGTGCCGACGAGGAGGATTCGCTGCTGCGCGCGTTTGGAGAGAGGAGGGGGAGGTTGGAAAAGAGGTGGGAGATGGAGGGGCGGATTTTGAGGGCTGAGATGGAGATGGCTGTGGGGGTTGCTTTTGCGGGGGTGGCGTTGCCGAGGTGGCCTGTTGAGGGGGAGGGTGGGTTTGAGGAAGAGCGTGGGGGTGAGGGTGAGGGTGAGGGTGAGTCGCTGTCGGGGTTGAAAGGGTTGGAGGAGGAGGAAGTTGTTGCTCTTGGTGATATTGTTCCGGATGGGATCAGGACTGAGATTGCCGCCGGGTGGTGATACACCTCCTCTTCCCTTCTTCTTTTTTCCCCTTTTGTGACGACATTGTCTGGTCGATTCACTCTCATCTTTCTTACCGTCTATCCATCCATCCATTTTGTTTATGAGGGGCATAATCACACGGCTGGCGATACCTGGGATCAGGTTTGTGTGTGTGGGGCGGAGTGTAGGGTCGGGGTCGGGGTGGGCATGGAGTTTATGATTTTCTTTGCGTTCATCATCTTGGACAAGACAAGCAACGCTTTTTTTTTCTCTTTTCTTTTGTATCGGCCTTTTCCCTCTTCTTGTTTTCTGGGCCATTATCGGTCGAGCATCTACGGGTCATACACACACCACACAACTGGCTGTGGCGTCTGTTGCTTGATGCAAACAGGCGGCCCCTTTCTCTATGTTTGTTGGTGGAAAGCTGGGACAGGGAAGAAAGAACATGGGTGTGGACCAAGTTTGTCACTTGTTTGTTTTGGGTTTTGGATGTTGGTTTTTGGCGGAGAGCAGAACGGGCGGCATATCAAACGGATACCAAGAACACTATCTTCTCACTCTGCTATGTGGTAGATCAATCGCACAACACAACTCTTTTCATCACCAAAGCTCAGCTGTCTTCTCAATGCGGCAACTCCGTGTAAGTGGCGTTGCTTGCAATGACGACTGCCAAGAAGATGGCTGTCATCTGTTGCTCAGGGGGTCCCTTGCAAGCACCGGCGGCCCCCACTGGGCTAACTGTGTCCGGTGTGCTTTAGGGCGTGTGCGGCGCTGTGGGATCGTTACCGCTACGACGACACCCCTGATGTTGATGGTGGCAGCGCTCGGACTTCCTGTGTCTTTGGGGATGTGCCTTGACAAGAGTTGAGAATACACCTCAGTACATACGTAGGGACCTCAAAAGCCCACTTCCTTCGGTACCTGGAGCTCTATGGTACTTAGTCGAAGGGCTAAAAGGAGAGGAGGATGATAGCCGTGGTCAACGTTTACTACCGAGTATCAAAACCAAAACGCCCGTTTCGATGTATGACCTATGCTAACCGTATGAGGAGAAAAAGGATTAAACTAAGTGATCCTCTGGCGTCTACGTTGTTGACCAGAGCATGAAGCACTAAGAACAGGCAGGCAGATCAACCCCCAAAAAAGGGACACAGGGGCGGTTGGCGACCAAGACCACACAAAAGGGGCTCGTTCTCCCCAAGGAGAAAACGGAAGGTACCAGTAGCCAGCTTCCAGCAAACGTCCCCCCATTCTTGCCAGCCAGGCCCCCCTTTCTCTTTCTCCAAGCACCATTTCTCATGCTTAGAAAATCGAGTTGACAATATTACTCCCGATCGTGGCGCCCGCTCCAAAAATCGCTGCATTCCCCAACTTCTTCCCGAACTTCTTGCCATGCTCCCCAATCTTACTCCCGCCCTCCCCTTCCCCCTGCTGCTCTCCCTGATGCTGCTGCTGCCCATACGGCACAGCCTGCCCAGGCGGCGGCGCAGCGGGATACCCGCCCTGCACCGGCACGGGATTGACAGGATACCCGCCGTGCTGTTGATGGGGCTGCGCGTACTGCGGCTGCTGGTACGGATCCATTTTCGGTTGTTGGTCCTCCTCAACGACGACATAGTTGCGCGGGAAGATGCCCTCCTGCCCCGTGCGCAGGTTGCGCCCCATCCACCAGTCGGCGTTCATGTACTCGTGCACGGCGACGCGGTCGTCGCGCTCGAACGAGCAGTCGCGCGCGTCGGCCGCCGCGTAACGGTACAGCGCCCGGGCGTGGGCTAGCACGGGCTTTTCCGGGGCTGCCGGGGGAGGCGGGTTGTTGCGGGTTGGGAGGGACGGCGGGGAGGCGGTGGATTGGGCGTAGGATGGCGGGGCGGGGTGAGGGTTGTGGTGGTTGTGGGAGGGTGCTGGGGAGGCGGCGGGCGCGGGCGCCGGGGTGGACCGTTGGTTTGCGGCGGCGGCGGCGGCGGATGCTCCCGGCCCGGACAACGGGGATTCGGCGGGGAGCAGGCCGGTGATGGAATCAAAGGCCGTGTCGGTTATGATGCCCTTTTCGAGGAGCGATTCGAGTTCCTGGACGTGGGGTTAGCGTTTGAGACTTTTCCAATGGTATTAAGAAAACCCAAGGGGTGTGGGTAAGTGCGCGGGATGGGATGGCTTGCATTCTTGATCAGACGGAGAGACCGGTTGGTCTCGATGATGCGCTGGCGATCTTCGGACACCATGGTGCGTTGCTTTTTGAGTCCTGTCGTTGTTTCTGTGTATCTTTGGGCGGTGAATGGCCGGGAGATCACAGGCCAGTGGGAATAAAACAAGTCTAGTCCAGACTTTTTAAAAGTTCAGAAATCGCCCCGGATGGCAGTCGTAAGGTCGAGGTTCTTGGATTGTCCGAAGTGGGTTGCACTGAGACACGAAGGTGGCGCAGATTTGAATGCTGAGACCCCCGCCAGGAGAAGTTGGAGAACCCGCCTGCCGAGCTGCCAAGCCAGAGGAGTTCAGGCGATCGGGCGCCCGAGGTGCCGTTATCCGACGGCGGTCGGCCCAGGGTCTACAGGGGCTTGGCACCGAAAGGTCCATCGCTGCATCTGACGACAGCTCCCATTCCCAATTTCCATTTTGGGAAGACCAGTCAAGAGTCTAACCTGGAGCAGTCGGCCTTTGAATCGCCTCTTTGGCCGCCCGCAAGTCGCCCAAAAGTACCCCAATGTCATCGTATCTCGAAACGGGTGTGAGAATGGTCGCTGACTCCTCTTCCACGGAAAACAAAGAAGCACTCCAGCCCAACCCGCAACAGGAGATGATGAGTGTCAACTTGTCGTTTTTGTCTTTTTATATGTGGAGGAGTGATATCTTCAACTGCTATTACATATTTATCTCCCCTGTCCCATCCTTGATGATAATCACCAGTCCGACGGCGGTATTCTGTCTGTACATGCCTCTCCTCCCGCTAGGTCATCACTTCTTTCCTCCCCCCTCCTCCCACTCTTCCCCTTCCACATCCACCAACTCTTCCACGATTCCCCCAGGCGGGTCATAAAACCCCCTCTCCCCCCCAAACTCCGAAAACGACATCCCCGCCCCCATAACCACCACCCCAACACACCCCTCCACCGCCTCCCTCCCGACCGCGCCATACCCCCCATACCCGCTCTCCGCCAACACCCCGCACGCCCGCTCCAGCGCCCTCTCAGCCGCCTCCATCGCCGGCGAGCCGTGCGCCGACTTCCAGCGCACAAGGTCCCACACGCCCGCGCCCCGCTCCGGCTCGGCCGCGTACATGGCCACGCACACGATCCCGCCGCGTTTCTTGCCGTCTGCGTCGCGCGCGTCCGGGTGCGAGTGCGGGAGGGGGTGCGGATCGTCGCTGACCCGTTCGATCGCGTGCAGTTGTGTCTGTGCTGCGGGGATCGTGTTTTGTATGGGGAGGCCGGTCGTCTCGTCGGGGAAAGTGAAGGTGATGTCCGTCTGGAGGGGACCGAGGGGGTGGTGGATGTAGCTGGCGGACCGGGGAAAGTTGAGGTCGAGCCACTTGGTGTAGAGGGCTTGTGTGGCGCTGTGGTGGATGGCGTTGGTGCGTGCTGGGTTGCGGGATGGGTCGGCGGCGGCGTTGGTGAGGAGGTGGTGTTGGATGGCTGAGATGGTGGCCGGGGTGAGGCAGGGGCTGTTGGCGTGGAGTATGCGGAGGGGGCTTCGCGGGGTGGTGGTGGCGGTATCATCCGAGGAGGGTGGTTCTTTGGAGGAGCTGGTTGAGCAGGGCTGGCGATCCCCCTTCTCCTTCTGCCACCACGGATGCGCCAGAACCTGGTCGATGGTCAAGCGCGCCGCGGGATCGCTCTTGGTCAAGCCAAAAACCATGTCCTGCGCCTCGGGACCAAAGTCCTTCCCCCACACCTCGAACCGTGCCTCCGGCAGCACCTCGAGCAGCTGGTCGGCCAGGCCGGAGCATGCCTTGAAAGCTCTGGACCAGGCCTCGTCGTTGACTTTGTCGAGGAGCCCCTCGGTGGGCGGGCCGAAATACGCAAACAGCGTACTGATAACCTCTTCCATAGCTCTCATCTCCAACTCCGCGTCGAGCAGCATCGCCTGCTCGTCAAACTCGTCGCGCAGGAGCAGTTGGTTTCCGCCGCCGAGAGCGTAGGCGCACTGGGCGATGGTTAGTGGTCCGACGACCCGGGAAACCGTGACAGGTAACCGTAACAGGTAAGTAGATTGAGACTCACCACCAGCCCAAACGAGTACATATCCGACGCCTTGGTCATGGCCCGTCCCGCTTGCGCCTCTGGGCTGCGCCAGGCCATGTGTCCGAGGGAATACAGCGGCTCGTGTGGCTCCCCGTGCTCCATCCTCCATGCGACCCAAAAGTCGGCGAGCACGACGTCGGTGATGGTCTTGGTGTCATCCTCGTTTCACGTCCAGTTGACCATGACGTTCTCGGGTTTCACGTCTGCCAGGGCGGGAGAGAGCTGGTTAGTAGTTGGTATGTACCTAAGTAGTCATGGACCAAGATATTGTCGTCGTTGCTGGAGTCGACGGGCACGCGAAGCCGACGGGCGCCGGAAAAAGGGAGCGGGAGGAACTGAGACGCTTGTAGAACGGCGTGGGAACGTGCTTGAGGATAAAGGACTCGTTCCCGGACCCGAGGAGTGTCGTTACGGCGAATTAATTGGCCATGCTCTTCTAGAATGGCATATTTGAGAGAAAAGTCGGGACGGAATCTTACTCGGCCTTGAACGTGTTCCTCCCGTCCCGCCGGCCCCGGAGCAACTCGCCCTCGACGTAGCCACGGCCGGATTTGCCCACGACCGTCGACGACATTCTGATTCTTGTCCGGTGGCCTAGCTGGCGGAGGAGCCCTTGACGGGCAAGACGGTGGAGGGGAAGTGCCATGCTCCCGAGTCCCAGACTCCCAGGTGTGGATGGGCAGGGAAGAAAAACAAAGTTCAAGTACAGGTGCAAGTGCGGGTCAGACCTGTGTGCTTTCCTCCCATCTAGATACCTGCCAGTTAGACAGGTGGGCAGCTACAGCGCGCGGTCCGTGTTGCCGCAGCGATGCCCGGGTCTGTGTCACTCAGTCAGTCACTTGTAACGGTATTGGGGAAAACGTTTGTTGTTGGCGCAACTGCTCGGGGCTCCCCCCTATTTTTCTGAATTTCGGTTGGAAACCCAAACAGCCAACTCAAACAACTGCCTCAAGCACCAACAACCCGAATTCGGTCCTCCCTTCTGCCTCCCCCCTCACAAACCCCCTAAAGTCGAAAGAAAGCAAGCCTGCCCAGCCCGGCCCGGCCGGGCCAATCTTACGCTCATCTCCCCCTACCACACCACCCGACAGAGTGACAAGAAAACGACTCAATTAAACATTTAACGTCCCCAGAGTCAGCTGCTTTCAAGATTGGAGATAAGAGAAGAGAAGGGTACAATCAAATCGCTTCTTGGGCGCCCCGTGACCCGGCCCCCAGGGCAAAAATCTCAACAACATGACCCAACCACCCCGCCCAACATCCCCCCCCAGCAAAAGAGATCCCCATCAGAAAAGCCCAATGCCTCACCATAACTCTCACACTACACACCCAAGGTAAGCCGCGGCGGCCCGGCCGAGCTGGTGGGCGGCGATCCCGCGGCGCCGAAGCCGCCGGGATACATCTCCGACTTGCGCTGGCTCTTCCAAAAGTCAATGGCCTCGATGACGTCCTCGCCGCGTTCATCCTCGTACGCAAAGAGAATCTATCAAAGGAAATCTCGTCAGCGCCATCCCGGTAGGATATCTAAGAAGGGGGCGGGGAGGGGAGTCAGCAAAAACTCACCTCGTGCGTACTGCTGTGCAGCATGCGAATGTTCCGATGCGGCACGATATGCACCGCCAGGTTCTCGATGTGCCTGAGCTCAATAAAGTTGGGCTCGAATGCCAGGATCCATGGGTACGACAGGGCAAACGCCTGCGGGGTGCCCTCCCAGTCGAGGCGCCACTCGGGCCTTGCGCGCCAGCCGTTGCGGTTGACAAAGAACGAGAACTCGGAGTAGTTGAGCAGGAACTCGCCGTTGAGGCGCTCGATGTGGATGGGCTTGACGCCCTCCTTGCGGGCGACGAAGTCGAGCGACGTGTCGGCCTGGTCGAGCAGCGACTGCGTCTCGAGCGTCTCGAGCGAGACGACCTCGAACCCGCGGGCGCAGCCGACGCAGAGCTTGGACTTGAGGAAGTGGACCGAGCTGGACTCGGTGGGGATGTAGAACTCCTTGAACGGCTTGAGCTCGTCCTGCCCGGCGTTGAACATCTTGCTGAGGCCCTTTTGCTTCTTGGTGCGCGACATGGCATCGTTGGGCTCGTAGACCTTGATGGTTGTCGACAGCGCCGAGCTCTTGACGCAGCAGACCAGGTGGCGGCCCAGGCAGATGCCCGTCTTGAAGAAGTTGCAGTGGCTCTGGATCTTCTTGGCCCGCTTGGACGAGATGGGCTCGTTGGGGTCCAGCGCGCCGAGATGGTACGACAAGAGCGACCGGTTCGATAGCACCAGCAACAGCTGGTACTCTTCGAGCACGTCGACCTGCGTCACGTTGGGCACGTCAATGACCCGCTTAGGCGTCGCGTTGTCCTTGGACTTGCGATCAGACATGTAAATGCCGTTGTCGGTTCCGTAGATGAGCTTTCGGCCGCCGTCTACAATCACAGAGGGTTAGTAACCACCCGAACCGGATTGACCACTTCCAGACCGGGAGGGGAAAAAACATACCAAACGGCGCCACGCAGTTGACCTTATTCGTGCCAGCGAAGAAGCCCGACGTGATGACGGTCGTGTTGAGGAAGTCGGCGCGAGCCCGGAGGCGCTGCTGAGCCGTATCGATGAACTCGAGCCACTTTTGTCGCCCCGATTGGTTCGACGCGTACAGAGTCAGCTCGTAGCCGTTCTTTCCGAGATGGCGGAACGTGATCGGCCAGCCCTCGCCCTTCTTCGTCTCATTGCCGGTATTACGCAGCGCGGGAAGGATGCTCGATGAGGAGCGCTTCACCGCACCGGCTTGGGGAATCACTTCCTCCATCTCCTTGATAGAGAGAAGCTCCAAAGGAATGGGCTGTTCACGTTAGCTTCGCGCCAGACACGGCGTGGAATCTGTGTGCTCTTACCCTCCGATAGGCCTTGACTTCCTCCGTCTTGCCCACCTGCTTGATGCGAACAAGGAGTACCGCATGGTCGAACAAGAACGCGGTAATGTCCGGGTTCTCAGTCGGCGATTTCTTGAACTGGCTCTTGAACACCATCTCGCGGCCTTCGTCCGTGAGCTTGAGATCTACCTTCTCGTTCGGGCGGAACCGGAGTTGCTCGTGTAGACGCCGCAGGTTGAAACGGTTCTCGGCCTTTCCGGACTCGGCATTGACCCTGCTCAGCAGATCTCTGATCATGGTCAAGACCTTCGGGATGTCCTCCTTGTCCGGGTTGTCGGGCTCGGTGTACTTGAGCACGTTTTCGAGAAGCAGCGGGTACCTGGCCAATCTCGTCGTGGGCTTCGTGAGGTAGCCGTTCAGTTCGAGCTTCCTCGACTCTCTCCGCCGCTCGATCTCGTCCACAAACCTCGAGAAGTCCTTGTTCATGGACCGCTCATTCTCAAACTCAAACTTGCCCTCGAGCTGCTTTGACCCGTACAGGATAAAGGGCTCGAACTGGGGAACGAACTCGAGGAAGATGTCGCCCACGTTCCTCACCACCGGCGTCTTCTGCTGCCTTTCCGTCAAGGACCTGGCAAATCTGGAGCTCACGCCGTGGATGCTCGGAGAGTCGATGATGTTGGTGAAGATATTCCGGACGACCCGCTCCCTCCTCTGGGACGGAATGGGCGACATGCCGTTGACCTTGCCCCTCAGAGGGTAGATCCAGAAATCCCTGAGGTACTCCAAGTCCTTGACAAAGTCTCGTTCCGTGTAGCAGATCTCCGAGATGACTTCCTGTCTCTTCTTCTCCCGGTCGCCAATGCTGTCGGCAACCTCCTTGGGCACACTGTTGATCCACAGTTTCTGCTCGTCGGTTTGGTCCGCGTCATCGTCGTTCACCGCCGCCTGTCCCTCCGCCTTGAGGCCTGGGCCCATCTTGAGATTCAACCTCGACACCTGTTCCAAGCGTCGGGGGCACGCAATCGAGTAGCACAGCTGATCTCTCGTGCACGTCGGCGAGTAGCACTCGGAAAGCAACACAAAGACGCCGTTGACGGGCACCTTCTCCTCGACCTCCTCCGTCATCGTCTCCCGGAACTGATACATTTCGTAGGTCGAATCGCGCAGACGGTGCTCGTACGTGACATCGTGGAAGAACTTCTGGGCATCGAGCGCGCGGCCCAAGAGCAAAGCCAGGTTTCTGTCGGTGGTCCGGATGATGTACGAGAGAACGTCAACCGCCTCGGCGCCACTGAAAGCGTTCTTGTACGTGAGCTCGTTCTTTGTCCGGTCGCCCGTCACGATCTTCTGGCGGAAGCATTCAGCGACGCGGGAGAGGAGGGCGGGATAGACGATGGGTGGCCTGATCCTGGCGGTGGGCGGGCGTTCGCCGTTGGTCGAGTTGGAAGTGCGCTGCACAAGGGTCTGCGTATCTGTCCTGTCGCTCGGAGCTATTGAGGGCGGAACTATCGTAGAGGCCATTGACATGGACCTCTCGGTGCCAGCCGACGAGACCATGCTGGTGGTCCTCGTCTGAGACCCGGGAGGTCCGTATCCGGGCGTGTACCCATGGTTCGACGACTGATGATTCCCCTTGTAGTCAGCTTGTGGAGCAGCAGCAGCAGCAACCCCGGCTGGTTTCCTGTTGGGAATTACGCGGCCACTCATTGTCTGGTGCGCATCTCGGTCTTGAGAAGGATAGCCGGTCATGGTCATTGACCGGTCCTCCATGTGCCTCTCCGGAACGATGCGTCCTTGTGCCGTTGTCCGGGCCGACTGTTGGTTGTACTGGGCTTGACGGAACGCATTGGCGGGGGCCTGCTGCTGCTGATATGACTGCATCGGAGGCTGCTGGTGCATCTGGGGTCTCGGATAGTTGGCAAGAGATTGCGAGCGGTACGGGTCTGCATTCAGGGCAGGCGCAGGTCTTCCGTCCGGGTAGGGGCGCGGTGGTGGGTTCCTGGGAGCATTGTTGTAGTAGCCCTGAGGCGGCACGGGCCGTCGTTGTTGAGGATCAAATCGTGGGGGCCCGGGCTGCCCGGAGGGCGGACTGCCCGGATACGGCCGCCGTGCCTGTTGCTGTTGCTGAAGATATTGCGGGGACGGGACTTGCTGGCCGCCGGATACCGAGCGCGGTGGCCCTTGGTGCCCTTGGTAGTACCCGTATCCTTGGCCGCCATCGCTGGGGCTGGGGCGTGGTCGCGGAGGAGGGTATTGGTCTCGATAGTCACCTCCCGGCGGCGGTCGTTGGGGTGGCGACCTCTGCATCTCGGACATACCCGACGTCGTGGACGACATGGTGTGGGTGCGCCCGTCTTGCATGAACTGGGGCGGGGCGACGGACGAAGTCATGGTCTGCGAGCGGCCGGGCGGGGGCGCGGCACCGAAGATGCTGGAGAAGGCAGCATCGCGCTGCTGGTAGTTCTCTCCTCCATATTGTTGCTGTTGGTGCTGCTGCTGTTGTTGCGGGTGTTGCCTCGGGGGCGGCATTCGATCGCGGTGGTAGTCGGCCATACCGGCTGTCGCAATGCTCGTGTCAGTAACGGGATGGCGTGTCTTGTCTTGCCTGCTTCGCTTGTTGATTGTCACGGCCCCCGCGACGGACAATCGGCGGTCGACAATCGCACAGTCGACGAGGCGCGGCCAGGGGTGGAATTGCAATCAAAAGTGGAGAGTGGAGAAGGGATGAACCTACTCGTATCTGCTTGGGTGTCGACGGGTCGTCCGCGACCCTCCGTCCTGAAACCGTCCGCGATCGTGTCCCTGATCTCCGCCCAATTAGGTATGAGAAAAAGGCGACAAAAAAAGAAGGGTCCCGGACCGCGTCGGAGGCTGCAACGGGCGGTACTGTTGTCGGCTGTCTGTCGTCGTCGTCGCTAGCGCGAAGAGGGGACGGCGGTTGGATGGAGCGGCCGACAGTTTGCTGAGGAGGTTTCCGGTTGTGCCACGAGCAGCGGGTGACGTTATTGGGTGGTGAAGTTCGTTGGCCCCCTAACCGACAATTTTTTGGCCCTGGCGCCAGGTCCGTGAAACAAGCCGAAGCCCAGCCAGTGAGTGCGCTTTTCTGATGGGGCGAGGACTTGCCCGGGCGGTGGTGCTCCAAGCACCAAAAGAAGACTACGCAATAAAAAGGACGCAATCGCTTCGGCTGCCTGTAATATGAGGCACTCTCGTTGTCTGAAGTCCGGAAATTCCGGATCGCGACGTAATGGCTTGCCGTTGTGGGAGCAAGCGGTTCTCGGTCCAAGATGTCAATATTGATATTGATACCCGTCAAGTCAAGACGGTCCCAGGTTTCCCTGCCAGGGCCCTTTGCCACGCGGCGACTGGATGGACACGGGCAGCTTGCAAAGCCAAGAAGCCGTTCGCGATCCACTGAAAGGCAGCTCCGCAACGGCTGATAAACGTTAGGGTGTGGCGCAGCTTGTCCACACCAGCACCCAGGTCATTCCCCTGAGTGTGCTGTGGATTCGTGACAGGTTCAGGTTCGATTGGAGACCTCAAGATCGACAAAATCCGGGGTGAAAGAAGCGAAAGAAGCGAAGAAACCAAAAACCGGGCAGGACAGAAATGGGCCAAGCAAAGACCAGGGACGACGGGTTTTGTGTGAAACCGAATCCAAGCAGCAGCTCGAGGCTGCACTGCTGCAGCAACCGGTGGGAGGAGGTATCCACGTATGTACAGCTAGCACAGCACATACTACTCCGTACTATGTACAAGGAGGGGTGCCTCATGACCTTTTGTGGATTGGTTAGATGGCGACCTGTGCATATCTGTGTATATTTTGTCTGGGTTTATCTGCCTGTAAGTTGAAGCCCCAAATGTTGATTCGCTCACTGTTCCATCAGTCTTGTGCATTCTGCAGCGAGAGATGGCTGCGGGGGGAAACCGGAAGACGTTGAGGCATCGCCCACAGCCACGCAGGCTGGCAGGCTGGTTGAGCCCCCACACAAGCGCTCACGTGACCATGCTTGGCGTGGTGTCGTTGGCTTGAGCTCTTGGCGGCGGCTTCAACCTCCAAGCTGGGCCGTGCGGGCTGCCTGTCGTGCATCAACACCCGCTGCCAAGTTGACAACCGTTTGCTGCACAGCGTGGCATCGGCTCGAATCATCCATCTGCGCATCGATTCCACTGCGCTGCATGCTACTTCCCTCATAAACAGACGGTGCATCCACGTCCCACAAGATGGCCGAGTCCGAGTTGAGCCCCAAGTTTGCGCCCTTCATTGGCATGGTACGTTGCGCTGCGAGACGGACGGAGACGTCATTAGACACCACACCCATTGCGGTTGCTAACTCGAGCTGATTACAGGGCGGTATTGCGTCGGCCATGATCTTTGGCTGTATGGACGACCCTCCCTTCCGCCGTCTCTCCATTTCGAACCCGCTCTCCCCGCGCAATGCATCTCGACGAGACCGACAGCGAAGCTGACCAACTCTCTTCATTTTGTCAGGCATGGGCGCAGCGTACGGAACCGCTAAATCCGGCATTGGTATCGGCGGTGTGGGAACATTCCGGCCAGACCTGATCATGAAGGTGGGCAGGCTTTCCCCGGTCTACCCCGGTATACAAGACGTGGTCCGCTGACAAGCTCCCCAACAGTGCCTCATCCCCGTGGTCATGTCCGGTATCATCGCCGTCTACTCGCTTGTCATATCCGTTCTGATCGCCCAGGACCTGCAACCGCCGGCGTCCGGCGCCAACTACAGCTTGTTCAAGTGCGTATCCCGCCTCTTCCTGCGTCCCGAGACGGACCGAACGACGCACCGTGTTCTGTATCAGTATTGCTTACACATCTCGCCAGTGGCTTCATGCACCTCGCGTGCGGGCTGTCGGTCGGCCTCACCGGCCTCGCGGCGGGGTACTGCATCGGCATCGTCGGCGATAAGGGCGTCAGGTCATACATGCTGCAGTCCAGGGTGTTTGTCGGCATGGTGTTGATTCTCATTTTCGGCGAAGTGCTGGGGCTCTACGGGTAAGATCCGAGCCATTCTACAAATTCGAAGTGGGCAAAAGCGAATCAGATACTGACAATCCGTCGCCAGGCTCATCGTTGCTCTCATCCTCAACACCAAGAGCAAGGGTTAAACCAAGCAACACGGGGTGTGGTTTTGGTTCGCAAGCAAGGAGTTGTGTACAAAATTGTGTATACAAGCAGAGACTTGGCTGACGGAGGTATCGTTAGCAGCATTTGGCCTGGCGTTGACGGATGCGGACTTCATTCATAGAGGGGCAGGTCACGGCGGAGAATTTGGGATTTCACAGCCGGAATTTACAATCTAGGTACTTGTCATGCACGAACTGCTCCGCGCCAGGTCTTGTCGTCATGTTGCTCGAGTATTGGTAAGTGCTCATACACAGCGAACCAACTGTCAACACTGACTCCATGCGAGACCACTTTACCGTGTATGCCAGGTTAGGTAGCAGAGGGTGAGATAATTGTTCAATATGTTGGCTATCAGTCTCGTGGAAATCCGGCTCCTACTATGCGCAAGCAACCCAACCCAGAAGAGAATCACAACCGTCAATCTTGAACCCCAGTCATGATGCCAAACCCAAGATCATCCAGTCCCCGACGAAGACAGCGCAGATTCCGATACCGGCCCCCAATGCAAGAAAAGAAAATGATGAGGCCTCTGAGGGCAACAGGTCTGTATAAAACGAATGGAAGAACTGAAGATGGGAAAAGCAGCAACGAAAACCGGAACAACCCCAGACCCAAACGCCAGAAACACCCAACCATGAGGGGAGAAAAAAGATACGTGCTCAACCACCGCCACACGCGCACGCGCGCACGCTCAGCTCCAAGACATGTTCCTCCACAACTTCAGAAACGGGCGCCAATACGGAAGGGAAGCCTACTGTTGGACCTTCTGTCGAGGTCCCGACGGAAGCGCTTCCAGCTGTGCTCGCGCTCTTCACGGTCCTTCATCTGGGCTGCGGCGAACGCACAAAAGGGGCAAAGTCAGCAAAATCAACGGTAGGTGAAAAGGGGGTAAAACCTAACCCAACAAACACAAACACAACCACCAAAAAAAAGGGGCAGCAAAGACAAGACAAAACAAAAAACCCACTCACCCAAAAACCAATCCCACCTCTGATTCTCCCTCACCAAAACATCATCCCCACTAACCCTCTCCCTTGCCATCCTCTCCGCCCTAGCCTGCGCTGCAGCTTGCTCACCGACCAGGTACGGATCCTCCAGCGGCCGGACCCTCCCAATATGCCTCTCCTCCTCCTCCACCCGCTCCAACATCACCCGGCGCATCAGCCCGTCCAGGTTCGCCGCCGAGCTGCTCGCGGCGCTGGCGCTCGCCCGGCGCAGCGCCACGTTCTGGTAGATGCGGGCTGTTGGGTTGGAGGTGGAGCCTGAGGAGGAGGAGGAGGAGGGGATGCGGAATTGGGAGAGGGAGGGGATGTCTTGCTGGCGGGGTGGGCCCGTGGGGACGGGGGGGAGACCGTAGCGGCGCGGGGTGGTGGTTGAGGAGGTGGAGGATGGGGAGAGGTCTGGGCCTAGGAGGGAGGAGACGCTGCCGCTCCGCGGGGTTGGTGTTGTTGTTGAGGGAGTGGTGCGGACTGGAGGCGAGTAGGCTGGGAGGGGGTCCGGGTGCGGGTTGGTTGAGTGGTAGGAGGGGGCGTCGGAGGCTGGGTGAGGGGGGTGAGAGAGGTGGTTGTTAGCAAAGGTGTTTGGTGGCTGCGGTGGTGGCTGAGAGTGGTTGGGCCTGGGGCAAGGTGGCGACTGGGGAGCTCGGTAGCTTGTAAGGGAGCTTGGAGCTAACTTACTGTATGAAGGGGCAGCGGAGCGGATCGAGGCCGTCTCAAACTCCTCTGCGCCCAACGACTCTATCGCGGCACGGGCAAAACGCGGAACGTTGTCGGCCATGGCGGTCGCCATTATGATCTCTGTGGTTTTGCAGAGGGGTCAAGAGGGGAGGAGGTGGAAAAGTGACAGCAATAACATGGAATGGTCGAGCGCGCGTGCGTCTAGCTGCAAATGACGACACGGGGGTCGAAGCTAAGCACGACGGTGAGGTCGGACGAAGGCGGCTACCAGGGTCCAACAATAACTTTTCTAGACCTTCTTCCCTTTGGCGCACTCAGGACACAGGCCTCAAAACGGGAGCAAGCGAGTAAAAGAGCCCCAGGTGAGATTCGCTGGTTTCGACGATGCCCTCGTGGTCAAATACCTGGGAAAGATGGCACACGTGAGGGCTTGGAGAGCTGCAAGGGGATCGGCGTATTTAGGGGAGAAGGTGTTCGCCAACGCAGCGGACAGGGAGGATTGGCTGGGCTCGGTGCCCTGCTCGTTCTGGAAGGCGGGCACCATCCATGGGATCCATGGAGGGAGGGGACGCACTGCTGCACCGCTGCACATTGCTGCTGCAGGTCGCGGCCGAGATGCTGCACGTTGAGTGGCTGCCACGCCGCAGTCTCACGGCGCGGCCACACAAGGAAATGCACACAGCAATAGCTCTCCGGAACATGGGACCAACCACCCGCCCATATCGTAATGGAGGGGCACATGCGGGGTTCAATGATTGGGCCTTGGCACTCCCGTCATCCTGTCTCGACACCCTCCTCCACACCTTTGGGTGGCTGTGTCTGTAGTGGACGCAGGTCGGATCGTCGGCCAAGAGATATTTTATGTTTGTTTTGTTTGAGCTCGGCTTGCCAATCCCTCGTTGTTTGGAGTTGGAGCTTGTCCGGCAGAACTAGGCTCCCCCCAGACGAGCTTGGAATGGAAGTGGGAGCTTCCAAGGTTCTTTCCCAACTCTCCCCAAACCCCACAGCAGTTCCCAGTTCCCGGGAACTGTCCGTTGTCCTAGTCCACAGAAACCCCGATAAGTTATGGAGCCAGACCGGGCACGGTGGACCTGTAGCGGGGGACCGCCGCCGCCTTTACCCGTCCGGCCCAGCCCAGCCCACGAACCATGGAGAATAGTCTTGATCTAGTAAGGCGGCCTCTCTCTCCACCGTTCAGTGTACGGAAGTACATTGCTGCCTTAGCTAAGGACTACGTACACTACATGAGTACGGGTAGACACTCCGCAGCTACCTGAGGGGTTCGTTGTGGAAGTCATTTGTCTTTGGTCCATCCTCCTCGGCCCTCCCTCGGCTTCAGGTCGACCTACCCCTCGTTGCTGTTCAGACAACACAACTCCCGTGACTGTGGACTGTATCGGCTTCTCGGGGCCAAGCCGGTTGTCCAGTCGCTTGACTTGGCAGGATGCTGAAGTGGGAACTCCGCGGGCGGCCTCACATCACACAGTACATCCACGAGGAACCGAAGCAGGACTCGAGTTTGATCGTCGAGAATGAACGAATACCGCATCCACCTGTTGCATGTAGTCGGGCTCGGCGCGATGAGACGGGGCTATGTCCAGAATACGCAGCCTGGAAAGTCCACCATCTGTGTCTGGCTGTGCCACTCCACAAGTGGTCCTGATGGTGCCGTCTGCGACAAAGTCTGAGTCAGGTTTCTCTCAGAGAACGGCCCCGCCAGAGATGCGTGCCGCGTCCCGGATAGTGGCCATAGCACCGCGCGTGGTGGAAGGAAATAGAGACAAGGGGCAAAAGTGAGGAAAAAGACCGCCGTCATAGATCTGGTATTCGTATAATTGCCCATGTGGTATTTGCTGTCGCCACCTGAGCGCGAAACACCTCGGGACGGAACCTTGACTACCCGGGGCCGAGTCCACCGGTCTTCAAGATAACAGAACCAAGATTGCCCGTCATGCCGTTTCCGAGACGTACCTTATCCAAGCTATGGATGGAATGTCCATAATCTCACAGAATCTGTGAGTCCGTTGGGGCGAACGAGATGTCCTCGCCGGATTCATCATTCCACACGGAGATGGAGATCTAGCAAGGAGAGCCCAGGGCCACAGATTATTACCTAGGTACCTAGGTAGCTTCGTCATGCGGAGGACCTAAGGTACCAAGTAGGCGTACCCAAACTCAACCCTGACCATGGAGCATTTTGTAACTCCCGTCCCTGGTACCCTGCACACTTCAGAACGGGCAGTCTTGTGATGAAGGGAGATGTATCATTGGACTCGATTTGTTGAAGGGACCTGTTAGCGAACCTCAGGTAGTGCTGCCAAGAGCGGCCCAGGAACCTGGGACACGTTTGTAAACGCATTTGGAAACAAAAACCCAGAAAGACAAAAGGAGAAAAGAAAAGAGGAGAGAAAAGGAGAAATAGAGAAAAAGAGAAAAAGAGGAAAGTAGAGGAAAAGAAGAAAAAGAAGGCAGAAAAATTAAAGAAAGAAAAAAAAAGGAAACAAACCTGGAAATTAATGAGAGGCGACAGGGGAAAGACGGGAGTTAACGACTGAGATCTGGGGGGTTGAACAGCTGGGGACCCCTGTTGCTGATCGGCTGCAGGGGTGTGTCAAGGGACCCTCACGACATCCCGTGTGACCAACCACCAGCCAAGCCAGCCGCAGACAACAACGACAACAACAACAACAACAATCCGAAGAAAGGACTTGGTGACCGTCTGTGTCAAAACCTCAGACTTATAACACGATATTCACCTTCTCTCACTGTACCATTTGTTGGAAGGTACATTTCTGGTCAAAAGAAAGGACACGCCCGACGGCATCACAACGACGGGCACGGCATCGGGGCATCGGGGCATCGGGGCATCGGGGCATCGGGGCATCGGGGCATCAGACGGCATGGCGTTCAGGGCTTCTGTCGTCATCGGCAGCGCCGTTGCTGTGGCTGCGCTCGCTCAGATCGCGGCCGCAGCACAGCCCGGCGCAGAGAAGCCCGTTCCCGCGCCCATGCGCGACCTGGTCTGGGGCAAGCTCAACTTCCTGCACACGACAGACACACACGGCTGGCACGGCGGGCATCTGCAGGAACCCCAGTACTCAGCCGACTGGGGAGACTACATCTCGTTCGCCGAGCACATGCAGGCCAGGGCTGACAAGCTTGGGGTTGATCTGTTACTCGTCGATACAGGTATAGTTGGCTCTCTCTTTTCCCCTTCGTAGCAACTTTATGCTCCCGAGACATTCTCTTTACTCCCCAACTGCTCCTCGAATGCTCCTAATATTCCGTTTTAGGCAATAAATAGCTGACATTGTTGGCAGGGGACAGAGTCGAGGGTAACGGCCTCTATGATGCCTCTTCGCCTAAGGGCAAGTACTACTACGACATCTACCGCGAACAGCGGGTCGACATCATCTGCAGTGGCAACCATGAGCTTTATATTGCCTCAACTACTGATAGCGAGCATCAGCACACCGTTCCCAACTTCAAGCACAACTATGTGGCTTCTAACCTTGATTATATCGACCCCTCGTCCGGCGAGCGGATGCCCATGGCCCAGCGCTATCGCAAGTTCCAGACCAAGAACCAGAAGCTAGACGTCGTTGCCTTTGGTTTCCTGTTCGATTTTACCGGCAATGCCAACAATAGCATTGTTCAGCCCGCCAGGGACACCGTCAGGGAGCAGTGGTTCCAGGATGCCATCCGGGAGGAGGCAGATGTCTTTGTGGTCATTGGCCATGTCGGTGTTCATATGCCCGAGTTCAGGACCATCTTCAGGGCGATCCGCAGGCAAAACCCGCTTACCCCGATTCTCTTCTTCGGCGGCCATGTTCACGTCCGAGACGCCACCGCCTACGACTCGCGCTCCTTTGCGGTAGCGAGCGGGAGGTACTTTGAGACCATCGGCTGGATGTCTGTTGACGGCGAGCTGGAGCGGACCGCCCTGTCCGAGGAGACCGGCCTTTCGTTCCACCGAAGATACCTTGATAACAACATCCTGGGTCTGCATCATCACAGTGGTCTCAATGCCACCACCTTCCCGACCGACCACGGCCGCAACGTCTCGGCCATGATAACCAAGGCCCGCGATGAACTGGATCTCGATTACGCCTTTGGCTGCGCCCCTAAAACCCTCTGGATGTCTCGGGCGCCATACCCGGGAGACGGCAGTATCTACACATGGCTCGAGAAGGAGGTGCTCCCAGATGTGACCGTCAACCCCAGCCGCAAATACGTCCCACGTCTTGTCCTTGTTAATACAGGTGCAATCCGCTTTGATATCTTTAAAGGGGCCTTCACTCGAGATACCACCTATATCATCTCCCCGTTCCTCAGCGTCATGACATACATCCCCGACGTCCCCTACGCGATGGCCCGGAAAGTCCTCAAGATCCTCAACAGCGCCGGCAGGATCACGGCGTCGGCCCCGCTGGACAACCGGTTCATGGCGAACCCGGAGCAGCTCGCCATCCACGAGTCCATCATCGTCAACAAGGCCCCCCCGTCAGATATCCTGGACGATGGCATCGCCCAGCAAAGGCCCCTTGGCACGGAAAGGAGGCCGCGCCTGACCGAAGGGTACACGACCAGTGACGATATCGGCAACGACGGCGACGATACTGTTCACACGCCTGTCAACTTCTACGTCATGCCCAACTGCATCCAGTCCGAGGTTGACATGCCTTTGGATGACGAGCCGGAGACGGTTGACCGTACGTGAAATTCGCGCTGTTTTTTTCCCTTTTCTGGCACCTTTATGCTCCCGAGACACCCCCTTTGCTTCCGATACCCCGTTTTAGGTAATTAATAGCTGACGTTGTTGGACAAAAGTTGTTTTTCTCGATTTTATCACCCCCTGGGTCCTGACGGCCCTGAGGCTTTTGGGTGGGGACTATAGTGAGGAAGACGTCCAGCTGTACGTTGCTGGGACGTTTACGGAATTAATGGCAGGATGGATTGAGAAGAATTGGCCGAAGCATTGCTAGACATTTTGGTCTTTTGGCTGTTGTTGGCCGGACATTGCACGCCCGGTTGTTCATTTACATGGCACAGGTTGGCGTTGGCTGGATTTGTATGTTGAAAGACTCGTGTCTTGTATACTTGAAGCTTTAGAAGTTGGAGTTCACATGCTACTGAGATGGCACCAGGCCATCAGCTGGATTTCAAATGCGCAACGAGTCGGTATGATCATGGAGTAAACGCACTCAGCACGAGAGACAGAATTAGACATTTCTTTTTCAGACCGAACCTAAGAAACCCAAGCCATCCTTGTCCGACGCCTCCAACACCACGCAGACCTCCTGAAAATGCGACAAGCCAACAAACAACCCAAAGAAGACCTCACTATAACTGATCCAGCAACCTTTTTCTCCTCCGATCAATCAGCTCCTGCTGCACCTCGTCCAACGTAGGCAGCTCCCAGACCTTGCCATCCCCGACATCCCCCGGCAGGGGCTCCCACCCAGGCGGCGTCTCCGTCGGCCCAGCCTTAGCCAGTGCCGCCCTCGCCATCTCTTCCCTCGCCCGCTCATACTCCAACAACTCCCCATCCTCCTCCCCAGGCGCATACCCATAATACGCCGCATTAACCTGTCTCCTCAGATCGACCCTCTCCTCCAGCGGCTTCTGATCCTCCACTCTCGCCTTCAAAGCGGCGTCAAACATCTCTTTGACCCCCGGTAATTCCCTAGCTCTTCCGAAGTACCGATACCCCTTCCCGCCCCCGTGAATCTCCCTCCCGGCCTCATCATAAACCTTCCCGCCCCCACTCCTCGTATAATTCGGCCCCCCGAGATTGCGGATCTGAACCTCCCACATGTGCTTCTCGCGCATGAGCTTGTTGATCTCATCGTTGAGGTCGCGGATCTGATAGTCGGAGAGCGCTGGGTCCTGGATCCGGCTAACTTTGCGGCTTATGTCCTTTAAAACTTGCCCTCTCCTGGACAACAATGTCAGCTCTTTAGCCTGAAACGGGATATCGGGGGAGTTGCGGGAGCAAAGGGGATGTCTTGGGAGCATAAAGCTGTCATAAAGGGGTAAAAACAACACCAAATTTGACGTACCACTTCTCGCAGGACGGGATGCTGTCTTGTTCGGTGATGGCGCGGGGACGGCGGGTGCGGCCTGCGTCAATTATCCCTAGGTCTGCTGCTTGCGCTTCGCGGAAGCGGAAGAGCATGGACTGGGCTTTTTCGGAGTTGCGCGCCTGGGGGAAGGTTAGTTTGGGTTGGGTGAGGATGGGGGTTTGGGGCTGTCGGCGGTGGCTTACCATTTTGATTGAGTTGATCAGTCGCTGAACAGACTTTGTTTTTTTTGTCTTGTGTGGTGGGAGATCGGGCGGGCGCGCGCAGTTGGGAAGTTGGGCAGCGCAGGAGTTGACGATGGGGTTGGCTGTTGAGCTTTGGCCTGATCTGGAAATAATTCGCAGCCTTGTTGCAAGACGATTTGGAGCAAGCTGTGGCGCAGCAGTTGTGGCGCGAGCTATGAGTGGCTCCACTCGCAGCGATTTGACAGGGGTGTTGTCGGGCCGCCCCACGCGACTGTGCATTTCATCGTCTTGCGCCGCGTCGGGTCGCGTTCCCAGCTTCCATTCTTTCCCCCACCACCTGGCACTTGAGCGACCGACCACTCTCTTTGCAAACAAACTCGTCGCCAACAAGTATTGAGCAACAACACTTCGACTGAACGTGTACGGCATCAGAGACTGTCTGAAAGATTACTGCGAGCGCCATTTTCCGAGGATAAGTACAGCACGGAAGATCGACACTCCTCTCGACTTCATTCTCTTTCATCTCGACCCAACAGAGAGTTGCCGCTGGTGATCGACTCAACTTTCATTCTCAGTCACCACCGACTGATCGCTTTGCGAGGCATGGTATCAAGTGATATCGCGACCGTCAAGTCCCAACAACAAACCCAACACCTGCAATGATGAAAACCCCCAAATATTGACTCATCCGATCCGCTGCCGCATGTCCTCGCATATGCGACAGGCTCATCGGATCAGGTGCGAGGCTGAACGAACATTTAAGAATAGATATCTGAGCAGACCTCATCGCCCCTATGTTATACCCTCAACCCTCCGTCCGCCGCGCACAGAACCAACACTCGGGAAGCATTTTCCATTCCCACTCTTCTTCCCAGACCCTTCACAGCCCTTCATACCTTTTTCTCGCTCGAGCCATCGGTGTGGTATCGCCCATACCAGGTGGCTTCATCAGCCCTCCCTGCAATGACGACACTCAGCAATTCAGAGGTGCTCCCACGACCAGGCAATGACCCTCTTGTTCTTTTCTGCCGACATCAGTACCGGATGTTTCCCCCGCCAGGAAACCGTCTGGTCTGGCCGGCAGGTGAAGCAACAGGGTTTCAGACGCCTGGCGTGCTCGCGTAGCACCGATGACGGCCCAACCAAAAAGTAGTTTTCAATCGGAGCAGCGAGCAGGGGAGAAGCTCACTACTTCTCTTCTGCTTGGTATTGGTTCGCGGCAAGCGCCGATGGGTCACGAGACACGTTGTGTTGCGGGTGTTTTGAGGGGACGGGAGAGGGAGAGCAGGAGGACGGGAAGGAGTTTTGCCCGTGTTCTTTCTTCCTGCCCGTACGACACCGTTTCTTGCGTCTCTTCCCGTTGCTGTCTTGATTTCTCAGTCACAAGGGAACTTGAGAGCATTGCGGAAGAAACCATGAAACAAAAACAAAAACGAGACAGAGCGCCCGGTGATGACGGAAGGTCCAAAAAGCCAAATTTGAAGGCAGCAGAACGGGATCTGGCTTACACCAAGTAGGCTTGCCCTTCGCGTTGTCAGTGGGAACAGAAGAGAGCTAATCTGAGGGCCTTGAGATCTCTGTCTTGTCTTGTCGCGTCTTGTTTTCGTTTTTTCTCCTTTTTTTCTTCCCTTCCTCTCACTCTTTCGGAGCATCACTTCCCCAACTCGTTTTTCGGTTTCACGAACAGGTCGAGGGATCAGATGGTTTTGGTCAAGCAAGGCGGAAACAAGATACATGTACATGAATGTTGAGTTTCGGACGGGATGTTGGATGGGACATCACCTCTCCATTTGCTGGGTCCAAATTCCACGGCCATCCGTTTATTCATAGCTTTTTGGAGAACCTAGATTTTACGCCTTCCATCCCGGTGAGGTGTATCTTGTGTACAACTGAAAAAAAAAAAAAAAAAATCACAAAAAAGAGAAGCACACAACTGCTGCCTTCCATCTATTCCCTGATCCATTCAATACACTAACTGCCATGCCATGCCGCGTCCCCTCACTGCCTCTTCTTGCCGTCAGCCACCCTCTTCCCACCCACAGGCGCGCTGTACATCCACAGCGCGCAGAAGGCCAGCCAGCCGGCGACGGTGACGCCGATACCGGCGATCCACGGCCAGGCGCCGCTGATGACGAAGCTGCGCGGCCACTCGTCGTGCGCCATGTGCCGCACCGACACCGTGTTCTTCTCCTCGACGTTGGACAGGAAGGGGCGCTTGTAGTTGACCTTGAAGTTGAAGATGCCGTGCTGGTCGGGCAGCTTGAACGACGCGCTGTAGGCTGACGCCGAGTCGGAGGATTGGGCGGCGTCGAGGGTCAGCGGGAGCCGGTGGAAGGGCGAGAGCATCGAGAATTCGAGCTGGAGGGCGTCGTTGGCCGGGAGGGTCAGGGGGGCCCAGCTGCTCCAGGTGTATTCGGAGAGGGAGATTGTGTATTTCTGTTTGTGCGGGTGGTTAGCATGCGTGGAGGGGGAAAGCGGGAGGTTTGGTTGAGAAACTTACGACATCGTTCTTGATGCGGTAGATGTTGGGGTTCGACTCGTTGGCCACCGCCTCCTCGTCGAGGTGGTGCTCTATCCAATTGACCCTCAGGACACCAATCTCATTGAAAGTCCACCCGCTCACGCGCTTCGCAAACTCGCGGTTGAACGTCTTGGCGGCCTTCTTCGCGCCGACCTTGCTCGCCTCGGCGTCGAACCACTTGTCCTGCAGCATCTCAGCCGAGCCGACCAGCGTGAAGCGCGCCGAGTTGCGCGCCTGGAAGGCCGAGACGAGAGCCAGCTGCGCACCGGCCGCGAAGACGTCGTCCACGGTTTCGGTTTGCTCCTTGGGGTTGTAGCTGTAGGCGGTGCTCGGGGCCCGCAGGATCGGGGTGAGGAGCTCCGTCGCGCCGAGGGCGGCACCCACGCCGTGGGGGAAGGCGAGGACCTGGTCTTTGCCGGCGCCGGCGCCGAAGAAGTTCTTGACGTCGGGGCGGACGGGGCCCGGCGGCGGGAGCAGCAGCACATCGTGAGTGTCGGCTGCGTCCGAGGCGTCGTAGTTGAAGTGGTCTACCACCAGGCCGGTGCGCTCGGCGGGGAGTTGGATGTCGAGCTCGGTGAGGAGGGAGACGAGCGAGTTGGGAGTCGGGGTGTTGGAGCTGAGGGTGACTAGGATGTTGCCGTTGGCGTTCATGAAATCGACGAGGATGTTGGGCGTCAGGTTGGGGCCGAGACCTGGGCAAGATTAGTCGCTGTGTCTGCTGCCATTGGGCAAACTGAAGTGTGGTGGGTATGTGCTCACCCTTGATCTTGGTCGGGAAGAAGATGAGATGGTCATATGTCCGCTCGCCGAGGTGGAACAGGGCCAGCGACTCGCTCTTGGGGCTCTCGAAAGAGAGCTCGAATCCGCGGGCTGTCAATTGTTAGCCTGGAGCTCTCCAAGACAAAATTCCGCCGCCAGAAAAACACCACGAACCCTCCAGATCCCCCAGGAACTTGGAATAGTTCTCCTTCTCGGCGACATCCTCCAGGATCACCAGCAGCCTGTTGCCAGACGTGCTGATGGCCGACACGACTGCCGCAAACACAAAAGCCAACAATGAAAAGAGAGACCGCATGGTGGGCAACGGTAATCCCACTCCTAAGCGACCACGGTTTGTGGGAGGGGAATGGAAACGGACGGGCGCAAGCTCGGGGTCGTCGAGTTCATGCCACGGCTTTGCCTTTCCTCTGTCCCACGAAGCTCCTAACAGCAATGGGGATTTGGCCCTGCATTGATTCGGCATACGTAGCCTTGCCAAGATGAACTGGGGTGGGTCGGGTCGTCTCAGCTCGGTGACCCACTCCACCATGCCATCCCTGTCCCAAGCATCTCTCACGAAGTGGCCTGTGCTTCTTCCGCTTGGTCAATTGCGAGCACCACCACCAACCCCAGACAAATTAACCGCAGTTTCGCCGCAATTGAGACCTCGAATCACCATCCAAGCTAGCTCCAACCGTCCATCCGTACGAGTTGCGAGCTCCGACGACGTCGACGACCCTGCCCGCGCCCGCTCCGTGTGTAGCTGCTGCCGGCACCAATTGGAACAGCACAGGTGCGTTCATGCCATTACCCTCCCCCACGACAACAACTCACAACAAACCTCCCGACGAACAATATCTAACGCATCATCTACCTCCAAAAGAAACCACAAACCACACCCGATAGCCCCCCCCTCCCCCGCCACGGACCGAGACGAACCAGAGCGCAAATCCAAACCCAACCCCAACAAACGAAAATGGTTTCAGGCGGCGGCCCTTCCCCCCGCTTCTGGGCCGGGCCCCTCCGATACTGCCGTTGGGCTTCTCGGGAAAAGCCCGGGCTCTTTTGGGCAATCGGTACGTCAAATTGGTGCTGTTTCTTCCCCTTTGCGGCACCTTTATGCTCCCGAGATATCCCCTTTGCTCCCGAACTGCTCCCGCAACGCTCCCGATACCCCGTTTTAGGCAATAAATAGCTGACATTGTTGGACAGTTATCGGCGCCCTGGGCCCGGCCACCGTCGCCGTCGTGCCGCCCCTCCGCCACCGCCTTGGCGACCCTGACGCGAAGCCCATTCCTATGACGTATCCGGGTATGTTTCTTTTTCTTCTGCTTTCCTCGGTGTTTATTCAGGACCTGCCTATGCCTCTGTGCCTGGCTGGGAAGGGATGGGAAGGGCTGGGAGGGGTGTTGAGTCTCTTTTGGTTGAGGAGGGGGAAGGGGGAAAGAAATGAAATATGTGGTGCGTGTGCTAATTCGAGTGCGCTTTTTCTTCCCACAGTTCCCACAGGACCGCGAAAGAAATTGACAGGTTACGGTGATGAGACGGAGTAAGGAATGGGTTTTGGGATAATGCGGGACGAGGTGCTGCCGAGACCGACAGGGCGGGTGTACGTATGTGTACCTTATAGACCGCCAGGACGTCAGAGGAAGGGGGGATTGTATCAATTGTACATAACGGCGTTGTTGCGGGCGGGCGGTAGATGAAAAGACGGGGTTTGACCAACATGCCGGTGACCAAGTCAAGTAACAGAAGAGAGCTAGAGTCAAAAGATAAATGCTGCGCACAACGAGGGTGATGAATGCCGCAGAGGCACATATAGAGATGGATATTGGACTGCAATGAGACAAGCCCGTCCTCGCCTCCCCCGAGAACACGAAGACCCCGGGTTATCCCTCGTCAACTTTTCAAACAGCTAGCTGGATTCAGGGACAACACGCCAACGCTTGATCCTCGTGTGTTGGCGACCATGGCTCACCACGCCTAGGCTTCCTCGACCATGTCCTCTGCTAGGGCCTGTCCGAGAGGATGCATCATTGTACGCGTTGTGGATGGGGCTGGTGTCGTGGAGGCGGTAAGTCAGGTTGGTGAGGACGGTGGTTGGGAGAGGAAGGGGGTTTGCGGCACAACCATGGCAGCTTTGTGCCAGCTCGCCAGTATGGCAGTTGCTTGTGTTTTGCCCTTACGAGTTACTCGTCGCCCCCGACGTTTTTGCCCGCAACTTGGGGCCAGGGAGGGGGTCGGGGATATTGTTACTGGGGGGCACACGGTGAATATTCTGATCTGAGACGTTAGGATTGGTCGTGAGTTAGAAAAGAAGATTCATTGACGGACCATGATAATGATAGAATTGGCCAAACGGGTCAAGAATAAGGTGAGTGGCTAGACGAGCCTCTGAATTGAACTGACTGCGTTAAAAAAAAAAAAAAAAAAAAAAAAAGAAAAGAAAAGAAAAGAAAAGAAAAGAAAAGAAAAGAAAAGAAAAGAAAAGAAAAGAAAAGAAAAGAAAAGAAAAGGAAACAGATAGTGGGGAGAAAGAAAATGTCCAACCCAGTCCCCCAGGGCGCAACTACCCACCTAACATATATCTCCCAATCAACCGCCTTGTACATCCCATTTTACACGGTCTTCCCTGCCCTCCATTCCCGACTTTGGCCGCCATCTTGAGCTTCCATGCCCCAGCCCGTGCCGCCATCCTGAGTCTCGGTGTCCTGGGTCTTGGTAGCGTAGCTGCGAGCCTCGGGGCGTCGGTCGTCGCTGATGGTAGCCTTGACCCATGCTCTCATCTCGGCCATCTTGATGACCATTGGCTCTGCAGAATTGACCACCTCGTAGTAGGGAATGCTGGACTTGGGGATGTAGATGTCCTAGCTCTCGGTATTTTGTGGCAGTCCAGCTCGTGGTGGCCAATTTTACTCTTGGGACAGAAACGCCTACACTTGGTGTCACACAGCTTACAGACCTTCCCGGCCACGCACTCTCTGCCGGAATGTTCCTCTGTCTTGCATCTATTACACCAATTGCAGACCGCTGCGCCATGGTCATGCTTCCAGCAGTTGGCGCACCTGACCTGCGTTGGATTCTGACAGTCTTTGCCCTTGTGACCAGTCTGGCCACTGTCGAAGCATGCTTCGTCAGTCGTCGGCCTCCGGGCCTTGGACGCGGCGTCAACGATCTCGAAGTGCGGGGAAGTCTATCGTAGGTGATCTTCTTGTACGACGATGCGGTTGTACGAGCCCGGCTCTTCACCACTCGCGGTGATGTAGTAGGTTAAGAGAGAAAGAGGTTGGGAGAGAAAGAGGTTGGGAGAGAAAGAGGTTGGGAGAGAAAGAGGTTGGGAGAGAAAGAGGTTGGGAGAGAAAGAGGTTAG